>CM035091.1:27312647-27912647 GCA_020205505.1 Panax japonicus | reverse complement strand
CGGGAAGACAGAGAATAAGGGGAAAAACCATCACTGGGTAGATGTCAACTAGTCATTCGCATTGCTTTATAGTCGGTTGTTCGCTCCTTTAGAATAGTTAGGAGATGTGTCATACCAATTCGGAAAGCTCTTTCCGAGGGATACGCAGTGTCATTGACCATTTCTGAATCTAAGAAGATGAAACGAAAAACAGATGAGTATCTTCCGGATTCAGCGGGACAGTCGACTAGTTTGTCTACGGCTCGGGTATCGATGTGGTGGCTTCTTATGACCTCATCCTCAGCTTGGCGATCCTTGCTTTAACATGTTATTGTCAAGGCGAAATCACACTTTTGCCCTTTCACAGGGTTGTTGTCGGGGTAAAATTATGTTTTTGCCCTCATGTAGGGTTAATAAAAAGAAAACGACTTTTCGGGTGTCTACATTTATTTCAACTCAAAATAAAATCTTTTGAATTTAATGGACCAATAAACTATATTACGGGTACTTTAATAAAATAGCAAACTAAATTATATATCATGACTTAAAAATACTCTTTTAAATCTTTTTTATTTTCCCAAATTTTTTTGTGTTCTAATCTTTAGTTCAAAACTTTTTAAAATTATATTATTAAATAATTCAAATATAAAAAGAATGTTATTAAGTAAAATTGTAAAAATAGAACAAATTTAATATATTATTACAATTCTATATAGTTTTTTTTTGTGAATGTCAATTCTAAATATGGTTGAAAATTAAGTTAATTTATTTTAAGTATATTAAGAGTAAAATAGTTTTGTTAACATATTTAGGTATACAACTATTATTGCAGGGTATAAATATATCAACACTCTTAATAATTTGTGCAAAAAAGCACTTAAACCATTCTTTTTTAGGGCGTACAAAATATATAATTTGAGGGTGGAGATGGTAATAAAAGTATAAATAATGCTTTGGTGACAAAATTTAATTAGCGGATGATCCACCAAACGTGGGTAGGCCTAGTGATAAAAACTAACTACAACCAACCCTATCATTTTTTAAGCAATTTATAATTATTAGATAATTATTAGTTATAAATTATTAGATAATTATTAGTGATATTATTAGATAATTTACAATTTATAATTATTAGATAATTATTAGTGATAGTAGATAATTATTGGTTATAAATTATAATTATTGGACCCACTCATTTATGATGAAACATCCACTAATTATAATTTGACACATCATTTTGAATCAATATTTTTTACTCATAAAATATTACATCCTTTTTATAATTAGATATATATTTCGAGGTTTAAATGTGAAATGTTAAACTTCAAAATTAATGTTAATACTACTATTTAACCCGTGCAATGCAGGGGTTAGTTAGAATAGGTTAAATAATTTATCAAATATGCGATCATATTTGATAATTAATATGGTGGTGAATGAGCAAGAAGTATTAAACTGGTCAATCAAGTAGTAAGATAATTAAAAGAAAAAAACACTGTTTTCAAACCCGGCCCGGACCGCCGGTTCAACCGGAAAAAATCGGACCCGGTTCACTCAACGGTCCGGTTTGGACCATTAAACCACTTCTGCTCAAAAATCGTTTAGAACCGGTGAACACTGAACCGGCGGTTGAACCGGTTGACCCAGTGAACCAGTGACCGGTTCACGGGTTTGACCGGTTCTCTCCTTAAAGATTAAAAAACAAATATATTACAAATTTTATTTTATTTTAGTAATTTAGTTGAGATTTTGTTTGGTATTTTACATATTTTTGCATTCATTTAATCAAACACTTGAACTTGTGGTTGAATTTCGGAATTTGAATGTATCTTAGAGATGTTTAGTTTTTTTTTGTAGATAAATTGATTAATTTTACATATTTACTAAATATTATATACAATATATAATAATAATTAATATAATTAATTATTTATTATTTATTACATATTAATGACGTCACTGGGTCAATAACGGTCCGACCACTGGTTGGACCAGTGACCCATCCACCCAGTAACTTTTCCGGTTCGATGACTGGTCCGGGTTTAAAAACCTTGAAAAAAAAGGGTAGGGGAATAGTTTTTGATTTTAGCTCAGACATAATCTTGGAAAATAAAATCTTGCAGAACTAATGGCAATGAAGTGGTAACTAGGCTCAACGAAAATTAGTCAATTTCATATATATATTTTTAACAAAAAAATAGTTTAAATTGTTGGGTATTTATAGGGAAGCAAATAAAATTTAAAATTAGCCATATAAGAACTGAGAAGAAGAATTAGTGGATTAGTAAAAAATTATAACGGTATTGCAGCAATATCAGTTAGCATTGTCCTAAAAAGCTTACAGCTAACTCTAAATATTGATACATCTTCACACTTTTAGCAAAAGCCATATAAAACGAACCGAAATAACACTAAAGAAGATATATTGATGAAAATAAACATATTGAATCTTTGTTTTTAATACAAAGTACCAAAAACACAAGATATTTGGGTCTACAAATTTACAGGTAAAAATTGAATCAATAATATAAGATACTATGAAGCAACTATTGTGATAATTATTGAATGAAACTGAGTGACTTCTTACGTAAGCATCAATAATCAGAGATAATGTATAATACCGCGTGCTACTGTGCAATAACGCATATTACTGTTCTTTTATCACCTGTATTTCAACAGTTAACGGTAAAAGTTTTGCCGTTATTTTTATAAAAAGGTTATTTCTGTCGCTTTCTATATCCGATAGTCATTCCGTTGTTGGGTCCACCAATGATTGTGCCGTCGTACGAATATTCCCCGACAAAAAGAATATTTTTTGACAAAACGAATATTTCCCGGACAAACGAATATTTTATAACAACTTGTTTACTTTGTAAAATTTGCACATATCACCCTTAACTTTAACATTTTATCAATTTAATCATTTACTGAATAGAATAATAATTATAAGAAAAATTGAATACTTTTATTTCATAAAATTTGGGGTATTTAGAATTAGTTTATGAAATTTATCTTGCCCCCTCCAAGTTTAACTTTTCCGTTAATCTGCCCCATTAAATTTATTAATTTACATATATAGCATGCCCCATTAAATTTATTAATTTACATATATAGCATGCCCCCATATATATATCTATTAAAAAAAATCTAGTAGGGGCAGCTGCCTATGGTGGTCCTTACATAGATCCGCCCCTGCATATGAGAGGAAACCATACAGAAATTCAAAAAACATGTGTTCTTTCCTTAATTTTACCAATAGTTTAAATAGTAGGACTCGGTGCATATAAACTTATACATATATAGGCTATGTTTGTTTGCAAGGATTATAATCACTGGATTATATTCTATGAAATTAGAATATCAAAACTATTAATCCTAATATTATAATTCTAGGATTATAATTATAATATCAAAACTATTAAACCATTTTATAATCCATAAACTAATAGTCCCAAGTCTAAATTTAAAAACAAATAAGACACTTGATATTAATAATTTTGTCCCGAATATAATCCTTGCAAACAAATATAACCATAAAGATTTCGAATGTATCTCAAATAGCATTTTGAGATGTAATTATTTGGGTCTAGCCAAGGTGTAGCCCAATATTTTTAATGGTCCATATCTGATGTTGGCCCATATACATTTATTTTGACATATTGCTCAAATAGTGAGAGAGTCCTTATTAAAGTAAAATTGTGTTTTCTTATTTGTGAGAGATAATGTGATCTAATTTGGGAAGGAATCGATTATTCATTAATTGTAATTATAAGGTGATTCTAAAAACGACTCATATTCCTAATTGAATTCGGATGGACATGACATTTATAAATACAGTAAAAGGGTTTGAGGATATAACACAATAACTTACAACAGAGAAAAGTGAGAAAATATGGTGTGGAGAGAAGGAAGAGAGAAATAAACAATTTGTATAATGAATTTCTTATATCTCTCCGTGGTTTTTTCCCAATTAAATTTCCACGTAAAATTCTTGTATCCATATTTTATATCTTTTACAATAATGTGTATGTTTATCTAAATGTATTTCGTAAGTTTGACTTCGTAATAACATAATCCATTATTCTAGCCTTTTTTGACTTGTTGTTTTAATGATTTCATTAGGCATATAAAATTTGACGTTAACATCATATATTCATATATAATATTAAATATTAAATATACACGAGATAATAAATGCTTGATTACATATATATTGTTAAAAGCAATATCTTATTAGCATATCCAATAGTACCAAATGAAAGTATAATTTATTAGGGCCATGTTTATTTGTAAAAATTATAATCTTGGGATTATAATTCATGGAATTATAATCTCAAGACTATTAATTATATGATTAAATAGTTATAATCACATGTTTATTTTTTATGAAATTATTAATGTGATAACTTAAAATAATCTAATGTTATGTTTGTTTTTTCCAGAATTAATTAAAGAATTAGATAAAATAAATATTATTTGTACTATTATACCCTTACAATAATAACATATTATTATAATTTTTAATAATCATATCCAAGTATAATTCTTTCAAACAAACGAGTATTAAATAAGAGAGAGAAAAAGAAAAATTAAAATTAAAATTACAATAGCAATAGCAATAGCAATGGATAAGAAGATGTAGGTAGGCGTAGGCAGCTTCCTTTTTCGTTTTTTTGCTCATTATATATATTGTTCTGGTCTGAATTCAATTAATGATACTTTTTCTTATAATTAATGCTCTTATTTCTTTTATCATAAAGTTTTATTTATAGATTTGCATAACTTTAACCCTTCTTACTTTTTAGTTTTATATTGTTCCTGCTCATTTCCATTTCTCCTTTAAAACGCGTTAAATATTTAATATCTCATCAGATATCCACGATACAAAGAAATCAAAGTTTGAGAATATTATTAATACTATTATCAAATCAGAACTAATATTTTCTCACACATAAAAAATTGATATTTTCTCACACATAAATAGTAGTAGGTCCCATCGACAGACGTGGAAATATCGGAAGTGGTTAGTATGGAGTTTGTTTTGAGGTAAGTTGGTCAATTGACCAATAGAATACTGACACGCATGCGAGGTTGTATGTGTGTCAGTATTCTATTGGCCAATTGATCAACTTATCAAAAAAATAACTTCATGCTAACCAGATCCGGAAATATCGGTTGTATGTACACCATTTATGCAGTACATAAAATTATCATTTCCATTTATACCCTTCAACATTTTGCAAAGTTGACACTTTGGCATTCAACTTTTAACTTGTGATTTCCATTTATACCCTTGACATTCGACTTTTTAACCGCTTGTCTCTTAATTGTTGCAGTAATTGTAGGTCGCATAAATCATCCCTCACTAAAATATAAAGGAAGCATGTATACATAAGACAGAGATTACATGCACAGTAGGCGTACGTGTTGAGTATTGCATATGAACATGGCCATGTGTGTATTTATAAAACAATGAGGTATTCAATTTTGGTAAATACACTTGTATCAGATCTACTAAATCTGTACAAACTCATCATAATGGTGTTTGACTTTTAGTAAGTAGGCCAATAAGCTACGGCATCTGATGGCATTTATGTACTTCTCCTCACCGCTTGAGGGCAGTATCGGAATAGAGTCACCAATAAATAAGCCGCGACGAAGATCCTCTATCACCAGTCCTTTCTTTCTGCTCTTTATTATTTTAATCAAAACTCAAAAATCTATCCTTCTTTCTTTCTCCGCTCTCTTCTTCAAGCTCAAGGTGGAGGCTCGAGGAAGATAACTAAACAGTAAACAAATTATATAAAGGAATTATACAATCAATTATATATATATATATATATACGTATTCATTCCTGTTGATCGGACGCTGGTTGTGAAACGATCGAGTTCGAATTCTGTTCATTGCAGGTGACCGGAGGTGTACGCAATCCAATGTACCATGTCTTTTTTTTCTCTCAATGACTAGAACATTCAATGACATGCAAATTTGAACCGGAAACAAAGAGGTATCGGAAATATTTGGTTGTTCGAGTAAAATTTATGAGTTTTATTTTTATTTATGAATTGGTTGGTTTTTCGTTCAATCGTGAAAGTGAATGCTGTGATGATCTGCTCATTATTTTCGGAGCTTAGGTTTGATTAGAATCTTGTTCTGAAAATGTGGTGATTAGTAGGTTAAGAGAGCTGCTAGCTGTTGCTGGTTTATGAGGCTGAAGCTGAAGCTGAGGGAGGTAGAACTTAAATCTGGAGGTTTGATTTGTATGTTTGTTGGATAAAAGATTTTTGTTGTTGATTTTGATTAGTCTATCTGCTCTGACTGTGATATGTATAAGCTAACGTTTCTGTTACTGCAATCATACAATCCTCATTGCATGGAACTTTGCTGGAGTAGGCTGTAGGCATTAGGGTTCTGAGATATAAATTGACATTGGTATAGTTAGGGTTTGCAGATATTTAGGATTTTTTTGGGTAGGGTTCTTAAATCTTTTTTAATTTCTTTTAAAATTTTAAAAATGTGCTTGATGGTTTTTCCTTTTTGTTTTTATTTTACAAATCCCCCATTTCAAAAAAAACACACTGGAAACATGTTTTCAGAGTGGAACTAACATATAATGTTGCTAAAATATTCCAAAAGCTTACTACAATGTACTGTGATGGAAATGATTGTGCATTTCAGATAGAAGCAAATTATTATTTTCCCCCCTCAAAATTTTCATAATTTTACTAAGAATTATTTGAGAATTTTTATTGAAAATGATAACCAAGTGTGTGCTAATTTTCAGAAATTTCGGAGAAGAAAAACTGAAAAAGATAACAGAAATGGTACATGAAGACAGAAATGGTAACAAACAAAAAAGAGTCGGTTTTTCTGCTTGCCTTGCTTGCTATTTCTGTAGCTGAATGTAATGTGTTGGATTTGACTTGGATGGATTCAGGGAATGTGACAAAAGTTAGGGTTTTTAAGATAAAATAAACATTTAGGACTATTCTGGTGCACCATTTTAATCATAAAGACATTGAAAATGCTTTGGCGGCCATGGAAGGCCCTAATAAAAGCAACTTAATGAGCAGTACAATGCAGTTCTTTTTATGGAATCCATGATGACGAGTGTCGACCACTATACTTTTCTACATATGTATGAACTATAGTTATGGATGCTAGTCAGCCGCATTCCATTTCCTTATTCACGGCTTCATAGATTGCCAAATATGTGTGGCTTGCGATTGTAGAAAATTGTTTTGTTTTCCTTCTATTGGTGGGTGAAAGGTGTCCTTATGTGTCACTGTTCGTTAATTAATGGAACTGCTTTTGATTCTTTTTGGCATTATTCCTTGTTCAACGAAACTGAGCATTTGGATTTCATATCTGAAGAAATAAATGAAAGAGAACTTTATATGAAAAAACACTAAAAAGTAATATCTTGTTGGATCCTTAACAGGAAACATTTGTTGCTTTTGTCTAGAAGTGGCTGACTTTTCTTATCCATTTCATAATTTATTAGTTGCTTCGTGTCGCTAGAAAGTTGGACTGTAAAATTTACTCAGGAGATGGATATGCTTCTTCATTGATGGTTGTACTGTTTGCGATTCTTTTATTGGGGAAATCCAATTGGTTGTTATTTAGGGCTGTCATCAAGTTGACATGAGTTTACGGCTTATTTTAAATGGCGTAGATTGCACTGCCAGCTTTGTTGGAATTATATGAATTTACAATGATGATTATGTTTCAGCCGCTATTTCGGTGGGAATACTGGTAGTAGCCTTTATGAGCTTAAATTTGTCGTATTCATACAAAACAAAGCAATGAATTTGAATACGTTTGTTGAGAAGTTGGATTTCAAATATGAAGGATAAGTGAAAGAGAAGTTTATTTGAAAAGCCACTACAAAATAAAATCTTCCGTTGTAGGATCCTTAACCAGAAGTCGTTGTTCTTGTTGAAAGGTTGCTGACTTTTGTTATCCATTTTGATTATTGTCTTTAGAATGTTGTACTGTAATTTGTACCCAGGAGATGCATATTTCTGTCTGGGACTTATTTTGTCAGCAATTTATTTTGGAAATCCAAATGGATTTTATGTCAGTAATCGGTTGACATGAGTTAACAAATTGTATTAAACTGTGTATATTGCTTTGCCAGCTTCATTGGCATTATATGAAGTTACAATGATGATTATGTCTTACTCGTTGTCACGATGGGAATAAAGTCCCTGACTTCTGTGTTTTTGAATTTGTCGTACTCATACTAATCAAAGTAATGGGTTAAATACGAGTGCTGTGTTATGACACAATCTTTATTGTCCTTCTATCTTTGGTTGTGAAGGCATACTATGAGGAATCAACAACATTCAGAACTACGATGAACTAACAGAGTTTCAGACTTTCAGTGGCCACTTGTTAACAACATCAGCATTAAGGTAATTGATTATAAAGGCATAGCTGGCAGTCATGACATTAGCTTATGGAAGGATAATGTGATGTCTATTAGTTAGATTTTATGTATTGCTGTTCCCTTGCTATGTCTTTTGGTTTTGTTAATAATTAAGTTTTGGCAATTTGCAGGTTACATGAAAGAATGACGTGTGGAATTCTGTTTCAATTGCTTTTGGATAAACAATTAATAAATCGAGATCAATGTGATATTCATATCATTTGTAAGTTTCTAGTTTAGCTGCCCTTTATAATATATATATATATATATATATATATTTTTTTTTTTTTTTTTGCGGCCACGATATTACATTTCCATAAAATGGTTGCCATGTGGAATTCTGTTTCATTTTCTGAGAAAGAATATTTGGTGTTCTGTCAAACATTTAAACGTGGAGCGATGATTGATTTGTCATTTGTATGTTTCTAGAATTTCCAGTTGCCCTTATAATTTATCTCGTGGTCTTTTAGTTCATTAATATTAATGCCTCACCTGCTTTTAGGATTAAGGTTGCGTCAAGTCCTATAAAGTTTAGTGTAGTTCTGGTGTTCCCCTATGGTCCAGCATTAAAGTGAGTGGATCTGTAACCTTGTATATAATCTCGGTTTCACCCAAAATTGTAAATGAGTATCAACTTGAACTTCACTTAATGTGTCCTCTTTGATTTACAAAAATGGAGAATCTTTTATAGAGATGGCAATGTTAACATCGGTAAAGGTAAAAGGGATCTTGAGCTTGGTTGTGGAACATGGAAATCTGTAAAAGATAATGACTTTACAATCTCATGCCCAAATCAGAACGTGGAAGCAAGAGTAGGAATGGGAGTGTGAGAGTACTAAATTTGAAATACAAGGAGCTACTGAGAGCACATATGTACAAATATATAAGATATAGATCATAGTATGTAGGTTTCGTAATATAAATAAACTTATAGAGGAAACATCATTAAATGATATCAGTTAGGTGGTCTATCAAATCTTGTTTGTAACATTTCTGTATCATGCTTGTCACCGTTGAGATTCGGTTTTTTGGCATTCAAGAGAAACATGATGTCTCATGATTGTTCAAAGATGAGTTTGTTTTGTAATCTTCACTTGACTGCAGTCTATTTCCTGCATCCCAATCAAATTCTAATATCAGTAAGACCAACTAGCTGCCACAGATTAGAGAAATAGGGGAATATATATTTTCCATTAGCATATTGAGGGTATCCGCTGGTTGAATTTTATCGATTATATTCATCCAAGCATAATAAACATATCCCAGAGATTTTACCATGTCAACTTCCTGGTGCTCAAAGGTAGCATCATTTGGTTGCGATTTGTGAGCTATGTCTGATCCTTTATTTGTGATAAATCATAGCTTAAGCCATTTTCCTTGGATTTCTTAGTTCATTAATTACAATAGTGTGATTGGTATTATGTTCAGTCACTCTATATTTCAGTCGTATGATCTTACACACACACACACACACACACACACACACACACATATATATATATATGATGTCGCACTTCATTATACGCTGCCTATGAGATGTTCAAGATATCGTAAAAGCCTTTTTATTTTGTTATCCAGATTATATCTTTTATAAGTTGATAGTATCAATAATGTTGAAATGATTGGCAGTACAATCTTGACATGATGACATTTACATACTACCAGCAATCATGCCTTCTTAACTCTTAAGTATCTTATTCAAGAGTTTCATGGATTGATATTTTAATTTGTGAAGTTTCTTTACTGTCGTCTTTTAGTAAAATTTTCTTTAAAACCAAGTGTAAAGGGTTTTTATTCAACTATAAGGATGGAATGCAGGAGCAAGTAGTGGGATGGATTTGGTCTCACTTAAAATATTTTTGGTGTATATTGATTATACTAATTGAATTCACGATAATAACTTAAAAATATAACGTATCAGGCAGTCACGATATTGTTTTGAGGTACTATAATGAATGCATGGTGTGGGAAGATTAAATCATATTGACATCCTTATTTTTCTCTGTCCAAAAAGATATTGAAAATGTTGGTAAATTCTTCGACTTCTTGGCAAGTTTGTTGATAATGTTGTTGATTAGTGGCTTGTTGCAGCCTTGCAGGATAGGTAATAATAATATGCTAATGGATTTTATGTATTTAAATAAATTCAAGATAGCTATTGATAGAAATATTGGCGCATTAACTTCCACAGGGGCAACTCAATATTGATAAGTTGGTAGGAATGAGGATCACCCAAAAATTATGTTTCTTTGACATGCCACTTAGGATGTAGGAATGGTCTGTATTTGGTTTGTATTTAAATGGAGCATTGTCTTGCTCTGCCTATAGACTAACTTGTGTAATTATTCTCTGAGATTATCCTAGTATAGTAGTTGCTCTCTGAGTTTATGACATCTTACCTGTACCTGCAAGCATGCTTAGCACAGTTCGCAGTTTAGCTAGAACTTAATATACTTATTATTTCTAGCTTGAATTTCAAGAAGGTAACCAAAAAGCTGTCAAGCTAGTTGAAGCTTGAATATGGGTGTAGAACGGGTCAATAACCCCAAAAATGCACTGCAGGGCTGCAGTTTTTGAATTCTAGAAGGTACAATTTCTTGGTTTCATACACTGCTGATCACTAAGTGTCTCAAATCAGCATGACAATTACTTTGTCTTTGTGGCAGCTTGACGTAGCGTTCTTGGGCGGCGATTTCTGATAAAAATGGAGCATATACCACTTAAGAAAAGGAGATTTTGGTCCCAACCTCCATCACCACCACCACCTCGGCCCCCAGCCCCTTCACCGGATCATGAAGAGTCTCTCCCATCACAACCCCAGAACCCATCTCCACAACTTGGAGAGTCTGAGCAGCTTGTTGATAGTAAATGTTCTTCAAGTCAACTATCTCATTCCAACAATGCAGTTAAATCTGCACATGGCGCTGATGAGGCTAAAATAGATGCTATGATCTCTGAGGTGACTGATGTTGACTTCTCTGGTATTGCACTTCTTGCTAACACTGCCTGCAGTAGTTGCATTCATGATGACGATCATAATGTTAAGGATGCTTCTGTTGTGGAAGAATATGAAGCAACAGGAGTAGTAGAGGCATCCACTTCAGCTACACAGATTGAAGAAATTATGACATCTTTGGAACGAGATAAATCCTTGCAAAAATATTCTATAAATGCGGATAAAACTGATGGCTTACTTGTTCAGGATAATTCTATTGCTTTATCGCATAATCTTCACAATGACAAGAATGGTGGGGCAGTGGGAACGTCTCTTCCTCCAAAAAGTAACAGGTTGCACTGGGACCTAAATACTTTGATGGATGAATGGGAGGAACCATATGTCGAAATATTCAATTCTCAGACAACTGATTCAAGATCTGTCCTCAATGGTGGTATGAAGAGCGGAAAGGTTACTTCAGAAGTTTGTAAAGTACAGAGGGATTTTGAAGATACCCGATGTAACATTGGAAGTAAGGTGCATTCTTTGTCATGTGCACTGGTTTCATCTGATCCACACGGCAATCAGCTAATTATTGACCCCAAATGCATTCTTCTTGAGACTAACAAAGCTGATCTAGAAAAACATACAGTGCAAGTATCCTCTGGGCCCATCAGTATTGAGAAAACATATGTTGCCACCTCAACTGAGAATATGTTGGAATCCTTGAAGTTTTCTGTAGCTGAAACAAAAGCTCCTACTCCAGTTATCAGCACGAGTGCATCCCTTCACAATTGCGGCTGCTCCGTATCAGATCATATTGCATGCACATGTGTTGGGGAAAAGCTTAATAATACTTCTGCCAGCATGTTGGTGCAACATGAGAAAGACATTCCCAGAACATCCGCCACAATTCATGGCAGACTGTCGTTACAAAATGTTCAGGCTGGGAAGATTGATGTTGCCTCAACTGGCATGCTTATCCTAGATAAGCCTGTTTGTTACACTGATAGCATAAAAAATAACGATGGTGAAGATATTGGGAAAACATCTGGGAAAGGTCCTAATTTCTCTGGTAACCTCTCTTCCGAAGATCCTTCAAGTGATTGCAATGGTTCCGATGTCTCTCAGGATAATCAGGGAAACATTGTTAGTGTGGAAAACATAAAAGAACTACAGGAAGGTTATGATTCTCCTTTTGAGGAAGGGGAACTGAGGGAGCCTGATATATATTCCTGGGATGATATTGAAGTTGAGGGTTTGGAAACTGGACAACAGGACAATGGATCGGTTGATAGAGATAATATTGATTCTCATGATAAGAAAGGTGAAAAGAGTGGGATGGGTGGAAAGACAGCATTGAATGCGGGATCTGACAAACGTGTTGAACATTGTGGACAGGATTCTTGGATGAAACCAAACCGTTCATGGAGCTCAAGGACAAAAGCTTATGGAGGGAATCTGTTCTGTGAACATCGAGATGTCAATGCGGAAGGAAATTGGAATGAGTATGATGACAAGGGTTCAGTAGCAGGTGAGTTTGGAGCTAGGCAATCCAGGCAGAAGTTTTCATCACATACTGAAGGGCCATATTATGATCCCATGCATAGGAAGAATCCTGTTTTTTTACAGCGGAGAAGGTAATTTTTTTAGATTTTTTCTGTTTTATTTTCTTTTGTACTCGTTGTCATTAATGCACCTTTTTACTGCTTCTTGCTAACTCGTGTTTCAGATCTGAAAACCTTCCTTATTCATATTCTCGAGCTGAGAGAGATTTTGATAAATCCCCTAGACAAGACCATTTTTCTTTCCCAGGACATGGGATAAATAAAGAAGATGGTCACTGGGTTAATTCTTCAGTTGGCTATCAGAATTCAGGAAATCGTTATTCTCGTACTTATCGTGGTCCAGAGGGTCACGATTACTCAAGGCCAAGAGGTTTAGTTCCTAATTCTGCTGTCATGGGAAGTGCATTGAACTACAATGATGACAGGTGGTCTGAAAATTATTCCTCAAGCGGCATGTATAGACCCTTTATCAGAAGGAGATCACCACCAACGAGAGGCAGTAGCCATACTTGGAGCCAGGGAAGATCTGAAATATATGCACATTGTGTTAGGAGAGGCTCCAGAGAAGAATACCATGAAGGTGTTCCTGACAATGCCGGTGCTTCTTCCACTCGCATACCCCACTATATAGGCAGGAGAGACCATGGCTTTTCTCCCAATATTGGTAGAGGTGCTCATTTTTCAAGACCCCACAGGAATTCCCGGTCAAGATCTCGATCACGCTCTCCCCTTGCATGGGATGTACATAGGGATTGCAGATCACCTGTCAGAATGTTTAGGCAGAGCCAGAGCCAGAGGTGTGACTCTGTGGAGTATTCTGGAAGATTGAAGTCAGATGATAACGTAAGATCCTTCATAAGCCGGGAAAATTTTTCACAGATGGCTGGTACTGGTAGGGGACATTGTTTTGATGCACCAAGGGATGTAGCTAGGAGTGCTGGGGAAGAGAGAGAATCTTTTAATTATAATAGTTACAGGATTGATAATGGTTCTTTTTTATCTGGACAGCAAGACTTAGAGAAGGATGCCGCACCAAGGTATGCACTTATGGGGGATAGGGAAGAGAGAGGTTCTTCTAAAGATGGTAGTGACAAGGCTGATACTAGTGCTTCGTCATGTGGACAGCAACAGCTAGATGAGGATGCCGCACCAAGGGGAGATTGACTGTCATGACCTTTATGTTCATGTGCTTTGACAGTAAGATATGAGTTCTTTAACCAGTTGAACTAATTCTGTCCTATTTGCCAGAGAACTATTCAATTTTTTTTTAATTGTTTATATATATATAATTCCTGGCTTAGTCTATCCACCTTTGCTTGTGGAATAGGTACTTCTAATTTTGCTGGAAAACTAAAGTTTGGTTTATGTAATGTTGATTTATGAATTTATCATCTTAGTTTTTTTTTTCTCAACCATTTTCTGTTGGGTGACGTTTGCTATTTTTTTTTTTTTTTTATTTGTTTTTGTTGGGTGACGTTATAAGCTACTAATATTGCAAATCTCGATTGACAATTACCTCCAACCATCTATCTTCGAGGAAGTGTGATTGCTTAACAACTCAATGCACCTAGTTCTGTTCCTTTGAAGCTTATAACGGCTATTTCCTTCTTTTTTTTTAATAGTTGATTTTGGAAATAGTCCTAAAAAATGTATATGTGTGTTTGTACGTATATATGCATATTCATTTTGAAAAATTAAATTGAGATTAGCTTCCCAAATGTTATTTTCTTGCTTTTACAATACCGCAGTTTTGTGTCCCAAGTTTCTTTTATACGTATCACTAGCACTTTAACTAGTGTGACCTTCTGAAGGGGAACCCCAAGGAGAATTGTTTCTTCCTTTAAGCTTCTGACTCTTGTAAGGTATTGCAGCATGTTGAGGTTGTAGATATGTCAATCTTATGTTCTGACTGGTTTCTTTTTTTCTTTCTTTCAGATTTTGACTATTAGGATACCAGTTTTCTCCTAAGGTACGTACGACTAACAGGTGTCAAGCTGCTTGAAGGTTGATCTAGCTACATAGTGCTTTAAGGCCTGAATGTGGTATGTTTCTTTGTCCCATCACCTCTTTGATTGTAGAAGCAACATAAATGGTTGTAGAAAGCAGGAGAAAAGGAAGAAAGAGAAGTTGTAAGTAAAAAAAATCTGAAGTTGAGAAATATCAGCTCTGTCAGCTTCCAATGATGAAGTTGATTAAATGTGTTTTACGTAGGTAGATACTATTGAGAGTGATTTCTTGATGAAAACATACATACCGTTTGCCGTTTGACATTTGAATTAGCTTTTTGTTATTGTTGCTTCAATTCTGCATTAGAAATGTGCAATACACCAATAGAAAATGGGGTTATTCTGTTTGAGGTGAGAGATATGCTGAAAGAGAGTACTGTTCAAATTGTCATTTGAAGGGTCATCTTTCTGTTAGGTTGAATGCAGTTCTTATAGCAGCAGCAGCAGCAGCATATATATCTTTTTCACTCTGTGATGTAAATTTATTTAATTTTTCATAAAGTAATTTTAATACTTTTTCCACTATTTATCAACCAAAATTAAATAAATTTATATAATTATTGAATGAAAAAAAACCAAGTTTTGGTTGGTAAAGATTGGAGACATAGAGAAGGGCATCTTTTGACTTTGTTTACGTTGTTGTGGGGTAAAGATGGATGATGACCTCATTTTTTGGCCTCACTCACTCACCTTCCCTCTTCTTCCATGGAATAAAAGCAACGCGTAGATAGCGGCATCGCACACTTTGTTAAGTACGTAAGTACATATAGGAAGGATCAAGCATTCATCTTTAAATAAGATTTTTTTATTAAAATTACGTCGTTTTAAAGTGATCGCAGATGACATTTTTATAAATAAAAAAAAAACAAGTGAGACCATTCTCTTTTAAGTCACTGTAGTTTTAATAAAAGAGTGTTATTTAAGGATGAATGATATTTAAGAGGAATACTCTTGATCTTTGCTCTCTATATATATATATATATATATATATATATATATATATATATATATATGTTTAAAGCCATTAAATTCACAACTCAAAGGTTGACAAAAGTTGGAATAAGATGTTGTGAAATATTATAATTGGACAAAATAAATTTGAAAGAAGCACTCAAAGTGTCAATAAATAAACTTTTTTATTGATGTATTTTGACCCCCTTCTAAAAGTATAATAAGTTTTTATATAAAAACTTAAAAACTTTTCTTACGTTTCAATTAAAATATACTCTTTCCAAAATTAGGGATATAATTAAACTTTTGAAGTCAAACAACGACCTAAGTAAATTTTAAAATTAGTATGACTCATAAAAATTTAGAATGAAATAAAATTTTGAATTAATAATTTTTGTTATATATTTTACAATTATAATAATTAACATCAATTAAAATTAAATAAATTCACATTAATTTACGTGTATTTCTCACATAAATATGAAACTAAATCATGTGAAAATATTATTTTTTTTAATACGTAAATATGAGTTCCCTAAAATAAAATAAAACACAATTGCCGTCAAGCTGCTTGCTGGCTTATTTACGCCCTTACGGCCACACCACACACATCCTATCTTTCTTTATTTTTCTCATCACTGCTTGCGTTGTGTTGGGTCTCCGCCACGTTTTCTTTATCTATTTCTTTCAATTCTTAAGAAATGTTTCAGAATAAATTTTTATTAAATTTAAAATATATATTTTTAGATTAAAATTGATCTTATAAATTATAATGAAAGAAATATTTTCTTTAAATTTTAAAACAAAATGGGACTTATAATGAGATTATTTCTTTTTTCTCAACGAATATTTATGGACTTTTGAACTCATGGCCAGATAGTTATTATGATATTGGTTATTTATAAAAACTCTACATAAGAAAAAAAAATTAAATAAAAACATTCATAAGAGTATTTCATTACTATCAATAACTTAATCATATTTGTAGAAATTAATTACGTAGAAATTAATTACCGCAATTAATCATACTAATAAATATAACCCATGTTGAAACAAAAGAATATGAAAGAACATAACGGAAGCGTACCAGATTTCATGATATTGTTTGATCAAACGGGTTGAGATCTTCCAATTGATGCGTATTTTAGAACTGAATTTCTCTGTTGATGGAGATACAGAGAAAATAATGTAGAAAAGAAACGTACGCTAAATTAGGGACCATGACCCCATTATAAAGAAAACTGTCGTGTGAAGAAACTGTTAAATGACAGTTATTATCTTTTAGTATTTTTAAATTGACCCCTCATCAATTTAAAAATACAAATCCAATCTCTTCACATTAATTTCATGACAAACATATCCTTAAGTCTACTTAAAACTTAATTAGATCAATTAAATTTAGACTTATACACGATAATACACATTAATAATATACATGTGTGTGGTCCCAATAAAAATTAATCCAACAATATTAAGACTCTAGTCTCTACATACACAATGATATCTTGTTTTTACCCGTTAGTTGTGTCATTTTGTTCGGGAATGACTTTTTTAAATGAATTTTAAGTGAAAATATAAGTTATTTTAAGTTGTTTTATAATTCAAAAGCGTTTGGTATTAACTTGATTTATAAGTTAAAAATTAAATTAAAATAAGTTATGAAGGTATTCGGCTCATAATGACTTATAAGTTAAAATAAATATAAAAATTACTAAAAATAAATAAATAAAAGAGGGCAAAATAGACATTACATTTGTGACGCCCCCAAAATAGGTATACAACACCCATTTTGAGTCGCCAAATACATAGAACATAAAGCAAACTATAACTTCAATAATACAATTGTCGTGCAAAATACGACAACATATACTGTGAGTTTAAATACAAATATTGTCTTCTAGACAATATCCACACTCAAATAAGTCTTTATTATAATTATTCAAACACTATTTTACAGAAATAGTGAGAATTGCTAAAACATCTTTCTAGAACCATCAATCCATACCCCGACTAGATCCTGCTATGTTTTCACCTCCTGAGAAGAAAAATGGAACAAAAAGGAAAATGGTGAGCTCAACTAGCCTAGTAAAGAATATTATGACTAAGATAAAATACAACAAATTATTATTAATTTTCAACAGGAAAAAATCTGATAAAATATAATAGACAATAAGTTTTAGATCAACAACTGCAGCGAAAATAGTAATCCATTAGAAGAGTTAAGTAGAGAATGAGTTCTACTATCTTCTAAGATTTAAAAGTTCATCGTCAATATTTTATCCATATAACAACAATCAATATACATCTTTAATCAATATTCATCTTTGCACTACATGCCAAAGATATTCATTTGTATCACCAGTTGGTCATGTTCATCTCAACACCTGTTCATCTTTGCACTACGGGCCAAAGATATTCATCAGTTAATCATTCATCTTTGCACTACAGGCCAAAGATATTCTGCAATATCATCATTTAGGACTGGAGATGATGAAAAATATTTTAAAGAAAACGAATCCAGTAAGACAGAAGGACAAATATTAAGGATTCGTATAACAGTTTATCCAAGATCAATAATACTCCATAATAACCCATTTTGAAGCAGAATTCAAAAATAAAGACCAAAACATGGATACAATCAAAGATAGTAACCATAATAGACATCTTGGACAAAAAGAAAAAAATTTATTTTTCGGTGAATAATGTCGTATTCGTGAATAGTGACGTATACGTGAATAGTAATCCCGACACAAAAAGTTCTAACTTTGATAAAAACGTTCACCAATATTTCGACATAATGATATTGAAGAAAATAATATCATTTAAGAAGAAAATAACATCCCTTACCTCAAAATAACAGTACTTCTGATCGAAATATCGGATAGAAAGCCGAAGGAAACTTGTACCGAACAGCAACTCTCAAAGTATATAAATACTCACTAAAATACGCTCGACAATATAGAAAGAAAAAAACTTGTTTCTGATGTGATTTTCAATTATAACCTAATCGTCTATTTATAGGAAAAATACTAGAACGCCATAGGAGACAAAATAATAAAATAATATTATTTCTATTTCTTTCTTCCATGCATGCTAAGTTGAAAAAGCAAGGCCAGCCATCTTTGAACCAAAAATCAGCAGCCCACATGTTTTCAAACAAGTGGGCCCCACCCATAATTTAATAAAAATTATTTTATTTTCCGAAACTTCAGTAATTCATAATAAATAGCCCTTTTATTAGAAAAAATCGAAACTCGCGTGTTTCCATGAAAAATTTAATTCTCAAAAACTTTGTAGAAGAAATATTTTTTAAATTCCAACCAGAAAATACCCGAAATCCACAAACGGATGATTTTTAATACCTCAACACCGATAAAATACTGATAAAATACCTCAGCATTAATTCCCTCATATTTATCCACATAAAAATAAATATATCCATCATTTATATCTACATAAAATAAATATTTTCTTATCATATGAATCAATAATAAATTATTCATAAATAATATTACAGAATCACATTTATGACAACCAGACCGTTCTCAGGAAAGAGAGAGCTTTCCGATAAGAATTTCTTCTTACTAGCGCGCAATTAGGTGACCAAACCTCTCCTTGACAGAACTTTCTAGACATTGTCAATAATGTTATCTAATAATATTATTCAAATAATATGAATTATTGATCCGATAATTGGAAATACTATGCAGTGACAATTATTGAAATAACAATAATATAAAATATCAACGCAGCAATTATTGAATCAATAAAATAAAATATTAAATAATAACTACTGTAATAATTATTGAGTAGTGCCTTCTTACATAAGGATCAATAATTCATCAATACTGTGCATCCACGCGTATTACTATATTTTAACCACCGGGTATTCCAAAAGTATTAACGGTAACAACTATGTCGTTATTTATAATAACTCAAACTTGTCATTTTCTTCATCCGACAATTATTCTGTTATGGGGCCCACAAATGATTGCGCCGCCGTACGAATATTCCCCAACAACAAGAATATTCCACGACCAAACGAATATTCCCCGACAACAATGATTATTTTATAACCACTTGCTTATTTTGTAAAATTTGCATATTTCACCCATAACTAGATAATTATATCAAATTAATACCTTATTATTCACAATAATAATTAGAGGAAATTCGATTTTATCTATAATAAGTTGGGGTCTTACAACCTCCCCTCCTTATGAAATTTCGTCCTCGAAATTGACATACGTACCTGGTGTTTCGAAAAAGTGAGGATACCTCGCTTTCATTTCTGATTCCAACTCCCAGGTCATTTCTTCAATAGCATGGTTTCTCCATAAAACCTTAACTTGTGGTATAACCTTGGTGCGTAGGACATGTTCTTTCTTATCCAAGATCTTAACAGGTACTTCTTCGTACGTTAAATCTTCGGCTATCTCGTCTAGTTCTAACGCAATAATTTGGTTCGGGTCTTTCACATATCTACGAAGCATGGATATGTGAAAAACATTATGAACACGAGACATACTTGGAGGTAATACGAGTCTATAAGCCACATTTCCTATTCGGTCAAGAATATCAAATGAACCAACAAATCGTGGATTGAGCTTTCCTCTCTTTTCAAATCTTGTAACTCCCTTCCATGAAGCAACACGTAACAATACATATCCCCAATATTAAATTCTACGTCCTTTCGATGAAGATCAACGTAACTCTTTTGTCGATCTTGTGAGGTTTGAATACGTTGTCGAATTATTTGGATCTTTTCTGTAGTCATGCGTACTAATTCTGGTCCCAACAACGTTGCTTCTCCCACCTCGTCCCAGCATACTGGAGAATGACACTTTCGTCCATACAATGCCTCAAATGGAGCCATGCCTATACTTGCTTGATAACTGTTGTTGTAGGAGAATTCTACCAATGACAAGTACTTATCCCAACTCCCTTTGAAATCTAGGACACAAAGTCTTAATAGATCTTCAAGAGTTTGAATAGTCCTCTCTGATTGTCCATTATTTTGAGGATAGTATGCCGAGCTGGATCGTAAATTCGTGCCCATAGCTTTCTGCAAGCTAACCCAAAATCTTGAAGTGAATTTTGGGTCACGATCCGAAACTATGAATACTGGCATGTCATGCAATTGCACAATCTCATTCACGTATATACGAGCAAGACGTTCAAGGGAATAAGTTTCTCGTATCGGCAAGAAATGGGCAGCCTTGGTTAATCTATCAACAATAACCCAAATAGCATCTATGCCTTGAGAAACTTTGGGAAGACTTGTAACGAAATCCATAGTAATGTGTTCCCACTTCCATTCCAGAATCTCAAGTGGTTGCAATGGACCTTTTGGCACTTGATGCTCCGCCTTTACACGTTGACAAGTTAAGCACCTCGAGATAAACTCTATGATCTCTTTCTTCATATTGTTCCACCAAAATATATGTCGAATATCATGATACATTTTGGTACTCCCACGATGGATTGCAAACGGGGTGTTGCGTGCCTCCATCATGATTCTATGCTTCAAGTCAGAATCGTTAGGAACACAAAGTCTGGAGTTGAATTTAAGTATTCCTTTTCATCGATTCTCCTTCTAGAATAGCTCCTTCTTGCACTTTCTTCTTCATACGTATCAACCTCAGGTCCGTAGCTTGAACAGCTTTAAGTTGGTTCTACTCGTATATTCGCCATCAACATGTGGGTCTCTGGAGTCTTTAATTCTACTTCCATCCTTTGTAAGTCATACAGAATGGGCCTTTGCATTGACAATATCGTACTCGTACTCGTACTCGCATATGATCTTTTACTCAATGCGTCAGCTACTACGTTCGCTTTTCCAAGATGATATTGAATAGTGTGATCGTAATCTTTCAATAGTTCAAGCCAACGTCATTGCCGCATTTTGAGTTCTTTTTGGGTGAAGAAATATTTGAGGCTTTTATGGTCCGTATAAATCTCCACTTTCTCCACATACAAGTAGTGTTTCCAAATTTTCAACGCGAATACGACTGCTGCCAACTCCAGATCATGAGTAGGATAATTTCTCTCATATTCTTTGAGTTGTCGTGAGGCATAGGCTATGACTTTCCCATGTTGCATGAGAACACATCCTAACCTTTTGCCTGAAGCATCGTTGTAGATAACAAATCCATCCGTACCAGATGGTATTGTCAGAACAGGTGCCGAAATGAGCCTCCTCTTGAGCTCTTGGAAACTCTTCTCGCATTCCTCGCTCCATATGAATTTTGTATCTTTTCGAGTCAGTTGAGTTAACAGAGTAGCGATTCGAGAAAATCTTTCCACGAATCTCCGATAATAACCAGCTAAGCCCAGAAAACTACGCACTTCGGTCACCGACTTCGGTTGCTCCCAACTTTGTACTGCTTCAATCTTCGCCGGATCAATAGATACTCCATATTTTGACACCACGTGCCCAAGGAATGCTACTTCCTCAAGCCAGAACTCGCATTTCTTCAGCTTGGCATAAAGCTTGTTTTCACGAAGCCTTTCAAGTATCAACTTCAAATGGTGCTCATGATCTTCACGACTTTTGGAATAGATGAGGATGTCATCAATAAAGACAACAACGAATTGATCCAAATATTCCTTGAATACACGGTTCATCATATCCATGAAAGCAGCTGGAACATTAGTCAATCCAAAAGACATGACTAAGAATTCATAATGCCCGTACTGAGTTCTGAAGGAAGTCTTTGGAATATCCTCAGTTTTAATCTTCAGCTGATGATATCCAGAACGAAGGTCGATCTTTGAAAAGAATTGTGCTCCTTGAAACTGGTCGAACATGTCATCAATGCGAGGTAACGGATACCTATTCTTGATGGTGACATGGTTTAATTCTCGGTAGTCAATGCAAAGTCTCATACTCCCGTATTTCTTCTTTACGAATAAAACAGGAGCACCCCAAGGAGATGTACTAGGACGAATAAAACTGATGTCTAATAACTCATGTAGTTGGATTTTTAACTCCTGAAGTTCAATAGGAGCCATTCGATATGGGGTTTTAGAAATAGGCTTTGTACCCGGTTCAAGGTCAATAAAGAATTCGACATCACGTTCTGGGGGTAGACCGGGAAGCACTTCAGGAAATACATCAGAAAATTGTCTAACAACAGAAATATTATTCAAATCTGACTTGTCTTTGTTCAAATCCATAACATGGGCTAAGAAAGCTTGACATCCGTTTTTCAATAAACGAATAACTTTGTGGCTTGATATGACAGTGATTGATTTTAGTGGTTTAGTAGTTTGAATTCGTATGACAGGTTGGTTAGGAATATGAAAACTAACAACCTTACGAAAACAATCAATTTTAGCATAATGAGTGGTTAACCAATTAATTCCTAAAATCACATCAAAAGCAAGTATCTTTAAAGAGATAAGATCAACAGGTAATGTGATAGTGCCAACTTGGATCATGCAAGATTTATAAACTGTAAATGTAACTAAGGTTTCACCCAACGGAGTTTCAACAGACAAGTCAATGTCCAATTTCTCCGGAGTCAAGTTTAAACGTTGAGCACAAGCGGAAGAGATAAAAGAATGGGTAGAACCGGTATCTAGTAAGGTATAAACTTTGCAAGAATTCAAGATTAACTTACCCGTAATCACCTCGTTCGGGTTCCTCGCGTTTTGGCCAGTCACGACAAACGCTCTTCCAAGAACCGCTGATTTCAACTTATCCGGGACAACCCTTGGAGTCACCATCCCCGTTGAACTTGGTTTTGCTATAGAACAATCCCGAGCTATGTGGCATTCCTTTCTACAGTTGTAACATACTTTGGATTGTTGTGGACAGTTTGGACTGATATGTCCCTTTTTCTCGCATTTGTAACATCTAACTGGCGGTCGTTCTCCTTTGTTGTTGGTATTGGTGCTGCTGCTGATGTCTTCCCGTCATTGTTGAATCTTCTTTTTCTGAAATTTCCACTTGACTCACCTCTCCTATTATCATGGCCACGATGAACACCAGAGTGGTTACCGCCTTTGTTCGTATTTTTTCCTCCTTGTTGGTTATCATCGCTCTGATGACTGTTGTTACCGGTATGACCCTGGTTGTGGTCCCTCGGTTGAACATACTCACTATCTCGCTCTAATAATTGAACCCTGTTGACAACATCTGAATACAGAAAAAATTTATGAGAGATAAGGTATTGACGAATCTCGGGTTTTAGACCTCTCAGAAACATCCTTGTCATTCGTTCCTCATTCTCTACCAAATGAGGTGCAAAACTGGATAACTCAGCGAACTTCGCCTCGTACTGGGACACCGTCATGTTATTTTGTTCTAGTCTGATAAACTCTACCTCCTTCATATGACGAATACTTTTAGGAAAGTACTTGTCATTGAATAGTTCCTGAAACGTTTTCCAAGACATATTGAGTGCGGCATGCTGGGTACGTTTCATAGACTCCCACCAGTAGTCTGCCTCACCGCGGAACATAAAGGTGGCGAATGGAACCTTCTGTTCCTCCGTGCATCCCAAGACATCGAATATCTTGGTAATTTGCTTGACCCACGTTTTCGCCTTGATAGGATCTGGCTTTCCAATAAATTCTGGTGGTCACAACTCCTTGAACTGCTTGGCTGTGACAGACCGCGCGTTGCTATCACTTCTACCCGTATTTTGTACACGAGTCTCCCTCGTCTGATTTTGCATGAACTGCAAAAAGCTCCTAAACATTCCATCATTCATCGTTTGATCGGTAGTGTTGTTTACAAGAGGAATATTCCCTTCATGTTGCACGTTCTCCTGGTTTGTAACTAAAGGTTGTTCCACAGTCTCATACACTCCATTGTTAACGTTCTCAGCAGCCATTCTTAAATACTGCCATAAAACAAGTGTTAATTAAATAAATTAACATATCACATAATATTCCTATATTATGACTGACCAACAAATAAGCTTAGATAGGACACACTAGTGAAGGATTTACTCATCTCTCCCCTCCTAGTTCTATTCCCCGATCTCCGCCAAATACCATATCTCTAAGCTTTGATACCAACTGTGACGCCCCCAAAATAGGTATACAACACCCATTCTGAGTCGCCAAATACATAGTACATAAAACAAACTACAACTTCAATAATACAATTGTCGTGCAAAATACGACAACACATACTGTGAGTTTAAATACAAATATTGTCTTCTAGACAATATCCACACTCAAATAAGTCCTCATTACAATTATTCAAACACTGTTTTACAGAAATAGTGAGGACTGCTAAAACATCTTTCTAGAACCATCACTCCATACCCCGACTAGATCATGCTATGTTCTCACCTCCTGAGAAGAAAAATGGAACAAAAAGGAAAAGAGTGAGCTCAACTAGCCCAGTAAAGAATATTATGACTAAGATAATATACAACAAATTATCATTAGTTTTCAACAGGAAAAATCTGATAAAATATAATAGACAACAAGTTTTAGATCAACAACTGCAGCGGAAATAGCAATCCATTAGAAGAGTCAAGTAGAGAATGAGTTCTACTATCTTCTAAGATTTAAAAGTCCATCATCAATATTTTATCCATATAACAACAATCAGTATACATCTTTAATCAATATTCATCTTTGCACTACATGCCAAAGATATTCATTTGTATCACCAGTTGGTCATGTTCATCTCAACACCTGTTCATCTTTGCACTACGGGCCAAAAATATTCATCAGTTAATCATTCATCTTTGCACTACATGCCAAAGATATTCAACAATATTATCATTTAGGATTGAGGATGATGAAAAATATTTTAAAGAAAACGAATCAAATGAGACAGAAGGACAAATATTAAGGATTCATATAACAGTTTATCCAATATCAATAATACTCCATAATAACCCATTTTGAAGCAGAATTCAAAAATAAAGACCAAAACATGAATACAATCAAAGATAGTAACCATAATAGACATCTTGGATAAAAAGAAGAAAATTTTATTTTTCGGTGAATAGTGCCGTATACGTGAATAGTGTCGTATACGTGAATAGTGTCGTATACATGAATAGTAATCCCGACATAAAAAGTTCTAAATTTGATAAAAACGTTCACCAATATTTCGGCATAATGATATTGAAGAAAATTATATCATTTAAGAAGAAAATAACATCCCTTACCTCAAAATAACGGTACTTCTGATCGGAATATCGGATAAAAAGCCAAAGGAAACTTGTACCGAACAGCAACTCTCAAAGTATAAAAATACTCACTAAAATACGCTCGACAATATAGAGAGAAAGAAAACTTGTTTCTGGTGTGATTTTCAATTCTAACCTAAGCGTCTATTTATAGGAAAAATGTTAAAACGCCATAGGAGACTAAATAATAAAATAATATTATTTTTATTTCTTTCTTCCACGTATGCTAAGTTGAAAATCAAGGCCAGCCATCTTTGAACCAAAAATCAGCAACCCACATGTTTTCAAACAAGAGTGGGCTCCACCCATAATTTAATAAAAATTATTTTATTTTCTAAAACTTCAGTAATTCATAATAAATAGCCTTTTTATCAGAAAAATTCGAAACTCACGTGTTTCCGTAGGAAATTTAATTCTCTACAACTTTGTAGAAGAAAGTTTTTCCAAATTCGAACCAGAAAATACCCGAAATCCACAAACGGATGATTTTTAATACCTCTACACCGACAAAATACTGATAAAACACCTCAACATCAATTCCTTCATATTTATGCACATAAAAATAAATATATCCATCATTTATATCCACATAAAATAAATATTTCCTTATCATATGATTCAATAATAAATTATTCATAAATAATATTACAGAATCACATTTATGACAATCAGGCCGTTCCCAGGAAAGATGGGGCTTTCCAATAAGAATTTCTCCTTACTAGCGCGCAATTAGGTAATCAAACCTCTCCTTGACATAACTTTCTAGACATTGCCAATAATGCTATCTAATAATATTATTCAAATAATATGAATTATTGATCCGATAATGAGAAAAAACTGTGCAATGACAATTATTGAAACAACAATAATATAAAATATCAACGCATCAATTATTGAATCAATAAAATAAATATTGAACAGTAACTACTGTAATAATTATTGAGTAGTGTCTTCTTACGTAAGGATTAATAATTCATCAATACTGTGCATCCACGCGTATTACTGTATTTTAACCACCGGGTATTCCAACAGTGTTAACGGTAACAACTATTCCGTTATTTATAACAACTCAAACTTGTCGTTTTCTTCATCCGACAGTTATTCTGTTATGAGGCCCACAAATGACCGCGCCTTTGTACGAATATTCCCCGACAACAAGAATATTCCACGGCCAAATGAATATTTCCCGACAACAATGATTATTTTATAACCACTTGCTTATTTTACAAAATTTGCACATTTCACCCATAATCAGATAATTATATCAAATTAATACCTTATTATTCACAATAATAATTAGAGGAAATTCGATTTTATTTATAATAAGTTGGGGTCTTACAATATTTGTCAAACTAACTTATTTTAAAATAACTTATAAGTCATTTTAAAATAAGTTATAAATACTTACTTATTTTTTTGACTTAAACCTTCGAAAAATAAGTCATTCTCGAATAGGTGAATAGTAACAAAATACTTATAAATTTGTTTGACCAACTTATAAGTCATTTTCGAACAGACTCTAATATCATAAATTTGTCAAATTTTCATTGGCCACCAATTAAATTTAACTTATAATGGTTTGATTTGATTTAGAGACTAATAATCCTCCCAGATTATATATGTTTTGTAATACCTAAGGCTATGTTTATTTGGATTATATTTTGGATAAAATTATTAATTCTAAATGTCAGTTTATTTTTAAATTTAAAATTGGGACTATTAGTCTTAAAATTATAAAATAACTTAATAATCTTCATATTATAATTATAATTCTAAGATTAATAGTATTTCTGAAATTATAATATTATGAATTATAATTTTTCCAAATAAACATGGTCTAATAATAATATTTTCTCACTAGCTGCGACCGTATCCCCTCGCCTAATACCGATTCCGTCCCCATTTATTGGAATTCTTTTATGAACTTAGTTAATTTTTTATAACTTACTATGTTTAATGATTACAGTTAACTTTCTTATTTTTACAATAATTTTTTATTGATCCTATTTTTAGTGTAATTTGTTATCTTTTTTAATATATATATATATATATATATATATATATATATATATAGTCACTCGGATTTTAGTCCCGATTTTTTTTTTACTTTTTTTTAAAATAATTAAAAAAATAATTAATATTTTATGAAATTGAAATTTTTCTATAATACAGTGTTTTGGGTATGATTTGAGTACATATAATAAAATATTAATGTACAGTCTGTACAGACTGTACATATATTTTTTAGTATAGGTGTTCAAATCACGCCCAAAATATTATATTATAGAAAAATTTTAGTTCTATAAAATATTAAATTTTTTTTAGATATTTTTTTTTTAAAAAAATAGTCCGGATGTGATGAGGTCCGGATCCGCTGCGTATATATATATATATTTGTTTGGGCAACTCTCATCAGTATCGTTGGACCCTAGGGCAAAAAGTCAGCATCGGGGCACATGGAGTGTTGACCTAGGGCATCCCAGGGTAGGGAAGGTAATATTGAAAACACACTCATGGTATTTTAGGCACAAAGTCCCCCATAAATACGTGGCGAAGGGGCAGCTCTGGTGAACTCATCTTAATATTCCCTTTACAAAACAGCCTGTGGAAAGATGAAGAGGAAGACATAGGAAGGAAGGAAGAAGAAGAAGCTAACCATCATCCCTCAACCGTTCAACGACGTCGTTCGAAGATCAACATTGGCCTATCGACGTTCAAAGATCTGCTAGACTTCTCGTTGTTGTCGTTGAGCTCAGAAAATAGGAAGAAGAAGAAGAGGAAGAATAATTTATTGAAGATCTCCAATCCGATCTCGTGCCTATGTACCTGGATCTGGAGATATTGTCGCTTTTGCGAAGAATTCCGGTTAAAATCTCCGTGGTTTGAGCGTTGGGAGTTTCTTCAAATCGTCAATCTATGCAATTTGTGAATCAGAAACAACAGGTATTGAAAAAAACTCGTAAATTTTGATTTATACGCTTTTATTGTTTTTCTTCAATCAATGAAGACTGCTTCGATCAGATCGGCTTGTGACTCCATGACTGCTATAAGGACTCATCGTCGGTCTCTGAACTACAAGATCTATCAACTCAATAGAAGTATATTAGGCTATTTTTGTGGTGAAGCTAAGGAAGGCTACCATCTGAACTGAGGGGCCGTGTTTTTCTTCATCGATGTGGATTGTGTTATGGATTTTACTCAAATTTTCTGCTTCGCCATATTTGGTCAGCCAGCTGTTTCAGTATATGAACCAACTTTGTCCTCTTTGAATGAGCGGGGTTGGGGTTTCCAGATCTGGTGGAGCTGGAACAGAATTAGGGTTTTCAGTAGGAATAATATACTCCATATACATTTGTTATATAAAATATCAAATTGGCTTTGGCGGATGCGTTTGGTAGGGGTTTCTTTCTCAGACGCCCCACAAAAGGCCACATAAAAATAGAAGTGAATGATATTTCAAAAGGCCATATACAAATAAAAGTGAATGATATTTGAAGTCTTAGGGGGTTTTCTTCGGTGAAGACTGTAAAGGTAGCTGATTCATCTCTCAAAACCACGGATATTTTGTGCTCCTTAAAAGCCATTTCCAAAATTGGACGATGATTGAATAAAAGAGGCTGCTCTTGTCAGGAATGCTCTATATGACTTTTTTAGGGCAAGGACTTTTTATATGAAAAATAACATAGAATATCATCTTCCTTGTAGGAGTATCTTTGCAGCAATGCTTTATTACTTTCTTGGGAAATTGATCACACCTTAGATAATAGCTTGTATGATCTTCTGAGGGCATGGGTTTCCTTTTCATTGATGGTTGCTACTGTTTTTGGGATTATATTTTTCAACATTAAATTGAAACAAGTTTTTGTGAATGTGCTTTTGGCCAGCCTCAGGAGTTAAAAAAACTTTCTCTGATCAATGTATCTAGCTTTTGCAGCTTTGTTGGCTATTCATGATAATTGCATTGATCGGTGTAAATTAGTTTTCCACAGGCTATATAATATTGATTTTGCAATATTCTAGTTAAAGGAATTAAATAAGGTTATTGTTTCATGAAGCTTTTGTTATTAGGCTGGTTGTCATGCTTTTCGCATATGAATTATTATCAGCCTTGTTTCTATGGCAGCGTTAGTGGTCCAAATTTTAAACATTAGGGATTATTTTTATTAAAGGTACAATTTGCACCAACGGTTTTAACAGGATTTTGTTGACATCATCTGCCTATTCTAATAGTCATGGAGAGTAGCCGGCAGTCGTTTGTCCTACTTTTGAATGGCAATGTTTATTATGTTTGAGTAAATATATAGCTGTATTCACATGCAATGTAATTTGATTTTATTTCTGATCAAGTTCTGTTCAGTTTGCAGCTTATTGAAGTGCGGCGTGGTTGAATTCATCCCGATAGCTTGGAAGGAAATTGGTCTTTTAAACTTTGAAACGTGGACCAATGTTGGGTTCTTATCCATGGTGAGTTTTTATAGTTTCATACCGCTGTTGTAATCAATATTGGCCCTTCTCGTGAGTAGTTAAGGTTGCTTTAAGTCTATGTCACCCATTGTGTGGTACTGGTTGATCCTTCGTTGCTCATGTTCACACGGTCATTGTAACTTGTAAGCTAAATGCTCTACTGATATGATAATATTAATGTTTTCTGTAAACATAGGATATTTGCAGATTGCAATATCAACTTCCAAAAATTAGAAGTCAATTGGACACATTAAGAGAAAGCTGCAGGAGAACAATTTAGAAAATAAATTTGTTAAAATAAGATTTATACCTAATAAATGATAAGGAGGAATAACAAGTTCTCGTTTTTCTTTCTTAAGCATGTTAAAAGGATCCATTTATTGGCTATTATTTATAGACACAATCGTTTACAACTTTTTTGCCATACACCGTCTGATGTGTCGTATATATTTATGCATTAAAATATCAATTCGGAATTCACCTTTTGTACTGTTTTTGAACACTTGTATTGACATAACTTTCACAGTATTTTTTCTTACTAATGTGTTGGTTTGTGCAGGAATATGGTATTTTACTCTTGACAGGCTTATGAAAATACATATTACATGAGTTATTTTTGGTCTAAATGGATCCTCTACTTTATGTCTGTGCAGACTCTCTGCAGTTGCCCTGGGAATTTAGCATCTATGCTGGAGATAAGTAGAAAAAGAAAGCAACTAACAAAGGCATCGTGTGGTACTTGTGGGGGAAGACCATTAGTTGATGGCATAGAACCTGAGCCTGCAAGCATGCTTAGTACAGTGGACCTAGAACTCACTAACTTCATCAATTCTGACTTGACGTGGAAAAAGGTTAAAAAAGGCTGTAGAAGTACGAATAGGCGCTCTAGGAAATTGATCACTTCAAGCTTGAATGTTGGTGTTGAACTGGGTAATATGAACCGCAAAAGGGATCAGGACTCTTCAGTTTCTGAATCTGAGAAAGTATGTTTTCTTGTAGTATATTTTTTATGACTAAATGTATACATTGCTTTTTAATTATATAGTATCCCATTAAGCTTTTTATAGGCATTACTTTTATATCCTTGTTCTCTAAATGACAGCTTGGAGTTGCTGTTCTTGGAAGACGCTTTGCCGAAAAAGTTGCTGATGTTCCCATCAAAAAGAGGAGATTTTTAATCCAGTCTCCATCACCACCACCTCGGACATCTTCACTAGATCAGGAAGAGTTTTTGTCACATCAAACCCAGACTCTAAATCCAGAAGAGAGTGAGCAGCTTGTAGATAGTAAACTTGCTGCTGCAGGTAGACAGTGTTCTCAAGATTTTCATTCTGATGGTAAGAAAAGGGCCTTTAATAAATCTGAAGAGCTCAAGTTTACACAGAGTGTTGATGGGGTTTGGAATGGTAAGAAGTCTGAGGTGACAAATGGAGTATGTGATTATGATGATGACTTCTCAGGTATTCAACTACTTGCTGCTGCTGCCTGTAGTAGCAGCATTGACGATGATGCTGTTAATATAAAGGAGAAGTCTGTAATGGAAGGTTCTGTAAAAGCAGAAGGTATTGACTCACCTAGTGCAGCAATACCTTTTAAAGAAAGTATTGCATCATCGGGAACATGCAACTTCTCCGAAAAAGACTTGGTAAATGAAGATGATATGGGCGATTCATTTGTTGAGGGCAGTACTATTTCTGTTTCGGTTAATCTTAATAAGATTGAGAATGGTGGGATAGTTAAAAACCGTGCTCACTGGGACCTGAATACTGTTATGGAAGCATGGGAAGAACCGTCTGATGATCCACTTGTTAATTCTAAGATAAATAATCCAAAATGTGTCATCGATGATGGTTTGCAGTGTGAAAAATTCTCTTTGGAAAGTTGTGATATTCCAAGGAATTTAGAAGATACCCAATGTGACATTGAAAGAGGGGTGCAGTCTGTGGTCTGCAAAAAGGTTTCCTCAGATTTAGAAGGCAATCAATTACTTGAAGACCCCAGTAGCATGGTTGTTGCAACTGCCAGATCTTACTTGCAAGAAGATAAATTGAAAGTTTGCTCTTCCCCCAAAGGAACCTCCATTGAGAAAAAATATGTTACTACTGCAACTGAAAGTGTACCAGAATCCTTGAACTATGCTGCTGGTCATAAAATAGCTTCTACTCCGGTTATGACTATGAAAGCTTCCGGTGATTATTGCTGCCCAGGATCACATCACACTGCAAGCTCACATGTTTTTGAGGGAAAGATGAATACTTCTGCCAGTGACCTTGAGCAAATGGGAGAAGATTCTTCTGGAACATCTGTTGCAGAAAGCATTAAATCATTATCAGGAAGTTCTCAGGCTGGGAAGCTTGACATTCTCTCTCCTGACATGCCACAGCTAAATAAGTCTGCTTCTGAGATTGATGGCACTCAAACTAAAGATAGTGAAGATTTTGAAAAGACACACGGATTGCCTGGTTGCAGGACTTCTCCAAGGCAGGTAAGCACTGTTACCTGTAAGACATTAGATGTTGGGAATTCCGTAGGTGAAGCTGATTGTTTCCATCCTTCTCCCAAGGGTGAAGCCTTGTCTGCCTCGAGCACCTCTGTTGCAATTGGTGAGGTGAAGCAACAAGTTGATACATCATCTGCTACTAATAATACTATAAATGACTTCGCACTCCAAATTGGCCCTATGGAACTAATGGGCAAAAGTACTAATTGCTTAGGCAAGCTTGGTCTAGAAAATAATTTCAGTGATGGCTACGGTTCGTATCCTACGCAGGATGGACACTTGGCTGGTGTTGGACACCTGACAGAATACGATACTGGTTATGATTCTTCATTTGAGGATGGAGAGTTGAGGGAGCCAGGTGTATATTCTTGGGAAGAAAATGAAGTAGAGGGGGAAACTGAATGTGTGGACTATGGGTCAGATTACGGAGATGGAGATGACTTTGATGCTGTTGATTACTCTATGTCAGAAAATTTGGAAACTGGACGGGATGGTTACCAAATTTCCAAGAAGGAAGTTTCACTGGCGAAAAATGATGAAATTGAGAAAATTGGTATAGTTGGAAATAGATCGGCAGTGGATGGAGAGTCTGTCAAATTCCTTCAACAATGTTTTAAAGGTGACCATTTGAAGGAGAGAAGCAGTTCACTGAGCTTAAGGGGAAAAAATTCCGGAGCAGACCAGTTCAATGAACATTTGGAATATGGGAATGCAGAAGGAAATGTTGATGGGCATGCTGATAAAGGTTTATTAGCCGGAGAATTTGGATCAAGGACATCTAGGGAAAATTTATCATCTTATAGTAAAGGATTTGATGCCTTGGAAAGGAAAAATATGCATCCTGCCCAGCGGAGCAGGTAACTGTTTAATCTATTATCCCCTCTAATTTGTTTATAACTTTCTAACTTAGATTCATGTGTATTCTTTTTTACTGCTATAATGACTCCTAAATTTTTCCATATTAGATATGAGAACTCTCATTATTCATATTTGAGACCTGAACGGGACTTCGGTATAGAAAAATTTGCGGGGAGGGACAAATTTTCATTTAAAGCTTGTGGCAGAAATGAGGCTGATGGTCATTGGGTAGACTCTGCAGCTGGCTATCGGGAAACAAGAAATCGTTATCCATATAGTTATCGTGGTACCGAGGGTCATGGCTATTCCCGTCCCAGAGATGTAACTGCTAATTCTGGTGCCAAGGTCAGTGAAATGAATTCCCATGGTGACAGGCGATCAATAAATTATTCGTCAAATGGCATGTATCGGCCCATCATGAGAAGGAGACCACCAGCTGACAGGGATGACTCTTATGGTGTCCAAAGGGGTATATCACCAGTGAAAGGCATTGGCCGAAATGGGAGTAGAGGCAGCTCCGGATCATATGATCAAGGGATTAGGAGAGGCCCAAAGGAGGAGTATCCTGAAGATATGACTGATGATGCTGCTGTACCTCCTGTTCGTAGGCAACAATATTTCATCAGACGAGAGCGAGGGTTTTCTCCCAATTACAGGCCCCACAGGAATTCTTGTTCAAGATCCCGAACACGCTCTCCAGTTGCATGGCGAGACCGGAATGTGGGTACAAGGCGGCATAGTCCAGACTTGAGATCTGATACTAGAATGGAGAGAATGAGGTCACCGTTTCAGAAACCCAGTTTTGCAGCTGATAATGAAGAAGTTTTCATGTCCCCACCAAGAGGTCGACTGTCCCCACAGAGTAACTCCAGATGGTTTGATAATGGAAACTATATGGACAACCATTTCAGAGACAGAAGATCCCCTGTGAGAATGGTTAGACGGAGCCAAAGGTTCGATTCTGTTGGATATTCTGGAAGATTGAAGTCGGATGGTTTCTTCCGACCTATGTCACGTCGTGGAAGATTTCATCAGGCGTCTGGCACTGGAAGGGGACGTGACTTTGAGGAAAGTGATGATGAGAAAAGGAAACACTACAGATATGAAATGAGCCATCGAGTGAGGCGTTATGATGCAGGTGGTGCTGTGAGACGATTCCACTATGATACAGAAGATTGTTTTGAGACTCGCAACTCCCAAAATGATGATGAATGTTTTAGGCGTGCTATCAAAAGGGATATACCCAGGAGTGGTGCTAGGGAAGATAGAGGTCAGAGATATAACAGTGACAGGATGTATGGTAGTGCCTCGTCATCTGGACAGCGGGATTTTAATGATAATGCTGCAGTCAGGGAGGACGGACCACATGATCTTTAGGTGTGCTATCAACAGAGATATACATAAGAGTAGTGCAAGGGAAGAGATGTTTCGAGATATAAAAGTGACGGGATGTATGCTAGTGCGTCATCGTCTGGACAGCTGGATTATAATGAGGATGCTGCAACCAGGGAATAATGACCACATGACCTTGTTCATATGCCTTTTTTCCCATTACAAGTGGATTGGCAATTAGATAGGAGTTTTGAAACCTGTCAAGGTGGTGTTTTTTTGAAGAGAATTATTTAATTTTTCTTTTTTCTTGCCTGGTCCGCCAGCTATACCTCTGTTCGTGAAAATGGTGATTATGGTTTCTTTGGGATTTTTTTAGTTTGCATGAAGTTGACTCTAGAGTTATTTATTTTCTTCCTTTTCCCTCACTCTTCTGTCGTCTTTGGCGATATAGGAAGCCAAAAAGATTTAACAAGTTAAAGTGAAGTCTATTGTTTCTTGCTGACATACTAGGCCTTGATGGGTTTAATAAAGAAGCATTTCTTTTTTCAATTGAATGACTCCAGATAGATAAGCCTAAAATGTGTGTATATATGTATATATTCATTGGGAACAAGACATTTTGTTTGATTTTTCTGCCGTGTGATTTCATATCTTTACCTTAGTCAGTTGAGATGGCATTTACTGCTGGACATGTTAGGTGCAGTACTACTTTTTTTACCTGTATTTTTTTGGTTCTCACCTCTTGGTATCAGGCAACCATTAGGCCTCCACTATTTTTTTCCCACTCACATCCTTTTGGGTCGTACACCCTAAAGACCCTTGTAACTTTCTGTGATATTGCAATCATTTGATGACCTAGGTTTGTAATTTTCATGTCATAATCTTCATTCGTGCTGCATAGCCTTGCTGTGGTTGGTTTCTTGCAGATTAAATCCAAGTTCTCTTCTGGGTCAAGACTACTGCTTTACAAGGAATCACGACTTCATCTGCATACCTGAATTTCAGTTTTTGAAGGATGGCATGCTTCAAGAGAATACTACCCGGAAATTGCTGTAAAGCCTAAAGAAGGTATGTTTCTTTGTCCTCTTGTCACTAATTGATTGTAAATCTTAATGAAATCACACTATCATGGAAAATGGAAAAGAAAGTGGGGGAAAAAATAAAATTCAGGGGTAGCCCCAGACAGTCTTGCATATTGTGAATTGACTTTAGGTGAAGTTGCAGGCAATAGAACATCAGTGTTTGTAATGTAAATTCACAGCTTCAATGTAGATCCAGTTTGCCTCTATGCATGCGGAGACAGTTGATGTTTCCATAGATAACAAGATTTATATTCCCTGATTTTTAGGTGCAATTAACACAATATTTAAACAGCCTAGTCATCATTTGAAGATATTATTACGTTCTCTGATAATACGTGTTACTGATTGATAATTTATTACTATAATATATTTTTTTGGGTAGAAATTAATTATCTATGCTTATTGTAGAACAGGAAAAAGATATTATCCGGTTAATATTTTTGAAGTATGTTTTTGTCTGTTACTTGACAGCTCATGTATATTTGTAAAAAAATTAGCCTTATTTGCTTTCATTGTTTGGTCTATTCTTTGGGTACATGATAAATTATTTTAAAAGATACCTTAAGGGTTTCGTAGGTGGTTTCACGATGACATTCTGTTAAATTTAATTAGGGGATGAATTTTTTTGACATTGCATGTAGATTGTTGGACAGTGATCTTTTCAATATAATACACGTCAAGGTAACAACTGAGCTGCACATAAATATGTGGAGCCTAAAATTCTCCACGTGACTTGGACATCTGTGAAAATGCATCAGAAACTTTCTTCAGGTTACCAGCTGAAGCTGATTGATTTGAAATGTATGTTCTTTGCCAAACCAGATGAGCAGATTGCTGCTACATCTTGCCTCATCTTCTTTGGACCGCTGACCAGAACTCCAATGCTAGATCCTTCACTATCCAAGATTATTTCTGCAAGGATAAAACTCTTCTGTGATTGATTAACTTAATGTGTGCTTGGTGCTTAGAATTACTTCTGAACTCTTTTAACTTTTGGGATTGTTCAATTAATTGGAAAAAGTTATGTTGCGATGTTCAAAAGATCGTGGCAAGTAGTGTGCATTATTAACTTTAGAAAGTTGCTGGAAAAAATCTCTTAAGATTTCAATCAATCTGTCATTCTGTTTATTATGTAATGATAGAAAGATGAAAATATATGTTTACTCCTACCTTTTTCCCCTGTTAGCACTATTTTATTACCTGCTACATCCTATACCTTTGCAATTTAATGTAAGAGGCAGAAGATAACCAAATGACAATCAACAAACACTTTTTTGGCAGCAAAACGTTAATTAAAAATAGAATTATATTGTGGATTAATTATTTAATGGTTTATGTACTAGGATAAAAATGTGGGATAGGAAGAATTTACTTACTCTTGAGATCTGGTCTAACCCCATAGTTCACCTTGATAGCTTGAAAAAGAGACTGTTGGGGTAGGCTTTCCAATTCTCTATCGGCATTATAGTACCATGACCCAGGTCCTGGGGATGTCATAGGTGTTGGCGTATCTGTGCTTTGGATCTGCCTCTTTTCTGTAGCATTTTGTTTTTTGTTCCAAAGAAAAGCTATAGTTGCAATTATAGCTATGGGCATGCATATAAATAACATGCTTAGAGCAGACCTTGAAGATTGCGAATATATCATGTTAGTGCTATGGTCAATTGGATATATGTAGTACTGCGTAATAATGCCGATGAGCAGAATGAAGATGACAAATGACGATAGAATTATAGAATCAAGCCAAGCCCAGTTGTTTGAGCCTAAAATTGCATAAACTGGTGTGTCTAAGGCATTGGGTTTGAACCATATGGTCTGGTGGAACCAATGTTCGAAATAGCGCTCGAGGCGCACGCCTCGAGGCGCGCCTCGTAGCGAGGCGGGTGAAAAAGTTCGCGAGGCTTCCGCCTTATCTGGCCTCAGCCGAGAACACGCCATTATCTGCCGTAGCCTGTGCCTCGTGGCGTCGCGCTTTGAGGCGTCGCGAGGCGTACGCCTTGTTTTAGAAAAAAAAACCTAATATGAGATAACTTTTTAGAAATTACCTTATTATGCATGACTTCGCGAGGAGTACTCTTCTGGGCTTCTCCATCTCCTCGCGTCGAGAGTCGAGGCTTCCTTCTCCTTCGATCGAGAGTCGCGAGTCGCGACAGAGTTTCTCTTCTCCTCGCGTCTGACAGTTCTCCTTCTCCTCGCGACTGACAGTTCGTCTCTTTCTCCTAGCGACCGAGTTCTCCTTCGATCGACTGAAAGTTCTCCTTCGATCGCCGACTGAGTTTCTTCGATTGAGGTTTTTTTTGTAGCGACTGAGTTATCTTTCTTGTTTCGTCTCTTTCTTTCTTGAGTCTTGACAGTTCTCTTTCTTTCTTTTACAGTGTATTACAAATTTGATCAGTTACTATATAATTTTCAATTACAAATTTTACAGTGTATTACAAATTTTATAGTTTACAATTATAATTTTATAGTTTACAATTATAGACTTATAATGTATAACAATTATATAATTATATAATTTTCTTTCTTTTACAGTGTATTACAAATTTTATAGTTTACAATTATAGACTTATAGTGTATAACAATTACAGTTTATAATTCTATTTGATTTTTTAGACTGTCAATAACAATTGATTTTATTATTACAGTGAATTAAGATTATGGGTAAGAAAGATCCTGCATGGAAATATGGCACCGCAGCCCCTGGAGTTAATAAAGCTCATTTATATGATATATTACTATGACGTTGGTTATTTATGTCTCCTATGACCTTAATTGTAATGATGAATTATTTTATGATTTTATTAGTATTTTTTCATAATTTTTTGGGGACTTTTATGTCTTTAAATCAAGGCTTCCGCCTCGCTCCGCCTCAAGGCTTACGCCTCGCATAGCCCAGAGAAAAACACCTCACACCGATTTTAGCTTTTTCGAACATTGGGTGGAACTTCTGGCTACCTGTTGTGGGCTCTTTCTCTCTTGTTATGTATGCTTCAATCTTTAATTGCAGACCAGAGAGATCATGTGTGATTCCTGAAGCTGGTAGGATAAGCTCTAGCAAGGAGAGATCCACATTTCTCTTGAAAGCTGTAACAAGGATAAAAGATGGGATCTTGGAGCTTCTTGTGCCAGCAATAAAGATCAGTTCACGGAGTATGGAGATATAAGGAGTAACGCCACTTCCTCCACTCACCATAACAAGCATGTCATGCCTGCACCATTTATTTATTTTTTGAAGCTATTTATTTTATTTTAATAAAGGTAAGAAGAACTAAAACATTTAGATCTTGCTAGAACAGGTTTCAGTTATTATGCACTTTTCTATATTTTAAATGTTAGAAAAAAACACAATTCATGCAGTGCTTTACTTGTGCTAACATTAAATTTCTGCCCACTTTATCTTTTTGCATGCAAACCTTAGAAAATGTGTTGATGCAGGTCCATAAGGTCCTTCAAGAGAGACCTCAAGGTTGACCACTGGTGAAGGCGACGAGAACTTAGCATATAATTTATGCGTCCAAATTCCTTCAGTTTTGATGACAATACTGAGCTTCTCGGGGTCCATGTTACTGTTGGAGGTAATAGTAAAAGGATGCCACTAAAGCTTGGAAACGCTAGGTACGTTTACAAACACAAAGCTTGTTGGATTATAAGTTAACCCTGGTACATAAAATTGCATACTATAATCAAAAGAAAAAAATGTGTTGCTTTGTCAAAGTTGTGGCATGATTTTAATTTCTTGAATGGTTTCTAACTCGAGTAAAGTAATCGTCAGAAATGTGCACAGTATATACTTTGAACTCACCTGGGCTTTTGGAGAAGTTCAACTCAACAGCTTGACAAGGTAAAATGCGGGCCGAAACCAGTTGTACCTTTTGCTGGGATTGTAAGAATCTCAGGTAACGATCAATCAAGAAGAGATAGAAGCCAGGAAGGGTGATGAAGGAATAAGAGAAGCCCACATGTAATACAAAGAAGACAATGAAGATAACATAGAGATAATGTGTGTAGAGGAAGAGCTCGAAAATCTTTCTCCTGATGCGAGGAAAGCTCGTCAGCCACATTGCTAATCCAGACAGCAAGGCTACTTCTCCAGCAACATTTGAGACTCCAACTTTGTCCCACTTCAGCATCTGCATTAGAAATTTCATTTTGAAGCTATTTCTATCCCATATTATCCCTAGAATGTCAAAAACTACCTTTGACAAGTTGGGTTTTTAAATTTTTGTGAAACATAATTATTCTTTTGACAAGTAATCATCTTACATCTGAAATTTGATGTGTTTCAGCCCAGAATATGATGTAGCATAAGCCATGTGCAGTGAAGAGTGTTATGACAGTATGCCCGAGCCATATATGATATTTGATGCTTGACTCCGATGTGAGGCCAACAAGCATCATAATGGATGATACTCTAGTTACAGGAAAGAAGAGGAAGGCCAGACAAATGTTTCCAACAAGGCCTAATATCAGGGCTGCATTGTCTAACTTAACTTCCCACCTGCCAAAGCAAGCCATCTGATGTGTTAAGACTTTTGGTATCTAAACAAGGGCATGAAATGCAGTTTACATTTTGATTAGTTATTTTAGTTGGGAAATTCTTACACTCTCTCTCGCATTTGTGTCACAGAATATCTGGTTATGTTTGCAAACATACCATGTAGATACGCTGAGAAGGACCAAACGAAGAGCGCAATGAACATAAACAAGAACGATAACTCTGTCCAAGATACAATTCCAAGAGGGCATTTTACAATTGCTGGCCGCCTCCATAAAGCTGGAGGAGAGAATTCTGAGGAGCTATATTTTAAACAAGAGGAGAAAGAAAATTTGAGGTGCTTCAGGTTAGTATTGAGGAGGACAGAGCTGTATATCATAGCATGGCATAGATCAAATACCTTTCATTTTTGTGATTGCTATATTTCTTTTCCAGGTGGAGGTATAAACAGCTCAAAGTAGCCAGGAGTAGGATTGGGAGTGTGAATCAGAATATTTGCACCTGTACATTGAAAGTAGGTTTTAGTTGGGGAAGTGTTTAATGGAAGCATTGACCAGATAAATGTGAGATACGGGGAATACAAGTGTCCAAGGTATGTATGTTGTAGAAGTTGAACCTTGTTTCCCAAAGAACGTACAATCAGCCTTTGCCTGAATATCCGGTAACCAGTGCATCCAAAATGTATTGGTAGGCATCATTATCCATATCATAATGTACCCAAGAAAGATGACCATTATCAACAGCTTTATTAATAGTTTGAACTTCTCGACACTTCCATGAGTAGTTCTCTTGGCTGCCACTGAATTCATCTCGCTCTGTTACTTCTTGGTTGTATAGAGTGCATCTTTGAGTCTTACATATAGGAAAGATCTTGTATTTTGATCAATTAGAGGGTTAGCTAAAAAGGTTGAAAGAAGAATCAGCTTGGTTGAACCATGTTCTATGTCCAGCTACAGTTTATTCACATGTAAAATCAATTTGCAATCAATTATAAAGTATTTTATATACAATCTTTATTGGGTTATTTGTATGAAAATGTAGACCTTGAGGACACTCTTGTGTATAGATTGAAACAGTTGACAACGTGACCATAACTAAATTGCTACAAAACTGTGATTTTACTGTTGCAATGTACCTTTTGAATGGTAATATGGATTTGATTCATTTGAATGATTGGAGCACTAGTAATTGAGTTTTGTTCGTCTTATAGAAGCTTAATTTAAAAATAACACTACCGAAGATTTAATTCTTAAAAAACAGATTTCAAAGATTCTAGTATCTCTGTGTCGTGATCTTGAACTTCCTGCAAGTGGATCAGCTGCCAGTTATTTAGTTATACCAGTATCATGTCTTGATAAATGATTGCATGAATGGATGGAGTCTTGATAAATATTGCTGGCTTATGTCCATCAACATATTATAATGTGTTTGGGGAACTGATGTACTAGTGGACAGTCAGCCTGCTTTAAAATTTTCAAATTACGTGGTTCTTGTTCATTTTGTTCACCTAATATGGGAGCAAGTGCACTGTGGCTTGGGTGATTAGTGATTGGCAATTACTTTGAGCAGTGTTGATTCCCTTTAATCTTTTTATTAGGTTACAAAAAATTGATACTGGTATCTATTAATCCTTTTTTAATTTTTCACCTTCTAAAGTTAATATGAAGCCCCTTCCGGACCAGAGGAAACATCTGCTGCTGCTGCCTGTTCAGAGCAGTAACACTGCCCTCTGTTGCATCATTTCCAGGGGAGCCCCCAGACGAGATGAAAAGATAGATCAACTCGCCATGTTTTCTATAATGACATTTGATTCAATTTTGTTAACAACAAAACCATCATTCATCCTAATCCAATCATGTCAACCAACTATTCCCAAATGGCAAATTCGCAATAATTAAGCCTAAACTTTCTTCATACAACAACAACTCTTTTCAGTGGATTGCAAAATTTGTAATATCTTATTTCAAAGATCTATCGACTAAACTAATTCTTCAGGCCATCTCTCCCTCTCTCGAGCAATGCATTTCTCTTAATATCCAGTCAATGTCAGGTAGAATGGAAAACAATGGGAATCCAGTAAGTAGTTCAGTCAATGCTGTACAAGCAAACACTACCCATTTTCATGTCCACACAAGCATATAGATCAATAACCTAATTATATCCATTTTGCTTAGGAGCTCTGATCATTGTTGGTTAAATTATTTAGGTACTATAATTATTATTGTTATTTTTTTTACTAAAAATTTAAACCTTTAACCTGGTTATCTTTATGGAGAGAGAGGTCGCCCAAGAACAATAAACGGTTCTACAGAAGCGCAATCCATTAGCTAGTACTCGAGCTGGAAATAACTTTGCCATATCCTGTCCCATATCTATTGCAGTGAAGAACATGACTGAAATTCAAACAGCTGTCAGCGTTACACAATTCCAGATGAAATTTTACCCATGCCCCATATTTCATAGTTCAGAGCCCAGCAATACCAGTCACCTTCCAGCAATCCACAAACTCTAGAACTAATCAGTTATTCAGTCCTTCAATCACAGCATGTAGCAAGCTCTTTAGTGTAGAAAAGTGCATAATATTTAGCAACCATTATCATTCTATAAAATCTCCTTACTAGTTAATGAGTTATGGGGACTCACCTTCATACAACTGACGAAACAAGCTTGCCAGTCTGAAATTGTTCACTAGTAAAACAACCCATCAGTTTGCACATCAATTTCTGTTTTGGTAGCTCCTGAGATTATAAAGTTACACATGACAAGCTGTTGACTACATATATCATAGGTAATCCCAAAACTAAGCAAAATAGTTGAGAAGTTCATCACCAACTTTGCACGAAATGATTAGCCCACCAGATAAATTACTAAAACCAAATGGTGAAGACAGATGAAGTAGCACCCATTTTTCTGTTGCATCCTACTTTATCTCACCAAGCACCAAAATCATCAATGTAAAAGATACTTTTGAGGGTTTATTAAAGGATGTCATACAAGAACTTACAAGAACCGACTTCACCAAACTGACCATAAGATATATATTGTTGCGAACAAAGTATATGACCACATATAACTTCCTGACTTCTGCAGCTAACGTGCATAGACAAATAAGAACCAATAGCATGGATTTTCAGAAGCTTTACACAAGTTTTGGTTGCACAATATCAGGTAAAAAAGTACCATAGTACACAAGTGACGATAAACTCAAAGGCAAAGTTGCCACGGTATCACTTCCATAATTTCAAGCACCCATGAAAAACAGCAATTCGCACCGTGTATTATGGCATATTTCAGATTGTATTATAATAAATGCGTCTTTTTCCGCTTGGAACATACCTATGCTCAACATAGCTACACATTCATGATACCCTCATTCTTGCAACAAGTACATGCAGCTCCCGTGTCTGAAAGCAAATCAGAGGATGCATATAACTAAATTCCATAATCTGACACCCTCTCACTTAGACCAGTTCATTAGTAGGAAAATTAAGTTAAAATCTTCTTCTTTTCATTTGGGAGACATCATCAAACCCATCATCCTGCCAAAGCTGTCCACCATGTCTGTAGTTTCCTTCCTCCTCTTCCATGCTTCTCACTCTACTAGATGCAATTCCAGGTTTATTCTTGATCCGCCTGTCAAACTCTCTTTCCCTCAAGTTTCGTCTTTCAATGAACTCTGAATCAGCTTCTGGACAGATCCTTGAAGACCCAGGGCCATCGTCAGGATAAAAATGCAAATTTTCGCCATCAGCACCATTAAAAGGTGGTCTAAAAGAACAAACAAGTCCACGCCTATCACCACACTTTCTTCTCTCATCAACCCTTCCATCACCACCTAGCTCATTAAATCTACCAGGGCGAATTGGCCCTCTGACATATTCATCGTTATCTGTCCTTTCCCGAGGATCAATAAAATCAAATCTCCTAGTATTTCTAGGTAAAACCCTGTCAAATGGCCTCCTCTTATTAGGATTAGCAGACCTCGGATGACCTATCCTTCCAGAATCCATATTCGTTAAAAGACTGGAAGACTGTGCCCCATAGGGAGGAGAGCCACACCTTCTAGGCACTATTTCTTCAGTGTAACAAGGGCGATTATGAGATCGTATCCTCTCCATCCTGTATATGGTTTGAGATCTGTGGTGAGTTAATTCTGGAAGTCCACTAAAACCATCAGACCTTTTTCGAGGAGATGACCATGGGCCAGGGGAGCGTGTTCTGGATCTTTCTGGGGATTTTGATCTAATTAGAGGAAGACCCCTCCTCTGGACAGTAGAGAAGCCATCCAATCCCTCATTCGTAGGCTGAGGACGAATGAACATGGGATCTTTAACATCTTCAGGCAAACCCCTCATGAATTTCTCACCATGTCTAAGTCCAACCAAGTTAGAATCATGTTCACCAGTACATCTACTTGGGCTACCATTTCCTGGATAACTTTGCACCAATTGATTACCCCTTGTTCCAGTTCCATCCCTACTTCCAGGAGAGAACTTCCTTGAGGATGGATGACGAAATGAATGCAGTTCATCACTCATTTGCTTCCTTTCTCCCCTGCCCATGCCTAAACCCCTATTTGGAGCAATACCATAACCATTACCTTCACGCTCTGCATCACCACCATCAGAACCACGTTTGTGTCTGGGAAATCGATAATCACCTGGACCACTATAAATTTCTTCACCAAAGTTACGATCAGAATCCCATTCACTGTGTTGCCTGAAACCCCTCCCTCTTCCTCGCACAAAATTCATTCTAGAGTTTCTGAATGGTTGATCTTGAAACCTATCCCTATCAAATCTTCGAGGGCCATCAGCATAGAACTCACCTCTGGAAAATGCCAAAATAAAAGAATAAAAATAAAAAAGTCAATAAAACAAGGTGCAAAGGGTGAAGAGGGTCAGATAAAACAAGCAGTAAGCAGCAGTCATGCAGTGCGTAATCACCTATTTCTTCGTAGATGTACTTTTTCTCCCTCAAAATCAGTGTATCTTTCCCTTCCGTTTGTTGATAACAATGACCTGTCAGGAATAAATCTGAGTTTACAAGGAGATGTCACATTAGACGCTCGAGATAAATTTATAATCCGGCTCCGACTACCTCCAGTGTTAGCATCTTTAGCAGCATCCTTGTCATTAACAAATGATTCTGTCATTGGTAAAGTTGGATCAACCTTTTCAGTTGTGTCGGTTCTTTTGATATTCACATTTGTAATTTGACTGACGACTGTTTCAATGCCTTGACCTCCATCAGTTGTTCCATCAGATAATTCCTCTGTATCATGGCCCTTCTGAATATCATTCCTTCCTGATAGATCAGGTTGTATTCTTTGAGTGGTCTGTATGCGCCTCTTTTCATCAGCGCTGGGTGCTGCCTCTTCAACTGTTGACGATTCTGGCAAAGAACAACCTCTATCTATGACCTGATCAGCTTCCTTGTGAAAGACTGCATCAGTACATTCTTCAATATGATCATCACTTATTTCCCTCTGCTCTTCAACTTTACAATCATTTCCGGTAGGGGCTTGGGCAGTATCACCAGGAAAATCAGCAGCTTCTGAGATTTTATCATCACAATCACCACGAATGATCTTTTCTTCCGCCCTAACTTCCACTGGTACTTCTGTAGCTAAAGGTACTTGTGCTTCTCGGACCTCGCCATCTTCATACTCATCTTCTCTGCCATCATGTTTACCTTCTGAATTCTTGTGTGCAACTACATCATGATTACCATCTGACACAGAATCAAACCCATAAGAATCTTCTTCCAGTATATCAGCTAATATGTTTATATTTTCCTCCTCACTTTCAGAACTCTCACTATTTCTGCAAGAATTTAGGGGACCATAATCCATTGCCTCCAATCTGCATCTCTCAGGATCATCACCATTTGCATCTTCTTGACCACCAGAGCGAATCATACCCTCGGATGTATTTGATTCTTTAATTTCATGTTCCAGTGATGCAAAATCCATTTCTGCAGCAGCCTGATCAACCATTTTACAGGACCCCTGAATTGTATCAGTGTCAATAGAGACTTTTTCTCTGTAAGTAGAATATTTTAATTGAATTGATGCATCCCCACCTGTAGACAACTCTGAACAAGCAAGAAAATCTGAAGGACATGACTTCTTGGGCTCTAGAGCCATCACCGAAGAAGAAGAAGAAACGTTCTCTTGACACAGAGCATCCTTTTCAACTGATGTGTGTGATATCACTTGTTTTTCCTCATTACCCTCTTGCACTGGTTCAGACTTTATTGATCTAGATTCAACTACTTTTTCAGGGCTAACATTTGGAGAACTAACAGCTTTTATACTGCACCTCTCTACCAAGCCTCTGTTCACAAAATCCGATAATCCCATGGGATTGCCTCTAGCTCCAGGACAATCACGTTTGGCATTTTCATCAAAGGATACAGATTTTACAGTGTCACAGCCAACAGAACTCGTATTTCCAGTAGAAACCAAACCTTCCACCATTTTTGAATTGGGTAGAACTGTGCCTAAATCTACTTTAGCTGATGAAGTAGAGTGTTCCCCACTGAAATTTGGGTGAGCAAATGTAGACAGGCTTAAATGAAGTGAGTCTTCAGATCCACATTGCCTACTTGGGGGCAAAGATGACATGGAGAAATTGGAAATTATGTCAACCGCCCCAATAACCTGTTCCCTCGCATCACTATCAACTCCAAGCACTGCAGTTGAGCTTATTAAAGGCTCCATACTGTATATACAACCAGGCATTTTAAACCCACTAACACCAACAATTTGTGGACCATCACCAACAGGTTCTTCCCATGCATCCATTGATGTATTCAGATCCCAGTTCGACCTATTAGGATGGACATGAGTGCTGGCACTGTTTACCTTAGAATCACAATCTTCGTATCTGCCTGCACATTTATCCTGACTTAAAGACAAACACAATGAAGAAGGATCAAATATATCAGGGATCTGATTACTGTCATTGCTACTCTGACCAGACATCAATGCAGGAACAAGGGGTTCCCTAGGTCCTAATGACAACTCAGTATTCGCCCTAAATAGCTCAGGTGTACAATCCCTCCCAACCAGCAGTTTGCTAGGTACTTTTTTCATTACCTGCACAGCAGAATCTTCATTAGGAGCCGAATCAAGCTTAGTGATTCCTGTCATGTTCTGGTGCACAGCTATAAAAGGCTTCTCCTTTCTGTCAACAGTGTCCAACGACTCCGAGATAATGGACAGGATTGGGGCTTGAGGTTTTCCACTAAAAAGGTTAACACTGAATCCAACCAAGTTAACATTTGTATCAGCAGGGATTTCCTTTTCAATCTCTAGAAATGAATTCTTGCTTGCATTAGATTTTTCAAGAGAACTTGTTTCAACGCCAGCATTTGAAGGAGATGACTCTTGAGAGGGGCTAGAACTTTTATCCTCCACCAAAGAAAGGCAAGGTGGTTCTTGGGGGGGAGGTGAAGGAGGTTGAACCAATGGGAACTTCCTTTTCTTGATAGGAATACCTGCAGAACAATTACTAGACTGCCAGGCAATAACCCCAGTCTGCCAATTCAGATGAATTCGTCAATATTAAAGAATTTATAAAACTATTTAGTAATTTAATCCAGCAGTAACTTATAATTGAGATAAACACCTCTTCTTTTCCTGAATTAGGCATGGTTCTTTATCAGTAGCAAATGTGATGATGAAGTCTTTGTATGCTCTCCTTAAATTCTTTTCAAGTTCCAAAAGCCACCTAATATCTTATTATATATTCCTATGTATTTAAGCAATGTTGGTATTTCGGCAGACTTATGCAGCTTCAGAAATCTTTTACACAGAGTTTAGCTGTAAAAGACGGGGAACCCTGCAACATAAATAACTGAAAAAGAATCAGTAATTTGGCTGAGAATGTAACTAAAGGGGAAGAAGAACAAGAAATTGAGCGCAACTCTACACATACTAATTTGCAACCACAAAAGCAAGGAGGTGAAAATCTGGGAAATTATTTTATAAAAAATGTACTAAAACTATAAAACAATAGAATTCCATAGAGAATAAAGAAGGGCACACTATAGAATCTAACCAAAATATAAAAACTTTCAGGAACTATTTTTTTCTTCTTCTTGATATCCTTTAAAGATTTGGCAGCTTAAAAAATACTGGAAAATGAAATATACCCAAAACAGAAAGCAGTTGTACAGTAAATGAGAGAAAAGTTGCATTAATGAACTAGATTTTACTAAAAAGAAAAAAATCACCCCAGATAATTTATCCACACAAGGATTACAAATTCAATAAAGAAACAATTTTGACAACCCTGGTCTCCAAATCTAGCCCCAAAAAAATTATTTAAAGAGTAAAATAAGTACCCAAAATAAAATATTGACAAAAATAGATTTTTTTTTCCCATTCTAATTGTAAAAAGCATTTCCCGAAAACATATCTAGTACTATTCTGTTCTAACTTATAGACAAATGAACGAATACTGTATAAATGAAGTACAAAAAGGAGTAAAGAATCAAACCTTAACATCTATTCGATTTCTAAACCAACGAAAAACGTGAAATTGGTCCTAATAAAAACAATCCGATCTGCATATACATATAGATATAGATACAGCCATACAGGTAAACCAACTCCAAAGAAGCAGATCAGATAGAGATTGAGAACCCACGAAGAAGAAAAGATTACCTAGACAACAATGATTGGATACATAAGCAGAATCTAATATCTAAGAGAGTAAATAAACAAAGGGAGAGGATTATTCTGGTTGTTGTGTGAGAGGAGAGAGATGCCGGAGGGAAAGGAAAGTTATTATAGTCGGCTTAAAAAGCATTCACAACAGTTTATTCATTTTTATCCGGCAAAAAGCACCTTTTGGCCACTGTGGTTATAGTGATTTAACGAATTAGCTACTGTGCTTTTAAAATACTCAATTAGCCCACTGAACTTTTTAAAAATTAACAATCAACCCATTCCGTCCAAAAAATTAGACGGACGTTAACAGCTGGATTTAAAAAAAAAAAAATTATGTGGTAATTACGTGGCAATAGATTTTAAAAAAATTAATGCTGACGTGGCAAAAAATACAAAATATTCATTTTAAAGTTTTAAAAATAACAAAAATATAATAAAATAAAACAGATTTATTTAAAAAATATTATTTTTAATAAAAACAGATTTTTTTAAAAAAAACATAATTTTTTTAAAAAAACACACTTTTTTAAAAAAATAAAATTTTTTTTAATAAAACGGAACTTTTGTAAAAAACAGTTTTTTTAAAAAACAGATTTTATTAAAAAAAAATAATTAAAAAACAGATTTTTTTTAAAAACAGTTTTTTTTAAAAAACAATTTTTTTAAAAGCAAATTTTAAATTTTTTTTTAAAACAGTTTTTTTTAAAAAAACAAATTTTTTTAAAAACAGATTTTTTTAAAAAAAAGCAATTTTTTTAAAAAACATATTTTTTTAAAAAAAAACAAATTTTTTTAATATTTTTTTTAAAAACAAATTTAAATTTTTAAAGTACAAATTTTTTAAAAAGCGTACTTTTTTTGAAAAACACAATTTTTTTAAAAAACATAATATTTTTAAAAAAACAGTTTTTTTAAAAAAAAAATTTAAAAAACATATTTTCTTTAAAAAATAGATTATTTTTTAAAACAGATTTTTTTAAAAAAACAAATTTTTTTAAAAACAGATTTTTTTAACAAAACAATTTTTTTTTAAAACAGATTTTTAAAAACAGTTTTTTTTAAAAAAACAAATTTTTTTAAAAACAGATTTTACAAATTTTTTAAAAAACAGATTTGAAAAAATCTGTTTTTTATAATTTTTAATATTTTTAAAAAAAATCTGTTTTTTTAAAAAAGTATTTTTTTTAAAAAAAATTATGTTTTTTAAAAAAATCTTTTTTTTAAAAAAACTGTGTTTTTCAAAAAAAGTACGTTTTTAAAAAAATTCAGTTTTTTTTAAAAATTATGTTTTTAAAAAAAAATTATGCTTTTTAAAAAATCTGTACTTTAAAAAAATTTATGTTTTTTAAAAATCTGTTTTTTAATTTTTTTTTTTTTAAAAAAAAATTGTTTGAAAAAAACAGATTTTAAAAAACATAATTTTTTTTAAAAAATACTTTTTTAAAAAAACAGATTTTTTTTAAAAAAAAATTAAAAAACAGATTTTTTAAAATCAGTTTTTTTAAAAAAACTGTTTTTTAAAAAATTTGTAAAATCTGTTTATAAAAAAAATCTGTTTTTTAAAAAAAATTGTTTTCTTAAAAAAATCTGTTTGTAAAAAAATTTGTTTTTTTAAAAAAATTTGTAAAATCTGTTTTTAAAAAAAATTGTTTTTTTAAAAAAATCTGTTTTTAAAATTTTTTTTTTAAAAATCTATTTTTTACGAAAGTTTCGTTTTTTAAAAAAATTATATGTTTTTTAAAAAAATTATGTTTTTTTAAAAAATTATGTTTTTTAAAAAAATCTATTTTTATTAAAAATAATATTTTTAAAAAAATCTGTTTTATTTTATTATATTTTTGTTATTTTTAAAACTTTAAAATGAATATTATGTATTTTTTTGCCACGTCAGCATTAATTTTTTTAAAATCTATTGCCACGTAATTACCACATAATTTTTTTTTTTTTAAATTCAGCTGTTAACGTCCGTCCAATTTTTTGGACGGAATGGGTTAATTGTTAAATTTTAAAAAGCTCAGTGGACTAATTGAATATTTTAAAAGCACAGTGGCTAATTCGTTAAATCACTATAACCACAGTGGCCAAAAAAGTGCTTTTTGCCATTTTTATCCATACTCTGGAGTCTGGACTCATTTAACAAAAAAAAAATCTCTATGTATTCCTTATATTAATTTCTGAAATCTGAAATTTAAAAGTTAAAATATTAAAAACATCGAATTAATAATAATTTTATAATTTATAAAAGAGAGAATATAATAATTAACTGTAAAATAATTTTTATTTTATTTTAAATTTTAAATAATTTATAGAGTGAGTATTAAATGAATTGTAGTTACAAATGTACATAAAATTAATATTAATTTTTAAAAAGTTAATTTATGATATTTTTAAATTTAATATAATTCATTTAAATTTTGAAAATAATAAATTTTATAATTAATAGTACTTTTATAATATTTATAATAATATTGACATAAATTAAATAAATTTATATCAATTTTAAATTTGAATACGTTTGAAATTAATTTTAAAAAAATAAGTCAACATTAAGTTTATAATTTGAAAATGTAGTAAAAAAATGTCAAAATATGTATGTTTGATGAGTTGTCCACTTAAATAATGGTATGAAATATCATTTTGTATATATAAAGAACGGTTTTTGACTCCCTTACACTATGGAGTAAAATCATAAAAAGGGATAAAAATAGAGAGTCAAATAAGGATAAGAAAACTGTTAAATAATAATTTATTGATACATTCTTTAAAATTGAGGATAAAGAGTTGATTAGGGAAATTTTTGTTAATGCTCTAATGAGTTACAGTTCTGAGGGTTTGCTTATTTGTTAGGGGTGTGCAACCGGTAAATATTGGCCCGAATCGGATCACTATCGAAATTAGTAAAATTTCGATACCGGTACCGGTTGGACCGATATACCGAATCGGTTTATCGATTCTGTACCAGTTTTTATCAAATAAATACCAAAAATTAATATAATTATTAAATTATTATTTTATTATTTTTGTTTTTATTATTATTATAAATATTATTTTATTATTATTATTAATTATTTATTAATAATAAAAAATAAAAAAATGAAAACCCGGTATATACCGGCACGGTTCGGTAATATCGAACCCTAGAAACTCTGTACCAAAATTGAACCATTTTTTGTACCGAACTAGCCGGTTCAATCCAATCCGAAAAATCGAAAAAATCGGAAATTACGCCCAAATGTGATTGGTTTCCTTTTAATATTTACTTCCTCGGTTTGCAAAAAGATACGTAATGTAAGACCCCAAATTATTAATAAATGAAATTTATTTTCCTCTATTTATTATTTTGAAATAGTAAGGGTTGATTTGATTATGTGGTTAGTTGTGGGTAAAATAAGCAAATATTTTAAATAAGCAGGTGGTTATAAAATATTCATTGTTGTCTGGAAAAATTCGATTGGGCGTGGAATATTTTTGCTGTCAGGAGAATATTCGTACGACGGCGCAGTCTTTTGTGGTCCCCATAACGGAAAGCGATTGGATGAAGAAAAAGACAAGTATGTGTTGTTTATAAATAACGGCGTAGTTGTTACCGTTAATACTGTTGGAATACCCGGTGGTTAAAACACAGTAATACGCGTTATTGCACAGTAACACACGGTATTGCACCAATTATTGATTCTTACGCAAGAATGCACTACTCAATAATTGTTACAGTAATTACTGTTCAGTATTTTATTTTATTGATTCAATAATTGCTGCGTTTATTTTTTTATATTACTGTTATTTCAATAATTGTCACTACACAATATTTTTCATTATCGGAGCAATAATTCATATTATTTGAATAATATTATTAGATAACATTATTGGCAGTGTCTAGAAAGTTCTGTCTAAGGAGAGGTTTGGTCACCTAATTGCGCGCCAGTAAGGAGAAATTCTTATTAGAAAGCCCCCTCTTTCCTGGGAACGGCCTGGTTGTCAGTACTGTGGTTCTGTAATATTATTTGTGATTAATTAATTATTGATTTATATGATGAGAAAATTATTAATTTTATGTGGATATAGATGGAGAAAATTTTTAAAGTGACAATTGTTGAAAATCGATATTTTATCTTTTCTGATAAAATAATATTTTATTATATTATTATAATATAATAATGGGAATATTTTTACAATGAATGTGGGATATATGAGTATATGAGGATGATGAGTATTTTTGTTGTAAAAGTTGTTTAAAAAATGTTAAACATGTCCGTGGGCCCATTTCTTGACTGAAATTTGATTATAGCCTGTAAAATCGTCCGTTTATGAATTTCGGTCAATTTCTGTTTGAAATGTGGAAAAACTTTCTTCTGCAAAGTTGTAGATAATGGAATTTCCTATGAAAAGTCTTAAGATTCGAATTTTATGATAAAATGGCTATTTATTATGAATTATTGAAGTTCCGTAGTTCCGAATAATTGATTTTTGGAAGTTTTAAATAATTATTTTAAGAAAAACGTTTTTCTTACTTTTTTTAGAAGGTTAGCATGTGTGAATTGCTGAAATTCAGATTTCAAAGAGTACGTATAATATTTTTATAAATATTAATATTTTATTAAATTTTCTGCTTTGGTGTTCTAAGCATTTTCCTATAAATAGGGTGCTTAGGTTAGAATTGAAAATCACACCAAAAATTAAAGGTTTCTCTCTCTTTCTCTCTCTATAATATCGAGCGTATTTGTGAGTATTTTAGTACTTTGAGTATTGCTATACGGTGCAAGTTCTTTCAGCACTATATCCTGTATTCCAGTCAGAAGTACTATTCTTTCTGAGGTAAGGGATGTTATTTTCTTCTCAAATGATATTATTTCTTCAATATCATTATGCTGAAATATTGGTTGAAATTTTTTATCAAATTTGGAACTTTTTCATGTCGGGGTTACTATTCACGAGTTACTATTCATGAGTTACTATTCACGAGTTACTATTCACGAGTACTATTCACGAAGCATAATGATGTTTTTTTGTGAAATTTCTATCTTTTGAGGTCGTAGTTACTATTCACGTATGTGATACTATTCACGTATACAAAACTATTCACGAATACGACACTATTCAAATAAAAATTAAATTTTCTTTTCTGTGTCCAAAATTGTCTGTTATAGTTCTTATCTTTGATTGGATCTATATTTTAATCTTCATTCTTGAATTTTACTCCAATCTGGTTATTTATAAAGTATTTTTTAACTTGGATTATTTAAAGTACGAATCCTTAATACTTATTCTTTTGTTTCACTGGATTCGTTTTCTTTAAAATATTTTTCATCATCCTCAGTCCTAAATAATGATATTACTGAATATCTTTGACCTGTAGTGCAAAGATGAATGATTTCTTGATGAATATCTTTGGCCCGTAGTGCAAAGATGAACAGGTGTTGAGATGAACATGACCGACTGATTAATATCTTTGGCCCGTAGTGCAAAGATTACAGGTGTTTAGATGAACATGACCAACTGATGAATATCTTTGGCTTGCAGTGCAACGATGAATATTTGATTCCAAATATATATTGATTGATGTTACAGGGATAAAATATCGACGATGAACTTTTAAATTCATATATAGAAGATAGTAGTTTGCATTCTCTACTTAACTCTTCTAATGAATTATTATTTCCGCTGCGAAGATTGATTTAAAACTGGTTGTCTATTGTATTATATTAGATTTTTTCCCGTTGAGGACTAACGATAATTTGTTCTATATTATTTTAGTCATAATGTTCTTTATTGGGTTAGTTGAGCTCACCCTTTTCCTTGTTGTTCCATTTTTCTTCTCAGGAGGCGAAAATGTAGCGAGTACTAGTCGGGGTGTGGAATGATGATTCTAGAAGTTGTTCTAGTAGTCCTCACAATTCTGTAAAATAGTGTATTAATAATTATAATGAGGACTTATTTGAATGTGGATATTGTCTAGATGACAATATTTGTATTTAAACTCACAGTTTTTCTTCTATTGCCCTTAACTATATAGAGTATTTCATTTATCTAGACAACTATATAGAGTTCCTTTAATAAATATGAAAACCTTCAAAACGTCAGTTATTTAGGGATGGAGGGAGTAATAACTTAAAAGAGCATGTGATCAAGATATGGTACAAACCTATCAGAGTTGGACTTTTTATTACTATTTAGATCGAGCTTGTGATTGAATGAAGTACTAATCTTTGTAGGGAAAAACTGAAAGACTAAATACACAACAAATTAAACGCACACTAAAGTAATTATAACAATTAACCTTGTTCTAAAAATTAATTACGTAGAATTGATCAGGGTTAATTGCTATTTAGCTTGGGAGTCCATGTTTGTTTGTAAAGTTTTCTTGGCAACAAAACCCACCCAACAAACATAAGAAGGAACACCATCCTTAATATTAATTGCAAGGCTCCCCATTATAATTCTGACTCAGGAGTAGCAGTAGAAGAAAATCTAAGTTAAAAGAGAAGATCACAACTTTTTGATATGAAATCAAAGTGTACATGTAAGCTATTTATGCTATAAGAAAAACATGTGATTAATCTTTGGATAGTCATAGGCACAGTGAAAAGGAAAAGCATGTTTCATGCAGGCTGCAACCAAGTGGAGATAAAATTCATCTTATATAGCAGCATGCATATATATATATATATATATATATATATATATGTATATATATATATATGTATATATGTAGTTGTCAATAATGAATCATCACGTGTATCGATCTCAAGTCTTATAATAAGATGCGGAAATAAATATAAACCACAATAATTACGTACGTACGTACGTACGTACATACATCTTTAACTACGATAACTTCGTTTATTGGACAATAATGGATATTAATTAGCTTAAGCTTAGTGTTAAAATAGTTAAGTAAGCTTATAAAACAAATTTTAGCTTGAAGATAAACTAGATGCTTAATTAGTAGCTAATATATTATTTAAGTAATAGTTAAGTAGCTAATATATTATTGAAGATAAGCTAGATGCTTAATTAGTAGCTAATAATATTAATAATGAGATGTAGATAGGGTATATTATTTACAATAACCATACACATTTAAAGGAACCCGACACTTATGTTGGGGCCGAAGTTAAAGGCAACTAACTGCCTATATATGTTGGGGTTGAAACTCAAGAACGGGATTTAATTTTTCTATGTCACGTACAACCGAATCTCAGAAATTATAGAGTTGTCATTAATCATCTATTGTGGGTGGGAATCGAACTCTAGCATTAAGGAGGTAAACAACCCATGGGATAAAATTAAGTCCTAATTAAGCTATATATTGGTCTCCATATGAGAAAGATGCATGATAAAATGAAAGTGGAGACAAAGTTAGAAAAGGATAAACAAAAATTCTAATTTTATTTTAAAAAATAAATATTTTTACATAATTCTTCTCATGTGAACTTATGTAATTGAATATTGTATATATAGTAGGATAAGTAAGATATTGTGTGCGGCTTTAGGGATATTATCAAATTGCTCTTGTATCCTATCATAAAAAGAAAAAAAGAAGAAGATATATATGCTTACATGTTCGAACAATTTATATGGATGTTTATTAAAAGAAAGTCAAATTACTAGACTAATGATGTTGCCATTCATGATCAGGAAGAGTCGAGTCCTTGTATAAATCTTGGTAGCTAAAAGAATAAAAATTAAAAATTGATATGGCCGGTGGGATACCCCTTACAACACTGTTTACCGTGTTACATGCGTTTAAGGAACAATATTCCAAACCCAATGCCAAGGAACGTGGCAACCGAAACTCCGAAAATTCCTACAAGAATCCCAGGGACAACCAAAGAGCCCCATCCTTTGGCCGTGGCCATTCCACATGCTGTTGTAGGACCTCCAATATTAGCATTGGATGCTAAAAGTAACAGCTTCAGGTCCAATCGGAATAGCTTTCCCATCCCAAGGATCACAAGCAGGTGGACAGTAACTTGAATTAAAGCAAATATGAAGATACTAGGTGCTGTGTTGATTACATTCCAGATACTCCCACTGGCACCCACCACAGCAAAAAATACCTGTTTTCAAGAAATGAAACCCAACCAATATTCTATTTGGTAAAATACTAGCAAATTAACCAAGAAAAATATTATCACAAAATATATGGAGTGAATTCATAATGTATAGATAATTAAGATGCTAGCATCCGACAGAGGTGGTGTCGAAGAAGGTTTTCTTTAAATACTTGGGACCGATACTGCATAACATAAAAGGGAGATGTTGATGAGAATGCAAGGCACATGATTAGAACATGTGTATGAAGTTGGAGTCGTGCTTCGAGGGTGCTAGGCAATTGAAAAATCCCAACCAAGTTGAAGGAAAATTTACATTGGGTGGGGAGTGAGACTAGCATGTTATATGGAGCCGGATGTTAGGCAACCAAAAGCAACATTAGTGTTGGTTAAGAGTTGCTGATATGAGACTATTAAAGTGGATATACTCCAAAACGAGGATACTCACAAAAAGGTTGAGTTTAGAGTTACCATATACTCTCATTGACATATCTAATCTCGTATTGATATTCACACTCCCTAACGTGGTACTTTTATGTACAAATCTTCTAACTTAGTATTGGATGCTCAAACATTATAGTAGTATTAGATTATTTATAGAATATGGGCTTAAAAACTTCTATGATACTTAGGTTTATTGCATTTAGATTCCAAGAGAGTGTTCAACTATAATCACTCGTATAAAGTTACCCTAGAGTACCTCGTTTTAGCCTATATAGCATACCTTGTTGCCATACAGGCTTGCCCGAACCGAAACAAACCATGTAACATTGGTTGATTTAGCATCAATTAATGAGGAGAAGATGAGGAAAATCAGTTGAGATGGTTTTGGTTTTTTCCAATATCTGCCATTGGATGCACCAGTGATAACACCCTAATTCCACATCGAAAGATATGGGAAAAATGTATTTGTTTATAAGGAATTAAATTATTAACAATAGTACATTCAGTCATGACATTTTGGGTGAGCCTGTGGTGGGCTAAAATAATCCAAAAAGATACTATTGGGACAACGGTTTAAGGCCTTATTTGGATGGATTTGATTAGATTCGGATTTGGGATTTGACTCGAGATTTGTCTCGGGCTCGTGATTTGACCCGGGTTGTTTCATATGGTATCAGAGTCGACTCACAAAAGCTCGGGTCATGTCATCCGATCGGGTTGTCAGATGTGGGGGCACGAAGGCTGGTGGTATTATCCCATGATGGAGAGAGGGACGTCCGGATGTGGGGACACGAAGTCGGTCAATATTATCCCACAATGACTAAAGAGGTAATGATTTGTGGACCGTGTGTATGATCGGTTCTGATGAGGACGTCAAAAATTTAAATGGGGGAGTTTGTAATACAACAGTCCCACATCGAAAGATATGAAAAAAAAATTGTTTGTGTATAAGGAAATAAATTACTAACAATAGTACCTTTCAGTCATGACCTTTTGGAGAGCCTGTGGTAGACTAAGATAACCCAAGAAAATATTATCGGGCTAGTGGTTTAAAGTCTTATTTGGATGGATTTGATTCGATTTGGACTTGGGATCTAACCCGAGATTTGTTTCTGACAGAGAGATTTTCAGATACCTGAGGACATGGCATGCTTTAGAGCACGAACACTTCTCGAAGGTTGACTTATCCGTGTCGGATATTTGTCGGACACTGACATTCCACAGACACTTCTATATATGTGTCACACACTAAGTTTTAGATTTATGATATGTGTTAATATTTTCATTAAGTTTAAAAGTTATTAGACTTGGAGATGTTTATGCCTTATGGTATAAGTATTTCTCAATATTTTGTTTGATTTCCTGTTTCTTAGGAAAAATGTTGCGTCCCGTGTCACGAATCGTGTCGCATTAATGTCACGTGGCTGTATCTGTGCTTTCTAGATGGCACATGATAAAGCGAGTGGAGGAATGTTATCCGCATATTGGAAGTTAATTAGGGGTTTTACAACATTTCTTGTATAATCTTTTTCTCCTTTCCCTTATTTTTCTTCTATTATCTTTTTAACTTTTTAAATTTATAGGTAAGAGCATTCACAACAGTTTCCTTATCTCTATCTTTACTCGTGCTATTGAGTCATTCTGTAAAATAGAGATTCAATTTTTTACTATGTTTCCAATAGGTTTCTTATATTGATTCCTTAAATAATGAATTTTAAAAGTTAAAATTTGAAAATTCCAACAGTCAAAGCATCAAATTAATAATAATCTTATAATTTATAAAAGAGAGAAAGAGCATAATTTATCAATTGTATTCTATTGTAAAATAATTTTTATTTTATTTTAAATTTTAAGTAATTTATGAAGTGAGTATTGAATAGATTGTAGGTGCAAATGTATATAAGATCAATATTAACTTTTAAAAAGTTAATTTGTCATATTTTAAATTTAAAATTAATATGATTCATTTAAAATTTGAAAATAATAAATTTTATAATTAATAATACTTTTATAATATTTATAATTATATTGACATAAATTAAATAAATTTATATCAAATTTAAATTTGAATACGTTTGAAATTAATTTTTTAAAAATAAGTCAATATTAGTTTTATAATTTGAAAATGAAGTAGTAAAAAAATGTCAAAATGTGTAGGATTAATGAGTTATCCACTTAAATGAGGGTGTGAAATGTTATTTTGCATATATAGGGAACAATTTTTTGACTCCCTCACACTGGGGACTAAAATCCTATATAGGGATTAAAATAGAGAGTCAAATAAGGATAAGAAAACTATTAAATAATGATTTGTTGATGTATTCTTCAAAATTGGGGATAGAGAGTTGATTGGAAAAACTGTTGTGAATGCTCTAAGTACGTAATTTTATTTATGTAGTTGGGTTTTTATTTTCATTTCTTTTAACGTCTATTCTTTTGTTTTATTTACTGTATTTTTTGTCATTCTACTTTTTCACTTTCATAAGGATACATTTTCAGTCTACCCCAACTAGTTAGGAATAAAACGTTTAGTTGAGTTATATTCTTGGACAATTTTTTCTTCTCAATAATAAGTGGTACTCAAGGTTAATAATGTCCAAGTGTATCTAATGTAAAAACTTAAAATTCGTAAAGAAAATATCAACTGAAAATAGGACTTATTCGGCGGAGGGTTATAAAAAAAGTTGAATATGTACATTACAGGTCAGGTAAGAAAAAAATTAACAATTGAAAGATCCTCAACTAAAGAGTCGCAAGTTTTTTTGACAGATATATACATAAAATTCAGAGGAAGAATATATTGATGATGACAACCAATTAACATTTATAAATAGCTTTTATATAAAGAATTCAGGAACCCATCATACTGGCATAGAATCCAAAAATTGAAAATGTGAAAGTTGTTGGTACATGAATAGTACTAGCTGTTGTACATGTTCATTGCAAGTGAAACATTATGCCCTGATATTATATTGATAGAGTTGACATTTCATCAGCTGCACAGTTTTCCCTAAATAATAAATAATAACCAAGTCTAAGAGAACATGGTTAAGTAAACTATTGCAAGATTGACACAAATCTTACAATCATCTTGTCAAGTTCCATCAATCGGTTAGCTTAATTATTAGAATGTGAGCTCAATCAAAGCATTGGAAAGAAATTTGATATTGAGGTTCTCAATATGTATATAACCATTCAAAATAGAAATTTAGTTGGAAGAAGTAAATAAGTTGATATCAGTTTCATTCTAAACACAGAAGCATGTAAACTGAGGGAAAACAAGAAAAGAAACAATAGAAATCTTCATGGAAAGGAATTTTATACTGAGGTTTCTCAATATGTATATACCCATTCCAAATGGAAATATTTTTTGGAATAAGTAAATAAGCTGATATCAGCTTCAATCTAAACACGGAAACAGGTTGATGGAAAACAAGAAAAGAAAAAATAGAAACCTTTATGGAGTATTATAATGTCCATGACAACATTATTGATAGGTCACTTACTAAAAACAATGACGTTAAATATTTGAACATTTTGGCATTGATGAATTACCTAGAAAGTCCTAGGAAATAATTATAAAGGAGGCTTTGAAATGTTAGGGAAAAAATCAGAGACAAAATATTAGTTAAACTGGGATCAGTTGAGTTACCTGCATCAATACTACAGCAATAGCATCACCAGCAGGTGCAATGTAGGCAAAATGTTTAGGAAGTAAAGTTGCTAGAACAACAACAAATGCTGTGATTACTGGAAGATTGCCTTTTTGAATTCCAAACACTTTGGAAATGTATATAGCAGCTTTGCATATAACCATGGAAATAGTAATCGCTGCAGCAGTCTGTAAAACAGGTAGCTTGCTTCCAGAATTAGATTCAGGGACAGCAGCATCTGACATTTGATAGATATTAAACATGTAATTAATTTAATAGGGTTTCCGACATGTGAAAGTTCATTTATCTCTAACTTTTTAGTCATTGAAATAAATCATTACTACTGAAAGAACGAGTTAATGCAGTTATGTAATAGCAAACATGTTCGCATTGGCTATATTATTCAATGCAACTTATACAGTTGACTGTGAAAAATGTAGGTTTTGTTTATATATCAAGATTCCAAGCTACATGAAACAGAGTGTATAGTGCAGCAAAAAAAACATTGTGACCATGGAGTGATTTATTTTCTAGAACCCTGAAGAACCAAACAGAACAACCATTATATATCATCCATCTTAAACTTACTTAGCAGAAATGTATATGTGTGCATTTGTCATCCATCTCAACATCACATAACTTTCAGTAGTTTAAAAAGTACTTGCCATCAGACAAAGTTGAAGCCTCTGCAGGTATTTTCGAGGCTAAGGTAAATAGTAGAACAAAATATACAGCACATATTACATTATCTGCAGCTACACCAGCTGCCATAACCGAGGGAGAAACACCAAGTGCCTCACCAATTGCAACGTAATTAACAGCTGCAAACATCATAAAGGATACTTGGTTACAATACTAATGATCTGGAGTGAAAAAACAAGAAAAAAGATCCAAGATTGCAATAAGGATAACTTGCAACATGAGAAGAGCAGGACACTAGCTCTTTTCGTCTTTGTTGTTACATATTTTATTTTTTACTTCATTTTTTTTTTTTGGGGGGGGGGGTGGTATCTTATATTGCAGATAGGGGGAAATGTTGGAAATTCGTATAGGTAGCTCATATCATGAAGAGATCCTATAATACTTCAAGATCAAGATAAAGATGCTCCCAATTAGCTAACAGAAGTGTGTTATATTTAGTTTGGTATGGAAAAGGTATAAACATGTCAAAATTATTATTGAAAAACTCAAAAAATCTTCTTAAGTTCATTGAAGTTATAAGATGTCTGAATCATCTTTAAAGTTGCTTTAGTTACACCAACTCGACAACTCTCAGTTTTTCCACACAGAGTCCATCATTTTTTATTTTTTCTTAATCACCCTACTAATGAGAATGTGAGCTGCAGACTCATCAATCGTCATAGGAAGAATAAGATAGTTTGTAATTACTTATAAGCGTTATGTGAATATATAACAATCAAGTCTATTGTATGCCTAAAACTTTGTTTCTGGTTACCAGTATCTTTATGTGCATGCAACCATATATCAGTGCATATTTTTGTTAGTCGAGCTCAGTAAAAATCCAGTGCAGAAGAAAATTTCTCAACAAACTACCTCCACCAATATAACTACCCATGAGAGCAGCAGCTATTTTCCAACTATCTTGACCTAGAGATCGCATAGGCACCAGCAGGAATGCCACTACAGTTCCAACTATTGTTGCAACTGTCATGAAAAAGAACAAATAGGTCGAAGAATCATAATTAGTTGTAATACCGGAAAAAATAAAAAAATATAAATATAAATAATAAAATTATTTATTTTAGAAAACATATTGATTGGACTTTGTCTTTTATTTGGGTGTCACTAGTCATTTAATTTATGTGGGCTAATAAGTATTAATAAATGATGAATAAATTAATTAGGTAAAATTAGACCTTAAAAAATTATTTGGGTTTAATTTATATGTGGGAAATAATAAATCCTATTAAATTTGGAGAGTTAATAAGATATATTAATTAATAATGAATAACTAAAACCTAATCTTCCTCAATATCTGATACAAACTTATTAAGGAGAAGAAAAGGAGTGGTGACTCAATAAGAGAAGAGGAGACTCATCTTGTATCTAATCGAAGGAAGTTAACAGGTATGGTAAAAATTACTTTAAAATAAATAGAGAATTATTTTAGGACCTTCATTAACTGATGTGCATAATGATATATTAAAATATGTATATATTATAGGTACGTATGTGATACATTAATGGTGAATTGCATGTATGTATACTAATGGACATAGGAAGAATTCTTAATTATTAAAAGCCTTCACATGAAATTTTATATCATGCTTCTATGATGGAACGTAATTGGAAAAAAGAGAGAAAAAAAGAGAATTATATAATGATTATGCACTTGTTTAACTAGGTTAGGGAGTGAGGGTAGTAAACTTTGTTTTAATACCTTCCTGCAGTTCGCATGAATTATGTTAATTAGTAAGAAAATTTGTTTTATGAACATTATGTTATTACTTATCATATATACTAATAAAATGTACATATTTGAAAGTCGAGAATGATGATTAGGATAATAAAAAATTGAAAGATTATTAGATTTAAGTTATAACTTTATATTAAATTGATAAATTATTTTTTTATTCTTTTTAAGGAGTCTAAACGAGTTTTATTTGGAATTTTCTGGGTATTACATTGTTTAATCTAGCTCAAGCGGAGGGAATTTAACGAGTTATAGTTGGATTATAATTTGGGTATTACAGTACTTAACCCAGGTACGAATTCCGTACTCTTTCAGCGATAATCTTTTTAAATTTTGATTTATTCGTTTTTCTTTTCGTTTAAAAGTTGGTTATTGTTTCACATGATTGTTTATACTCAAATTCATGTGATAGTTTCGTCTTGGCATTGATACTTAGAACTCGGGTTTGTACTCTTTGATCTAGTGTATCATGTTTAGTATTTATTTCGATCTTTATAGAAAGTATATGTTAATATTTTTGGAGACTTTGTGTTAATGATTTGTTTCAATATAATATGTACACATTAGAACCCCTTGTGTTGATATTGTGTCGCATGTGTTGTGACATGATATCTTGTTAGAATATACCATAGGTATACCTGAGTTGTAATCACTTATGGTACCACATGCATATCCTCTTGGCATCGAGACATGACACCATCCGTTGCGGTGTGATTAGTCCACGACGTCTCCGTTTTGTGTTCCGGTGAGAGTTGGTCATTTGGTGATTCTGTTGTGGGAGGCGTATGGGTCGACTCTAGTTTTCTGTTTTGCAGATTAGAGATGTTTGTGCCAAACACACCTTCCAATTTTGCATGCATCTGGATTACGCAGCCTGATGTATGATTGTTTGTGGCATTATCTAACTTGCATGTGTGGCAAGGTATATTTTTATTTTGTTTTGAGTTCGGTATGAAATAACACTCAGCTATTTGATTCAGTCTATTATTTCGTTGTGTTAGTTTTGTTCGTTTCAGTTCAATTCGTTTCAACTTAGTTCATTAATTTGAGTTAGTTATTTCCGTTCATTATTTTTGCACTCTATATCCGTGCTGGGCATTTGGCTCATGTTGTGTTTTCCTTCCGGCAGATAATCAAGGGGATCAATGGCAAGTGTGATAAGAGCTCCATTCTTTCCAATGATTTAGACATTCAGTTTAGGTTGTGAAGCATTAGTTTGTTTGGAGTTGTAATAATTATCTTATATTGTGGTTTGAGCCGGTTTGGCATTTATTATGGTTTGTCGTGTGACATTTAATGGTTATGAGACTATTCTTTTGTGGCTTAGAGTTTATTATAAATTCATCAGTTATGTTTTGTGTAACATCTCTTTCTATTTCGGAAAGGGGGCCTTACATTAGTCCTTCCTCGGAACTAGACCAGCTTGAAACAATGTTGCATAATCCCAACTCAAAGAATTGATATTCACTGATACATTTTCAGTTTTCCACAAGAAAACATACTCCTTCCGTCCCATAGTTATATGCTGATTTCTTTTGGCACATAGTTTAAGAAAATTAGTTGATGACAATTTTTAATAAAAATTTTCCACATATACCCCTCAATATGGAATTAATGAATAAGTTAATTACTCCTTACTTATCTAATTGGAACTCTCAACTTCATTGATTGACCATAGAACTTTAACCAAAGATGAAGTCTTATTACTCCCTCGGTTCCGAAATAATTGACGTTATATGTGAATACACACCTATTAAGAAATTTAATTACTCAAATTCATTTGTCTATTCATCCAATAAGAAGGAGAGAGAAAATGTCACGGATATACATAGAAAGATAAAGGAGTCCAATAGAAAAGAGAGAGAGAATTCTTAAGTCTTTAATTTTTCATAGGACTCCAATAAGAAGAAGAGAGAGAATTTTCAAGTCTTTAATTTTCTTTGGGACTCCAATAGGAAGGAGAGAGAGGATTACATGGAAATCCTATAACGTCAAATATTTGGAAACAAAAAAATGACGTATAACGTCAGTTAATAGGGAACCGAGGGAGTACATTAGAACTCTCAAGTTTTATTGAGAATACAACAACATTAAATATGGTGATAAAAATAATGACATTGAATATTGTTTTTTCAAAAAAGGAGTAGTGGTTGAATATTTATTTAAGAGCATAAAAGTAAAACAATGAACCAACTAAATTTTATAAATAGTAAGTAGCATATATATTGGGACATCCCAAAATGGAAAATCAGCCTATAACTATGGGACGGAGGGAGTATAAAACAACTAAACTGAAGAGCATAGATGATTCACCATATTTATCATGTGGTAAGACAAATTTCAAGTAAAAGAAAGAAACCAAATACAGCTTTCGCAGAATATTAAATAGCAATGCTTAAAAGTATGACCTGATCCAAGTAAGAAAGCAAAGAACAATGTCCCAGTTGACTGTATCACTTGCCGCAGGTCTGCTCTAAACAACAGCAAGGGAATTGTCAATGGTAGAAGATACTCAAAAACAACCGAGTATGCGGGGGCTTCATAAGGAATTATTCTCAAATTACTGGCTGCGAGCCCAACCAAAATGCTAACCAACGCAGCACTGATCATTCTCCCAATCTTGGTTCTCTCTGACCTTTAACCCAGAATCACACATCAGCATCCTATTTACTGCTTCTTGCCAAGAAAACTGAAGAAAATAATACAAAAATATAAAAATTTCAAACCTTAGGTTTCATAATAATCTTACATACCCAAATTTAAAAAAAACAATGAAGCTTGTATGAGGCCCAGTTGCAACAAAAAATGGATACAAGAAAACAAAACTCAAGCTACTTTTGGCAACTCAATTCCAAGTCTTGGAATCGAAAGCACATTTGCAATTCCATAAAATTTGGCCCTCAATTTCAAGTTTTGGACTTCGAATTGATTTGGGCTCTAAATTAATTTCTCTTTTCTTACAAATTTCTCGGCAAGCAAACAGACTCATAAAGAAATTAAGATGAGTGGAGTGAATAAAGTGAAGTAAGAGAGAAAAGTTACCACAAGCCGATTGCGCCGGTGACGAAGAGAGCTGTCCATATGCCCCAATTGTCTTGGGGAGAAATTAAAGGGAAATTCAAACTTAATCTAGCCATTACAGCTCGATTGAAACCTGGGCTTTTATGAAAAATCCGAGTACCAAAGGAGCTTTTGTTTGAGGTGTAAATTGATTGTTTAGATTCCAGAATGTTCGTTGAGGATGATGCATGAATCCTATTGCCGGAACAGAGAGATGGTAGTTGAAATTTCGGTAACGGTGAAGGAGAGAGGACGGTGAGTAGTGATGGCGAAGGCGAACTTAACAATGCCATCTCTGTGAGCGATGATGAGGCGGACTGACGGAAAATCCTCTCTTTATCTGTTGGCGGTTTGCCTATTTGGACTGGGACAATGTTTCATTGGTCCACGTGGGTGAATAAGGAAATTTATGTTTCTGCGCATAAAATGATATTTTTATATTATCCTCCTCAAATAAATGATATTTGTAGAAATTATTAAATGAATTCACAGATAAAATTTGATATTTTTATAGGAAATTAATATTTTATATGATTTTTTTATATTTTCACATAAAAAATGTCGTTATATATGTATAGCTACGGTAAAAATCGTCACTATATGATTAATAACGACAATTTTAATATGAAAATATTAAAAAAAAAAAGGTATTTCTCACGTGAGTATGAGACCCATTTATTATTGAATAATGTTAAAGATACATATTGCTAATGTGACATACTGCTTAACATATTGTATGAGGCTTAAGACTACAACGAAACAATTTATTGATCAATATATTGATGTAAAATGTCACATCAATAATTTATAAAATAATTTATGTATGTAATATAATTCTTTATTATTTATGTTCTAGAACTATCCGTCGTAGAAATATGAATTCCTATTATTAATAGTTAATTGTGTATTAACCATAAACTTGTTTCTCGTATGAAAGAAACCATTATATGGCCATTGTTTAAGACTATAACTAGGCTGGGCCCAAATTAAAAATATACTTTTGATTTCATTGCACCGCCAAATGAAGTCGGCTCGGCTATTATATTTATACAGCCAGCAGCCCAGCACTACTAAAATTATGGTAGGACATTTGCTCATACAGGCTACAGCCAACGCATACACTTTGAAAGATATCTCCACCTTCCTTATCTTATTTGCTGGCCACATGAGATTGACACCTACCAAAAAAGTCAAAAAAAAAGTCAAAGATATTGTCCCACCACCAAAAAACAAATATTTAATTTTAATAGTTATTAAAAAAAATTAATAGTTAATGTTAGAGAACAAAAAATATTTAGCAAATAAAACAAAAATTCTTTTTATGATCTTATAAATTTTAATGCCAACTTATTATTCTATAATAATTTTATTCTACAGTCTTTAATTATTTAGTCATATAATAAATTTTAACTTAAAAAATATGTTTAGAATTTTACTTGTTGACTCTAAATGACTAAATATTAAAAATATACGAAAAATATTGTGATTACATAATAATTAATATAGGAGATTTTTAGTTAATTAATGTAAATAATTATGACTTATATATTGTGAATAAACTTTAGTTAATTTTTACAACTAAAAGTCATAATGATAACTTATTATTCTACAACAATTTTATTTTTAAATAACTATATATTAAAAATATATATAAAAAAATATTATGATAAAATAATAATTAATATTAAAACAAATATTAATGATTAAACTTTAATAATCTTTACTTAATCAATGTTAGAAACAAATCTCACTTCTATATAGTTATTAAAATTTAAGTTATCATTAAAAAAAAAACCATGATGGTAACTTATTAATTTAAAATAATTTTATGTCATATAGAATTCCTTAAACACCGAAGTTTATGTTTTTGTATAAATTCAAAAGATTAAAAATAAAAATTAAAAAATATACAAGCTGAATATTAAATTAAAAATAGCAAAAAACTAAATGTATAATTACCATTTAATTACAATTCTTTGATAATTGTTTGTTTGAGCAAAGTTTATAGTCATTCTACAATAAATTAAATAAAATTTGAAAAAAATAGTTTATAATTATTATATGTAGAATAAATAAGAAATTAAAAATAAATATGCAGAGCACGGTTACTTATCTACTATCTAGCATTTATTCAAAATTAACATCCCATGATCCAAGTTGCTTATAGCACAAATGTAAAATGTTATTTGGAAATTGATGAGGAAGTCCTACTTCTTTACTACTTCTCACTTTGGAAAACCTGATATGATCGAATTTTAAAATTAATAATTAATATTTAGTTATAATAATTATTTATATATATTCTTTAAATTTAAAATAATAAGTAACATTCCATTTGTTTCAAATTATAAGATCATTATTGACTTTTTAAAAGTTAATTTCAAATTCAAAATTGAGATAAATTTATTTTATTCATGTCAATACAATTATGAATATCGTTAATTACCTTAAAAGTACGGCTAGTTGTAATATTTATTATTTTTAAAATTTAAATTAATGATATCAATTTTATGTTTGAAAATATTTTAAATTAATTTTTATAAAATTAATAATAATAATCTTATAATTCGAAACGGAACGGAAGGATTATTTTCAAATACTTGTTTTAATTAAATATATTTTGACTCGTTGGAAGTACTTAAATAGCATACATAAGAGACTAATATATATATTTTTTGCTCCAAAAAATGAGTCATATAAAAAAATATTTATTTATTTATTTATTTTATACTAGTTGGGTCCCGTGCCTCCGGCACTGTATGGACAATATAATTTATCTCAAACTTTGAACGACCAAAATAATTTATTGAGTGAGCGAAAAATTTAAAGTTATTTGTATTTTATTAAATTATTATTAGATTATTAGATAGATAGATGTATTTTATTAGATAGATGTATGAACGGTGAAATTTATCTCAAACTTTAGACGGTCCAAATAATTTATTAAGTGAGCGAAAAATTAAAAATCATTTGTATTTTATTAGATAGATTTCATTCCTCCTTTTTGTTAAAAACTGAAGTAGTATCTTTAAGTGTGATATAACCGTGACACAAAAATGACCTTTTCTCCTTGCACGACAAATGCTAATGGAACATTTGGCCCACATGAATTGTTATTATAGGCCTAAAATCCCATTAATCTCTGTGGCCATGTTCCCTTCACTAGCTAAGCTGTACCATTTCTTCACAAGTCAAAATCACTGTTATTTTTAGCAGCATACTTATTCCTTTGTTCAACAAAAAACACTTCATGTTCACAATATCAATTCATTTCTCAAAACCCACAAATTTCCTTATAAATCTTTCCAACTTTTATATCAATCTGCTTCACTTCTCTATATACTGTCCCTTTTCAATAATTGAAGAATCTCCATCACAAGATGCTTGCTTGCTTTCTAGTATAGCTTTATTTTCCATCCAATTCTCATTTTCACAGCCCTTCAAAAACAAAGCCTAGCAATGCCCACTAGAGTCCTTCAATTTGTCTTTCTAGTTTTCTCTTTCTTCTATATCTCAGCAGCTTTTACACCACCAGACAACTATCTTGTTAACTGTGGATCAAACGCAAACGCCACTGTTGATAACAGACAATTTGTGGGTGATTTGACGAAATCCGGTTCTGTTTATTCAACTGCAGGTAAATCGATTTCTCTCACAAACCCAAACCCATCTTCAAATTCAGCTCTGATTTATAATACAGCCAGGGTTTTCACAAGTGCTTCAGGCTATACATTCAATATCAAGAAAACTGGAACCCATTTGGTACGTCTCCATTTTTCTCCATTTAGTGCTCAGAATTTTAATCTTCGTAATGCCAATTTCAGTGTTTCGGCTAATGGGTTTTCGCTTTTGAGCTATTTTAGTTCTGGGGTGACTGTTTTGAAAGAGTTTGTATTGATGATAGATAAGGTAGAATTTGAATTATTGTTTTTGCCCAATGGGAATTCTGGTCTCGGATTTGTTTGTGCAATTGAAGTGTTTTCAGCTCCCAATGATTTTATTCTTGAAAACGGAGCTAAATTTATTGGTTCCAATGGAATTCAAGAGTTTAAAGATCTTCCTTCTCAAGTTTTAGAAACTGTTCATAGGATAAATGTTGGAGGCTTAAAGTTGACTCCTTTCAATGATACCCTTTGGAGGACTTGGGTTCCTGATGAGGAATTTCTAGTTCTCAAGTCTTCTGCCAAAAGGGCAAGTTCTACACATGTCCCAAATTATCAAAAGGGTGGTGCTAGCAGGGAGATTGCTCCTGATAATGTCTACATGACTGCACAGCAAATGAATAGGGAAAACTTATCAGGGATCTCTCTGTTCAATGTAACATGGGATTTTCCAGTGGAAAAGGGGTTTCGTCGACACTTTGTTCGCTTGCACTTCTGTGACATTGTTAGTCTTGCGCTTAATCAGCTGTACTTTGATGTATACATTAATGGGTTTATTGCATATAAAGATCTTGATCTGTCTACGCTTACATTCCATTTGCTTTCATCTCCTTTCTACATTGATTTTGTTGTGGATTCTGATAATTCGGGGATTGTTCGTGTCAGTGTTGGTCCTTCGGATCTGAGTAGTCCTCTAAGAAAGAATGCTATACTGAATGGGGTAGAGATCATGAAGATGGTAAACTTTGTGGGTTTACAGGCTGAGTCTAAAAAGAGAAGTATCTGGATATTGGTGGGTTCTGTTGTTGGAGGACTTGTTGGGATATGTTTAGCAATACTTGCAGTTTTGGTTGTCTTGAGGCGTAGAACGAGAAAACCAAAACCTGCGGAAAGTATGGGTTGGACACCTCTACGTGGTTATGGAGGCAGTTCACTTAGTAAACAGTCTATTGGGACAACCTTTACATCTCAAGGCCCAAATGGATATCTTAGCTTGAAGATTCCTTTTGCTGAATTACAACAGGGAACAAATAATTTTGACAAGAGTCTGATTATTGGCTCTGGTGGATTTGGTATGGTTTATAAAGCGGTTCTTAAAGACACCACGAAGGTTGCTGTGAAGCGAGGTGTACCTGGTTCCAGGCAAGGGCTGCCGGAATTTCAGACTGAAATAACAGTTTTATCAAAAATTCGACACCGGCATCTTGTTTCACTTGTTGGTTATTGTGAAGAACAGTCGGAAATGATACTTGTTTATGAATATATGGAGAAAGGACCGCTAAAAAACCATTTATATGGTTCAGGGTTACCACCTTTGTCATGGAAGCAGAGGCTTGAAATATGCATAGGCGCCGCAAGAGGTCTGCACTATCTTCATACCGGTTCAGCACAAGGGATTATCCATCGCGACATTAAATCAACCAATATATTGCTTGATGAAAATTATGTTGCTAAAGTTGCTGATTTTGGTCTCTCAAGGTCTGGCCCATGTCTCGAGGAGACTCATGTTAGCACCGGTGTGAAGGGTAGTTTTGGGTATCTGGATCCAGAGTACTTTCGTAGGCAGCAACTAACAGATAAGTCCGATGTTTATTCTTTTGGGGTTGTGCTTTTCGAAGTTCTTTGTGCTAGACCGGCTGTTGACCCATTATTGACCAGGGAGCAGGTAAATTTGGCTGAGTGGGCAATGGAATGGCATAAGAAGGGTAAGCTTGCACAAATTATAGATCCAAATCTCATGGGAAAGATAAATTCAAGCTCCTTGAAAAAAATTGGGGAAACAGCAGAGAAATGTCTGGCAGAATATGGTGTTGATAGGCCAACAATGGGTGATGTGTTGTGGAATTTGGAATATGCACTTCAGCTCCAAGAAACTGGAAGTCCAAGAGAACCACACCATGATAGTGATATCACTGCACAGGAGATCCTACAACCTGGAGTTGTTCCCGGAGTACACTCTTGCAACACTAGGATTGAGGGTGATAAATGTGATGCTACTTCAGATATGACATCAGGCGAAGTTTTTTCTCAATTGGTGACCAACCAAGGTAGATAATTTATAGTTTCATACCACATAATAAGCTGTCCTCACTATATGTCAACTCATAGATCGGCTGGTTCCTTAGTATAGAACAATCTGATAAATGTCTTAGGCAAATCTCGACTAAATGTCATATGCTAATGTTGTTAGTATTGTCCATCTAATTATAAACTGCATAAACGAAACTATATAAGACCTTGTAATTTTGTTATACTTAAAATTTGATCATTCCAGGGTAGAATTAAGACTTGCAAATTTGGATTTTGCCATAATCATCTGCTCTTTCTTCTGTTAATATACAGTGTTACATCCTCTGTGTTGGCATTATCAGAAAACATAACCATGCCATACAAAGTCAATCACAAAGATATGTTAACTTGTAGGGAGCTGGCTTTGTTTCATATTTTATCCAATTTCACAAGGACCTTCTTTGACCTCTAATGACTAATACTCTGTCAATGCCCTTCTAATTTTTTTTATTTTTTTTTGCACCAAAAATAAAAATTAAGAAAAATCCATAATCTTCAACAAGGGACTCACTCGCCTGTTCCATAAAGTTTTATTTTTTGCATAATTTATTATTTTTCTTTTCCTACTGAGATTTGAATCACACTTTTTTGTGGAACTGATAAGTTATGGGCAATTATGTTCTTAAAGGGTTCTTCAGACTTGAGAAATATACAACAGTGCATATTAATTTGCTACACATGTAATGTTGACACGAATTCGTTTAATACACCCCTAATTTAGTTCAAATATATAAATGAGGTGATAAAAAAATTTGTTATGCTTACTATTTTGTCCTTCGATTTTACTTAAAAATGTAACTTATGTTTAGACCTTTCAATTTGACTTATTGAACCGTTGAACATGACTGTTCAATGTTAATAATTTTATAAATATTATTAATTATAAAATTTATTATTTTTTATTTAAATAAATTATGTTAATTTTAAATTAATTTTTTACATTCTCTGAAGCAAAAGTTTGCTACAGATGTAATGGATCCGGTTAGCATGAAGTTATTTTTTCGTTATTTTTGGAGGCACTGATGACTGATTGTTTGTACTCGAAACAATTTTATTTGAAAATATCAACTCCCAAGAAGGATATTACTGTCATTTACGTAGTGAAGTAATCGGCGTCGGTGATGAGTTATGTAAGTTGTAACCGGTATCCGTGATCCGCTCGGCATCAGCCCACATATTTATATTAAAACATCTTTTTAATAGTTGAGATACAAATATAAATCTTAATTATTCAGATAATTTTTTTAATACAAATATATGAGCGATTAAAATGAAGATATGGCTATAAAGATTCAGTATGGGTAGATTTTAATTAATTTTTTTTGAAGTTAAATAAAAAAATTGAACTAATTATAATAATATTTATAAATTGCAATAAATATTAATAATCTAAACTAAAAAATAAATTTTAAATAAAAAATATTTCGACACAATTTATAAACTTACTTGTGTTACTTGTCATAGTTAAATTTGAATGATTTCCCAAATGCTTAAAGCCTCAAACCAAATTTGTTTTCTATATTCAAACAAAATCATAAATTAATTTTAAAGCATAAACTAGTTTAGATATTTTTTTATAAGTTTTACTTGAAATAAGATAAACAAATCATCCAAAATTTATACCCATAACACAAAAAATTATAGAGGGTTTGTTATTTAGATGCACAGAAGTAAAGTGATTATAACAATATGAGGGATTGCTAAAGACTAATAATACTAATTTTCCATTATAAAATAAGTCAAAATTGAAGATTAAACAACCCAAAAGCAAAAACTCAATCAGATCAAACAAACACTAATTATAGTCAACCAAATCAATAACAAAAAAAATTTAAATTTAAATCAAACAATTCCTCACAGTTCATACACTGATAAACATTCAATATAAAAAATTCTTATAATATTTCACCAAACCTTAAAGCTAAGAAATTTTTGTATTTTCATATAGAATTGATTTATGATTTTTTTTTTTATCTAAATTTAACTCTTTCATTAATTTTTCTCTTAAATTTATTAATTTATATATTTATCTGCCCCAATTCTTATAAATAAAAAAAATTAAGCGGAGGCAGCTGCACATTTCCGTAATTTTACCCAACCAGCACCCCAATTTTTATATTTTCCCTGTTAGTATTACGAAACCTTTGTTTTGAAAATGATTCGAACCATTGCCGACTCTCCCGTACATATCTCTCTAAGGCTTATTCATTTTTCCGCCGAACTCAAACAAATTTCAAGTTATAAAGGGATTTTTTTTGCAGAAAATTGAAGGAATCGAGACAATGAAGTATTCACCGGCTAGAAAGTACGATAAACGATGACGATGGGGATAGAAATTTATTGACGTTGTTGATGATAATGATTGGGTTCGATTGCTCCATTTTGAAATTGAATCGTTTCAATTTCAAATAGTAGTACCCTCCATATATATATATATATATATATATAGTGTTTGTTAGGGTTTCTGGATCGAACCATAGAGTGGATAGAGAGGGAGAAGCAGTGTGTGTGAAGATGACGGAGGTGATGCTCCATATTTACGACGTTACGAATAGTGGTTCAGATAAGACTAACAATACAATTGTTCAGATCAACAAGATCTTCAAAGACGGTATTGGTCTTGGTGGCATTTTCCACAGCGCCGTACAGGTATTCCCCCCTCCTCCTCTCTGTATATAGCTATCTCTATCTGTGTGTATGTAAGTAGTAATGTTATTTGGAATTTGACAATTTTTTACTCTTGACGAGATCTAGAGTTTTAGGTTCGGTGATAAGCATAGGAAAAAGAGTAAACCATGTAATACATTCAGCACAAGTGTTTTTAACTAATTGATACTTGTTGTGAATGTATTATATGGTTTATTTGATTCTTACAGACACTCATCAACAAGTTTCATCATCTTTGTGTTTGTCAATGATAATGAAGAAGTGCTGAAACTTTTTATTGATACGAATTGCTGAAATTTAGTAAAAGTTTTATATTATATTAAGAAAACTAAATTCTTGTGATTCATTCGCGTGTCCTGCAAATTCTTTTGATAGCTTTCCATTCATTTATGGAGGCCTATTATATAATCCTATTATATTCATTTTTAACAATCCTTGCAGGATATATTCATGGCTACTGAACTTAATTGTTGAACTTTAATTTATTGTGAGTTTTTTATTCTAAAACAATTTAAACACACAATTGAGGTACCTAGTAAGTGATATCTCTCTCTCTCTCTCTCCATTCTTTTACTATATATATTCTGATAAAATAAAAGAGGCATTTATGATTTACCGTTGAAACAAATTTCAGTTAATCACTGTCAAAGGGGCCAAATGGATTTGCCAAGAATTTCATCCCTTGTGTGCTGCTTGGCATGTTGAATAGCTACCTCCTGTTAAAATTAATTAATTTTCTCCCACTAAGGAACAATTCAAGAAGTGGTAGGTTCTATTTCCTATGATACTGGTCCATTGACTGTATGTTTTAGATTTCTATTTCCAAGAAATGTTATGCTTCTAAGGCTGCTAGGAATTTGATGGACCCTGCGAATAGCTCAAGAAAGAACATGATGAAAGAATTGAGAAATTTGTGAACTTGGCTCAACTTCAAAGGAAATCTAACAAGAAAGATATCATAACTGTTATTGGGTCTTCTAGTGTTATTTTGGGATATGGAAGGAAGTCACTGTAGTGGAATCTTTTGGTCTTTCCATAGTCACTAAACGGGTCTTTAGTACTTTTTCAAAGTTAAGTCTTTTATCTTTCTACTGAGTATTTAATGTGCAGTCGAAGTATAGGAACAATGTCTTCCTTGATTGATCTAAGTCTAGTAAGTTCTAAAGCATGTAAAAGCAATCCTAGTTTTTATTTGAACTTTGAAGCCAGAATTGAATGAGTTAAAACTATTATCCAGTTTATCTCCCGAATTTATTAGCATAATTTTCTAGGATCAGGTCTTGTAAAAGCAATCCTAGTTTTCATTTGAAGCCAGAGTTAAAAATGCTCTTTCTCTTTTGTGCTGTCAGTACATTGTAATGCTCTTTAAAGCATCATCTTTCTTCATATGATCATATATGACTCCTAGAACTTATTTTTACTTCATTCGACTTGTCAATTTAAAAAGAAACCTCAAGTTATTGATTCATTTGGCACCGAATCTAGATACCAGGCCAATGTTACAAATCTGGAAGCTTTGTTTCATATTAAAATTCATCAGTAATCTAAGGTCTTATCGAAAGTTGATTTCATAGAATATTGGTGATAAAATAGTAGACTCTATACTTTACAAGTAAGAATGCAAGTATTGTACGACCCCTTCGGAGTCCCTCTTTTAATATCCTTTGTTGTTGGTGAAAGTATGTTGAAATTCACTTCCTGACTGATTCTCTCCCCCCATCCTGCGCGCGTGTGTTTATTGATTAGTGGTAGTATTTATATGACAGAATTATACTTTCAAGTTGCATTACAATAAAATTACACTAAAGGCCAACCAATCCATTACAAGGGCCTGATCAAGCTATATAATAACTTGGAAGAGCCCAAAAGAAAGATACATACGTACGTAAGCTACAGGTACCATATATATTATTTATTTGTGTGTGATGTATTATTTGTCAGTATTATTGGCTTTGACATGCAATTATTTTGATATGTAAATTGTAATTAATGGTGTTTTGATTGTATGAGAAGATGTAAAATTCGAAGATTTGTACTTCTTAATAATTGTTGGCTTGTTGCTGCTTGAAGATGGTGCGTCCTTAGGAACAAAATGTGTTCGCATCATTAATGGGAAGACATTATATTAGTGTAGTAGCATGTCTATCAGTCATGAGTCCCAAGATTAAATTTAAGATGACATTTGACTCTCTTTTTTCTAATTTATCTTTGGTCAGGTCTATGTATTTTGTACTCAACATTTTTTCTTTTGATTTATTATTATGAAAAATTCAAGTTATATTGCTGTCATTTCCATTAGAATGAGAAACAAATATGACATTTATCATGAATGCTTGTGGCCATTACGAATTGCAGTGTCTATTACTCTTTCGCTATACTTCAACTTTAATCCCATTTTTTGGCATAAGATTTTCTCAATTGTTCACTGACCTAGTAAAGTCTTCAAAAAACACCCCTCTAATGGACAACACTTTAGTGTAATCTTTTAATTTGATGGGTTTCACACGGATGGCTCCTTTTTTATTGTCATACAGAATATTGGTTGCAACTCAACATGCCCATTCTTGTTTGCTTTATATTTCCCAACTGACTCTCTTTTCAGTTGTTTCATCTGATTCTGTCAACTACCGTATTATTCTTTTTAGATGTGACCTTTTTTAAGTTGTAAGATGTTAGTTATGTTGTTGTTTTTTTAAAATAGATTTGGTGATCTTAGACCATAGTAATTATATGGGTATGTGCAATGTATGCAGGTTTATGGAGAGGATGAATGGTCATTTGGCTGCTGTGAGCAAGGCACTGGGGTTTTTAGTTGCCCTTCTGGAAAGAATCCAATGTATACATATAGGGAATGCATTGTCCTTGGTAAAACAAACTTTTCCATCTTTAAGATCAATCAGATACTAAGGGAACTTAGTAGAGAGTGGCCTGGACACTCTTATGACTTGCTATCTAAAAACTGCAATCACTTCTGTGATGAATTTTGTGAAAGACTTGGTGTGCCTAAACTTCCTGGTAAGTTTCCTTTACATTAATTTCTTCTCTATATAGTTATGTATTTGTATGTATGCACATATACATATTGTATATAGAACACATGTATATTGTGGCAACTTCTGTTTGACTGTTACTTTTTTTCAAAAAATCTGTAACCAGAAGGTCCTAAACTAAAAACTGAATCTAGAAAATCCGCCATCAGGTGAGTAGACTATTGTACCTGTTCTAATACATGAAACCAAATGTACATTGCTAGTTAGTTTGTTGATGCGTATTGAAGTATGCAGCCATCATTTCCTTAAAAAAGTTTCTGGATAAATAAACCTTTGTAGCTATATATTATATCTTGGAAAACCAAAGGTCAGATTGTTTGCTAAATTATTCAATTATTGCATTAAATGAACTGCGGTACTAGTTGCTACCAGTAATGAAATTGTCAATTTGATATCAAGCAATTCTCTTTCATACTATTGGGATGAGTGATACAGAAGTTTAAAATTTTTATCTGAACAACACTTTGTATGAAAATTTTGGAATTGGGTCATATAGAAGTCTATACGGTTGAATAATGTTTGCCTTATTTATTAGGGTATATATACCCTAATAAATAAGGCAAACATTATTCAACCTCTAACTGAATAGGTTAGTTTTCTTCAAGGGAATTTTTGTGCTGTTATCATTTACCTACTGGAAAAAAAGAAGTAAAAAAGTCATCTTTCAAGGGAGAAATTTTGTAGAAGCAATTCACCACGTGGAGAATATTCTAATAGTTTCTCTTTCAGGTTGGGTTAACAGGTTTGCTAATGCTGGTGATACTGCTGTAGAAATAGCTGGAAACACAGCTTTTCGGGTATGACTTCTGCACAGGGGCGGATTCAGCCTGAAAGTTCAGTGAGGTCAAATTCGAAAAAAAAATCAATTTTTTTTAATAAAATTTATCATAAAACTAAATAATCCTCAAATATTATTTACAATAATATTTTTCGAGGTTTTATTACTTAAAATTGTTGCATGATAGTCTCATTTTTAATAATTACAAAAATCATATATCAATAACAATAATATATTCATAAATTTTAAGGCACTACTATTATGTTACTGAAAAAAGAACATACTACTATCTTGTTAATATGATAGATAAACATTTTAATACACTTTAAAATGCTTAAATTTGATTAAGTGACTGGTGGATTGTTCCACAACAGTTGGCAACATTATTGGGAGAACATAAATATAATGATGTTGATCTCGAATTTTATACTACTACTACTACTAATGAAATGAGAGCACCCATTTGCATAATATATGAATATTTACTAGGCACTGTTTTTTTTTCTTGAAAAAATCGGGTAAATTATAGTAACTCTAACCGAAATTTGTCACAATTTTTAGTAATTGTAACTCTGTTTTTAATTTTACTTTCTTGGGAGAAATAAATTGATCAAGACAATAAAATACTTAAATTCTTATAGTAGTATTTTATTTTAACAATATAGTGGTATATATATTTTTTAATAACATAATAATAGTGTACTAATATAACTGTAATACTCTATTTATTTTGTTTCAGTATGCATTAAAATTTGTGAATAAATAATAATTGTATATATATATATATACACACATAGTCACATATAAAGAGCTGAAAATCCAGTGGGGGCATGTGCCCCCCTGCCCTTGCTCTGGATCCGCCTATGCTTCTGCACTCTTCATGTGTAATGATATCTCTCGATCTGTTCTCATTAAAATCAACCAGAAAATTAACCAGGATGCTGAGAAACATAAACTCCTGTTCCTTTCTTAACAACCTCCTCATATCCGTCAGTTCTATACTGAGATTGGTGTCCCTTGTCTGAAATAATGCTAACAATATAGTTAAATTTTTTGTACTTAAATAGCAATCTCTACTTTCTAGACCACTGACCACACATATCACACTTCTCGTAAGCTAGTTATAAAAATTAGAGAAGACACCTAGCTTTGTGTCAAATGATGCGAGTATATTGCTCTTACCTCTCCATACATAATGTTTAATATTTCACACTTGTCAGAACTGTACTGTAGCTATACTTGTGATCAGTTTAATAGTTATCTTTTTATGGTTCATATTCCGGATTGGATGGCAAGTGTGAAATATTAACTTCATAAAGGATGTTATGTCACAGAGAATAGAGATTCCTATTTATGTTGGTCCTTCATTGCAATTTTTTAAACTTTTATTTTGGTTCAGTACTTGGACTCAGCAATTTCCCTTTTTGTGTATTATTATTATTATTATTATTATTATTATTGCATTTTTTGTCTTATTTAAAACAGTTGAGGCAAGCTAAAACTGAGATTGTATCAGCAAGCAAAGTGGCATATCGGTTTCTTCTGGGTGTTAATTCCAACTCAGCTGCTGCTTCTTCTGAGTCCCCGGTTTCTAACAGAGGATCTCCTAGGTTTCAAACTGCTTGGTTTAAAAGCCTTGTTTCTGTTGGCCCAAGACCATCTGGTAGTTCAGAACTGGAAGTTCAGGATGAGGATGTTTTGCTGCAACAAAGAAGACATGATTCAGAAGCACCTCAGGGACAAAGGGTATAATGAATTGTTTTTCGCTAGAGCATCAGTGCTTTGTGTACTAGGCAAGACAATCCCAAGTCAGTAGCAAATTTTCATTGTGAGTCTTTGTAAATTGTTAAGTTTTTGTATCAATTGTTGCTACCAACAGAGTAGTAGTGCATTTGAAACTTGTTAGTTTTTCTTCTCTGCTTTCTTCAGCCTGACATAATATTTTGAATGTTCAGATACTCTTTTGTTTCTTGGAGCTTTCTAAACTTTTCATTTAAATGGTATGTATGCATAGAGTTGTAAATTGTTAATTTTTATCCTAGAAGCTGTGGGTACTGGTCAGTTTTCAAAGTGTTGGAGAGATCTGTACTGCCCACCATGATTTGGATTTATGATTAGAGAAGACAAATCTGTTTTCTCATGTCAATGATTAGTGCAGTGCAGGCATGACTCCCCTGGTCATCCAATCCTCGGCTTTACAATGGGTGCCTGAATCTTCTTTTTATTTGTTCTATCAATTCTAGAAAATGCAGATTATTAGATAGATAGATGCTCATGCAAATGTTTCACAAATTTGAAATCTCAAAAATGAAAAGAAGATGAGATTTGGTCGTCACATAGCTGAAAAATGATATCTATTGTCTAAACAAAACGAGTTCTGCTTTCTTTTCTCTCAACTAAAATGTTGTGTTGCCGGTTTTGGTTTACAGAAAGGGGTGAAGGAACTAAAGAAATTCATGCTGATTGGAATAGAACTGGAAATGGTAACATCAGAAACCAATACATGCTCAGGCCTCAGCCGAGGTTTCAAACATGTAAATTATTCCACGCTATTCATGGAGAAGGCCATCTTTCAAATCATATCATACCAGAAAGTAGGGAGGGGAAAGAAACAGACAGCACATAGCTCTTTGTAGTTACAAAATTGCAGCTGCCAGTGCCAGATCACATTTGGGCAACAACTATTATGTATTTTATCACCTTATCCATATCATAAGAATTATAAAACAATAACCAGAAAATATTATAAAGTTACACTTGATTGATGCCACAAAGTTGTGAGACCACTTCACAAGATAAACAGCTATCAGGAACAAAGTAACAACCAACATAGAAACAAAAGCTTTCGGAGCATGGAAGTGAAAAATGACAACATGATGTTTAATGAAAATATCTACAGAACATTATAAAGGACACCATGTCAACTAAGAGGTGGTAAATGAACCAAAATAACTGATGCTCTCTATGTTACCCTCTTAACATTTGGTCGAACATAAATGTGTCTACATGTGCATCTTCCGCAATTTGGAGCGACGAAACAGCTGCAGCTATAGCACCTGCAGAGATATCTGCAGCCTCCCAATCTTGCTCATTAAAATATGACATGTGGGAATCCCTTACAAAAGATCCAGATGAGACTGTCCACCCATTATTGCCACAATCATTCCACATGCATCCGGATTTGCGGGCATTACACATCCCCTCAGTTCCTTGAAGAGAATGCCTTGAGAGTTCTTGATGAGGAAGAAATGAATTATTTCCTCCCATAAAGAGGTCAAACTTGCTAGTACAATCCCACAGTTCAAACCCCTCATTCGTATTGAACATGCTTTTACATGAACCGTCCGAGTCTTCACCAAGTAGGACATTCAGAGCAACTGCTTCAGATATTGCAGCTCCCTCCTCATCGAGCCTTTGTTGTTCTTCTTGCTTTTTCTGCTTCTTCTTTTCTAGTTCAGAACGTATTGCTGCAGAAGTAGCCAGAGCTTTCTCCAAGCGTCTCTTTTTCTTCTCGGCCTGTTTGATGCGGTCCAACTCATCCTTCACTTGTTTCTTCTTGACTTTTCTTATGCCACTTGGCACTTTAGCACATTCCATCTTATGTCCTCCTTACTCTTGACTTCTTAAAACTCAGGCCCAGTTCCTAACTTCTTTTCTTCAATACAACTTCTCTAAGACATATCATTATCTCTATAACTATTTCTTGTCATTGTTTCTCTTTTTAGTTTTTCTTTTATTAAACTTGTTATCAAATACTAATAAATTATGACTAAACTGAACTCCGAAACTAAAAGTGTCAGAATCTGGACACCTACACCCACTCAGGTCTGAAGGAATACATCATCTTGCGGACAATACAATCCCAAACAGAAACTCCAGGTGCTAGCTGAAGAGAAAATTGGTAAGCATTAACAACCATGTCCCTTGGCATCATTCTTCCCAATTTCCCACAACCCTTGCATTTATCCATACCTTGTACACTAGTGGCAAAATAACTTGATAGAAATAAAGAGGTTACAATGCTAGTTCAGCTCAAACACTTACATGGCCTATCCTCCTGCAGTGAAAATCAAGAAATCCGATATGTAAGGGATGTATGGCAGACAAAAAGTTGTATTAAATGTGTGTGTGTATATATATATATATACACACACACACACACACACACACACATATATATTAAGAGGAGGAGGAAGACAACAAAATATCAGACAGACCAATACTGTTAACAAAACAACAGAAAAAAAGAAGAAAAAGGAAAAAATGAAGACAAGTGAAGCTATAATATCATACCCTAAAATCTTAAGAGGACCAAATATGCATTATGAACTCAATAAGACACCATATACCTAACTGCTTAGCAAATTTAAAACACAATTAAGACCCAAAATCACCAAGTGAATACCTAGGAAGCACGGACACTTCCCGGAGGGCCACAAATTCATGTCGAACACGTATCGACCACGAATTCTCTCTGATACGTACCCAACACGTGTCTGCGAGCTCTTCTTAATTATTTTTTTAAGCTTGAACACGTCATAGAACACGCCTGGGGTCAAAAAATAAAAAAATGCAGTACTTAAATTGCAATATAAAAGTTATGAATTATTTTTTGTCTTTTAAGTTTGGACATTATTACGTAACTTTAAGATATTTATAATGCAATGTGTTTGTGTTTCTTATTATTTTGTTCAGGTTTTTATCGTGCTCTATTAATATTAGATTTATTTATTGTAAAAAATACATTTATTTTATTAAAAATACATAAAAAATTGAATGTGTCCCTGACGTATCGTATCCCTTTTTTTTTGAAATATGTTGTATCCCGTGTCTCGTATCGTGTTGTAGGTGAATGCCAATAAAATGAATTTGAAGATCATAATGCCATAACTAAGGGTCCATTTAGTAGCTATTTCGATTTTTTTTTTTGTTTGTATTCCATTTTTTTTGGGAATTGGTAGCAGAACTGAAGAAGCACTGTTTGGTAACTGTTTTTGGAAGCAAAAAAGTGAAAACACTAAATACTAGCTTCTTCAATATTGGCAAACTTTAATGAGATTTGGTCATCGAATCCTATTGGCATTGAAAACAAAAATTCAGAACTTCACTTCTTTATAAAAATCAAATCAACATCTAAACATACTTACAAGATAGTGTTCCCTTATTTCTACTTTATAGTTAAAGTATTTAAAAGTAGAAATATATGAACTAAAAATTAAAAGAAATATTTCCAAATATAAATATTCTAGGAGTTATATACCCATGCTCCAGCTAACCTAATAACATAACCTATCAATCTTTCTGCCATCAGACACTCATTAGTTGAAGTTGAACAAACTCTATTACAAGCCTATCTAAATTCCTTGAAGAGTCCCACAACGCTTAACAGCTTCCAATGCCTTATCTTTCAGCTCCTTAGCTCTCACCTTCTCAGCTATCTCCACACCCATTGACCTAGTAACTTTTTGAGTAAACTCAATCAAGTCGGGTACCATATATGGGCCCTCGCACACTCTGAAGGCAACACCCGTGTAATCTACCAAAAGTTTAGCACTCACAAATTGGTCTGCCTCCATGGGCCAGCCCAGTATCATCACCCCAGCTACAATACCTTCCAAAACCGAGTTCCACCCACAATGACTAAGAAAGCAACCATTGGCCCGATGATTGAGTATCGACATTTACGGGGCCCATCCTTTAATTTATCAACTCTGTACCAAAGACCTATTTTTCAAATTCATCCAAGACAGACCTGTGCCCATCAGCCAATTGTTGGGTCGTTGGTGATTAGACCACCCAAATGAATTTAATAATTAATACTGCTGTGTTCAAGTGCAATAGACAATACTTCCATTTGGACCGTCTTTAGTAATTTCTGACTCCCAAAACACACGTAAAGAAACCCACCACAGCACCTGTCAAGCCATGACAAAATATTATAACTTTAAAGTTAAAACGCCCAACGAACTAGTGCTCCCCAACTCGTATGATCTGACCCACTCAACAAACTAAGCGGGCCAACCGCAAAAACACTCTCATGTCCCATTTTCTTTCTAGAGTATTCCAAATACTCACTCTCAATGGCACCAAAGGTATTGAAAACACACCCACAACTCGCACTATTTGCAATCATGCCATCCTTAACAAACTCCCAGATCGGATCTGATTTCTTGTAGGTCAGGAACACAGAAGGAAGAAATTCCTTAGTAAAACTGGGTGAATATGGCAAATCAGGAAAATCAACCACCTCCAATGAAAGAAGAGAGTCAATATTATCCCACAAACAGGCAAGGATAGAGGTTAAAAATGCATTTGATGAGTAAAAGCAAATCCTTGGGATTCCAATTTGTTGTGCAAGCATGCCAGGTGGTGGGTCCACCTGAGGTAAAAATCAGAGAGTAGAGCAGGAGGGGGAGAATAAGGGATGGACTTGAACCACTGGATGATGGGGTCACGAAGCTCGGACAGAGCATTGATGATGACATCTCCAGAATTTCAAATGTCTTTGATGTTCTAAACGTTAGAAGAGAGAGAGGGATGGTGTGGGAAGGGAATTAGGGAAAGACCAGATTTTGGATTGAGGAAGATGGGTGGGCCGACAGAATTTGGTTAGGAATTGGGAAGTTCTTGAGCGTGACCAAGATGGTTATAGTTAGGCCATGGAGGGGTAGTTGGTGGGTCAAGTCAATAATTGGTAACATGTGGCCTTGTGCAGGGTATGGAATACTAAAATATGCTTTTGCCCAAGGAGCCGGACATGGTTTCTGTGTGGCTTTGATCGATCTGCTTGGAAAGAGAATTAGAGGCCTTTGTAATTTGTATAAATATATAGAGCTGGATATATGAATGTACTAACACTCTAAAAGTTGGTATTGTTGCAAAATCTGTACCTCCTTGCACCCTTATAATATATTAATATATATTCGGCTCTCAGTAAATAGAAAGAAAAATTTCAGGGCATGTTTTCAATATCAAGACGCCGTTTCATTACCACCTGATTAAATTCAAACAACAAGAAATCTAAAGATTTGATAAAAATCAAAGAGACCAGAACGGTTGCTTCAGAACCTGAGATAGCAAACATATCCTAAAGTATCACTAGTCCTAATTCAATTCAAATCCCACCAAACCATTGATTTTGATTTGCAACAAGTGGTTCACTAGAGCCCATATACAAATTCATCAAATTTTAATACAATAACTCAGAGTCATACATATACTAGCACCAAATCAAACACCCATCAAACCAAATCACGCAAAAAATCGTAGTAAAGTATAAATTATGCCAGAAATGGTCTACTGATAAACAAAATCATACCTTGTAGATATCGGGAAAGAGCAAGGCTCCTGCCAATTAGTCGGAGAGTAAAGGATGGGTTTCTGCTTTTTGTGTTTGGATCTGAAGAAAAATTTAATATTCCAGAGAGAGTGAGAGAGGGAGAGATAATATAACTGATCACATGAGATTGCCGGTGAGACGTGACCGGGATGAGGAGGGAAAGGAAGGGCAATCTCGTCAATGCACGTTGTAATCGGACACGTGGCATTTGATGAAGCGAAGTAGAATGTTTGACTTTTTGTTGGTTGAGAGTCGCGACGAGGACTAGTGGTTGTAAGAGGCGTGGAGGGTAGGAATATATGATGAGATTCATAAAACAGGTCCCACGACTACTGCCGTTTGATTGAGCGAATGCTTTTTGGATAGCTCAAATGAATGGTCCAGATTGGACATCCTGCCAGCTTTTGTAGCGTCATTGTGATTATGGGTTGGGGAAGAAATTCATCATAAACAAGGGTCTTTCATGCAAATTAAATAGTCAGATTTGTTGCATTTGCAGATTTTATATTTTTTTAAAACCCCATCAAGGATGATTATATATATATATAGACTAGCTGGGTCCCGTGCCTCCGGCACTGTATGAACAATATGTTTTATCTCAAATTTTGAACGACCAAAATAATTTATTGAGTGAGCGGAAAATTTAAAGTCATTTGTATTTTATTAAATTATTATTAGATTATTAGATAGATAGATGTATGAACGGTGAGATTTATCTCAAACTTTGGACGGTCCAGATGATTTATTGAGTGAGCGGAAAATTCAAAATCATTTGTATTTTATTAGATAGATTATTAGATTATTAGATAGATAGATGTATTTTATTAGATAGATGTATGAACGGTGAGATTTATCTCAAACTTTGAACGGCCCAGATGATTTATTAAGTGAGCGGGAAATTCAAAATTATTTGTATTTTATTAGATAGATGTATGAACGGTGGGATTTATCCCAAACTTTGGACGGCCCAGATGATTTATTAAGTGAGCGGAAAATTCAAAATCATTTGTATTTTATTAGATAGATGTATTTTATTAGATAGATGTATGAACGGTGGGATTTATCCCAAACTTTGGACGGCCCAGATGATTTATTAAGTGAGCGGGAAATTCAAAATCATTTGTATTTTATTAGATAGACTAGCCGGGTCCCGTGCCTCCGGCACTGTATGGGCAGTGAGATTTATCTCAAACTTAGAACGACCCAGATAATTTATTAAGTGAGCGGGAAATTCAAAATCATTATTAGATAGATTAGATAGATAGATGTATGGACGGTGTGATTTATCTCAAACTTTGGACGGCCCAGATGATTTATTGAGTGAGCGGGAAATTCAAAATCATTTGTATTTTATTAGATAGACTAGCCGGGTCCCGTGCCTCCGGCACTGTATGGGCAGTGAGATTTATCTCAAACTTAGAACGACCCAGATAATTTATTAAGTGAGCGGGAAATTCAAAATCATTATTAGATAGATTAGATAGATAGATGTATGGACGGTGTGATTTATCTCAAACTTTGGACGGCCCAGATGATTTATTGAGTGAGCGGGAAATTCAAAATCATTTGTATTTTATTAGATAGATTACTTGTATACAAATTAGAATAATCCATGTTTCCGGGGTAGTATATTTTTATTATTTCGGCTCAATTGGGCCGACCAACAGAAACATAGCCCATGGGTTGGACCAGATATTTTCCTAACCTGGACCTGAAGCACTGTCCGGAAATTTGACTAACCATCTTCGTCCCTTTTACTTCCTACAGTAAAGTGACTAGTCTTCCTCATCACTAGCGATGATGATGATGATGATGATGATATGATACGATGGGCTTCTTTCCCTAACCCCCAACTCTCTCTCTCTCTCTCTCTCTCTCTCATCTCTCACACACAAAGCAGCAGCAATGACATCTTTACTAGCAGACCCTAAACCCTTCTCCACTCTCTCTCCTTCTTCTTCCACATTATTTCCCCGGACCAAACCCTTTTTCAACCCCAAAACCCTCATTAAATCCTACCCCCTAAAGAAACCCTTTATCAATTCTCTCCTCCAATACAACCGAAAACCCGAACTCGCCGGCGAAACACCAAGAGTCGTGGTCATTACCTCCGGCAAAGGCGGCGTTGGCAAAACCACTACCACCGCCAACATCGGCCTTTCCCTCGCCCGCCTTGGCTTCTCCGTCGTCGCCATTGACGCCGACGTCGGCCTCCGCAACCTCGACCTCCTCCTCGGACTCGAAAACCGCGTCAACTACACCGTCGTTGAAGTCCTCAACGGCGATTGCCGCCTCGACCAAGCCCTAGTTCGCGACAAACGCTTTTCCAACTTCGAATTACTCTGCATTTCCAAGCCCCGATCCAAACTCCCAATGGGGTTTGGTGGAAAAGCCCTAGTTTGGCTAGTGGACGCCTTAAAAGACCGCCAAGAGGGCTCCCCTGATTTCATTTTAATCGATTGCCCGGCTGGGATTGATGCTGGGTTCATAACGGCAATCACACCGGCGAATGAGGCTGTTTTGGTAACAACGCCAGACATTACGGCATTGCGTGATGCTGACAGGGTTACAGGCTTACTGGAATGTGATGGAATTAGGGATATAAAGATGATTGTGAACCGGGTTCGGACAGATATGATCAAAGGCGAAGATATGATGTCTGTGCTTGATGTTCAGGAGATGTTGGGATTGGCATTGTTGGGTGTGATTCCTGAGGATTCTGAGGTTATCCGGAGTACGAACAGAGGGTTCCCATTGGTGTTAAATAAGCCTCCTACCTTGGCAGGGTTAGCATTTGAGCAGGCTGCTTGGAGGTTAGTTGAGCAGGATAGTATGAAGGCTGTAATGGTGGAGGAGGAGCCGAAGAAGCGTGGCTTTTTCTCATTTTTTGGAGGGTAGGATTGAAGATATTTTCAATTGGTGTATATGTCCTGATTTCTGGTGGAGGAAGATTTGGCAGGAAGTAGTTGTTTGAATTGAGGAAGAGAAGAAAAGATGTGTAACCAATCTTGCTTTCATAAATTATGATAATTTTCCAAAGTGCAACTCGTCAACTTGTAATCAGTGTAAATTGATGTTATTGCATCTTAAAATTGTTGTAGTTTTGGCAAGGACAACTGAATTTGACAATGTAGTTGCTTCGTTTTATTGGTCTGTTCCTAGTAGTATTAGCAACTATGCCTGTAATACTGGATTTGTTTTGTTTAAAGAATATCCAATCAAAATTCTGCTTCTTTTAGGTTCATGTCTGTTTCACTTGGGAGTAACATATCTAACCACTCCAGTTGTCCATTAGATCCAAATAGAATGTTTGACGGATGTCAGGCAGGCAAGCAAACAAACAAAAGGAAGTATCTGATAGAATAGAAGTGCCACATTCATTGTGTTATACTACTAGCTAAAGTTACTTTATAGGCTGTAACAGCATGATGGGGAAATATTAGTTTTCCAATGCAATAATTCTAGGCCGACCGTGAAGTGGCGACCTGTCTAATTTTTATTTTCTTTTGACTCTCAAAATATGTATAATATTTATTATGACTAGATTTTTTTTACAGAATCTAGTGATTTTGGTACAATTTGAAAACATATGAAAAACATGGTGCCAACTGATTGGCTTTAACCTGTTGGTAGTGGTGTCATGTGGTTGTGTAGCATAGAAGAGAGAGAGAGAGGGAGAGACTAATAATCCCTTTGTTTTCAAAATACAAGAGTTATTTTAAGTTTTAACCTATTCAGAATAACTCTTGTAATTACAGGTACTTTTAGGTAGTTTATAATTACAAGTCAAAATGACTATTATGTTTTGGAATGAAAGTTAGGGGCATCAATTACTTGCAAATTCATTTCTTAGCTTTGTGGTTGCAATTCTTGTGCTGCAACATAGATTCTAATGACTAAAATTAAATGAATTCATAGTAGAGTTTATGGCAACCAGTTTGAGATCCTCTTTGCTTCTTATTCTACAGTTATTTTTTAATTTTATTTTATTTTATTATATAGATTCATATTGAAGTTGGTCAAATAATATAATGGTTGGAATAGTTTACAAGATATCCAAATCATGCATCTAAAATGGACTGAATTTCACTCTGTACAAGCATACAAGCAAGTAAATTGCCTTGTACAAAGAAAAACTTCTACATTGCTATTTTATCAGAGTCAACTAAAGAACTCGGTACAAAAGAAATTTCATTCAACAGATTCAGTGAAATAAAAATCTTCAGATTATGCACCTAAAAATATATCTGCTACATGCGGTGATATCCAGTTGTGCTAAAGCTACAAAGGAGGTGATCGACATACCAGTTAACCGCCTTCATTCAGACATACATAAAGAGAGTTGGGAAGCTAACATTGGGGTCATCATGCTAATGAAAAGATCCTTCCCTGTAGCAGAGCAGTTACCTTGTAATGATAACCATATTCCCCATCATTGACATGATTCAATTAATCATTAATTAGTACTGGAAACCTGGTGGTTATCATTCTCTTAAACATTATTGGATTGATCACTGTATTAAATTAATGAACTTTGCTGTAACACACAGCAACATCATGGGACTGAGCCCTCTGTTGCAGTTGATGGAGCAATACCCGACCCACTGTTGTAATGTCTCCTGACATTCAAAAAATTATTTTAGTTTCATGAAAATTGATGGAGATCTTTTCTCTGTGTTGACCAAATAAAATAAAGATGCATAACATAACTTCTGCAAAGGAAATTGCACACCTGCTCCAAGTGTTAAGACGACGAGTTCACGGTCAGGGTCCTTGGATATCTGAAGTACTAGCTTATTTACCACTTCCACCTGATTAAAACCACCAGAGAAACAAACGATCGACTATAAAATGCTACATAAGTGATAATAACAAAACTCCAACTGTGAATCATGTAGGAGTATACTGCAAAACGCATTTAATGTTACTAGGCGATGCCAGGAAAGCTGCTTCCTAACAGAATTATCCCAAGATGACAATATTGTGACTACAAAACAACCCTCAACTCCAACCCCAAGGAGCTAGTTAGCTCAATGGTAGTGAGTTTAGTGATATCTGAAAAGGCATACTACATGAGTTCAAAATACTTCACACACTCTTTTGAGACCATCTAAACATAGTTTACTACGGGCTTACATGGTTAGCATGGGTTGTGGGTATTCTGTGCACCTGGTGGTTGGTTCATTGCACACCCAGGTTCCAACGTCATAATAATATTAATACTACTACTAACCAATAATAATCGGAAAAAATAAAATAACCTTCTATTTCATTACAGGATGAATTTGAATCCAACTCCCAATTTCTTATATTACCAAAAAAGAGAGAAACAAGATATTTAAAAGTGCATTATTAAAATACCAAAGTAGGAACATATTCAGATCGGTGGTTGATTATGGAATTAGCCAGATCCCTTCCGCTAACATTCCACACATTTGTTTCTCTAGCAGCATAAATCTGGCATAATAATAGATAACACAATATCAAGTACGGAAACTAAAAGGATGATAGGCAAATTACTTGTACCTCTGTGACAATGACTTCATCTGCATCACTGAATGCAGTGGCAAACTCTCGCCCTAGGGCTGCTACACGACTGAAAATATAAACCCCCATTAACAATTTGCTGTTCAGTAAAAAGTGATAGCATGATAAACTGTTTGAAGGCCATATCTGGTGTTTACATCTGTTAGCACGTGTACCTGTAAGTATGAGGCTGAAAAACCACCACAATATCCTTGCAAGGAAATCTTTGGCGAGCTGCTTGAAGAACTGCACGAACTTCAGTTGGATGATGAGCATAGTCGTCATAAATAAGGCATTCATGGATTCTACCAATCATTTCAAACCGTCTTGAAACACCTTTGAAATTGTTCAATTGAAACCGTACATATTTTATTGATTTGTATAATTGTCTATAGTCACCGGTGAGAGCACTCACTGTAGCAATAACCTGCAATTGGGATACAGAAGTAATAAAATTGAATATAAATATATATATATATATATATATATATCAAATTTAACCATTAAAGTAATGGAAATACTTTGATAGTATATGCATTAAGCTCCTGCAAAGCTTTTCTAAATAATAAAAAGTTGAGAAAATTACTGCTACTTAAGATGAATAAAATCTTTCAAACTGAAGAAGCTTCAAACTGTTATCATAGGAAAAAATAGTGGCAAACATGTAAGATTTTGACTTTACCGCTAATGAATTAAGAACATTATGCATTCCTGGTATCTGTAGGCTGATGTTTGCCACCGTCCTTCCCCTATGGCACTGGAAGATATCAATAATTAATTAAATTTGAAGTTGAAGACTCGAAGCGCAAAACACAAACATCAATTAAATGTATCAAAGATGACACAATGATGGGTGAAAATGATCAAACCCTTCTGAACCAATTCCAACATGAGGATATCCCAGAAGAAAAAGATGCAAAATATTTATTCCATAAATTCAACTATAAATCATTTCCAGAAAGTGGAAAGTTTAAACCAGTACTACTGATTATGCATCCATGCATGATATTAAAGATACTATATGATTATGCATTCTCAATGATATTAAAGATAATCTAATCAGCTCTTGTAAGTCGTACATATGGCAGACTACATTGAGATAAATAGTGAACTAGAGCAAGGCAAGTTAAAGAGGTTTTTCCTTCAGGCAAGAAAATAGATTAGAGGTTATAAGCATTCCAATTTCAAGAAAAACTTGCCTTTGCGGAAAGAAATAAAAGGAATTCATGAACAGGTCCAATCCTAGGGAACGTAAAACGTAAGAAATACTATAACTGTCTTACCATATCGTCCTCCAATGCCAAATAATAATAACCTGACATACCTGCCAGTTGCTTACTTTCCCTAATTGTATAGTAGTCTACTAAGGAGCAGTCATAGATTGAACAACACCATACATACCAGTTTATAATCACTCCCACCATGTGAGTTTGTACAAACTGCCGACGCTTGCCATTCATTAAATCTTGAAAAACCATATGTTGTAATTTTGTAGCTAGTGCTTCCTAGCTCTGAGCTTGGACGAGCATTGAAACTATATGAGATGTTTGATACATAATCTTGATTATTGAGCTCGAGTAAGGAATATGCACCCATGCTGTATTGTCCCTTCAAAAGGAAATCTGAATCAAACATAAAATTGACATTTCAAAACTTCTAAAGCAGTTTCATTGCAGCATAAGAAAACAAAAAATAGCTTATTCGAATTTTTTGCCCACAAATGGCTTAAGCCTTTGCCTGAAAAATATATGGGGTGATGGGACCTACCATATAGGATGGATATGACATGCCCGAAACTCCCAAGCTAAATGAAGGGAAACCAGAGAATGCACCAAAAATGTAAGTTGACCATGCTAGGCAAAACTTTAGAGGCAACTGTTTTTGGTCCATAATTTTACACTATTGATACTAAAACTTATTTATGTTCAAGATTTAAGATCCCTAAGAAATGCTCAATAGGAGTCAACCAATACGGGGTTCAAGACCTATCCAAAAATGAAGGGAAACCAGAGAATGCACCAAAAATGTAAGTTGACCATGCTAGGCAAAACTTTAGAGGCAACTGTTTTTGGTCCATAATTTTACACTATTGATACTAAAACTTATTTATGTTCAAGATTTAAGATCCCTAAGAAATGCTCAATAGGAGTCAACCAATACGAGGTGGTAGAGAGCAACTATTATGCGCTAACCAAAAAATATGCATTTTTATTGGGTAATATTACTTTTAAATTAGACAATAATTACAAATATAAGAAATTTCATTACTCTTACATATTCCAGTGTACTTTTTAAGCTATAACTTGTTATGAAGGGTATGGCTAGGTTTTCAGTATATCACGTAGAGGTAGTCTAGGATTATCTGTTTGATTGAGATATATCATCCACATAACATCTCTAAAGTAAAGCTGCTAGTTTTTAAACATCACATGTGCATTTTTCTTTTGTGTTAAACTTTTCATTATTATAAAGAACTAATGAAGTTACAGACTCTGTCAATTAAATATATTCTTCATTTCCCAGTTAGTAAATTTGTCTTAAAAAGAATTTGAAATGGTAATCCCGTGGCATGGACAACTGTCAGCAACTTGTATAATATTTAAGCATCATTACAATTAACACTTCAACCCTCGTTAGGCTGAGATGTGAAATATAGTAACTCTAAGAAGCTGACTAACAATTCAAACAACATACTTGTAATGGTAAAAAATACTTCATTGTGTCTCGTAGGCAAATATGGGAAGACTAAAACCACACACAAGTAATCTTCTGCCATGATGATAATCTTGGTGCATAATTATTACTATATCAAGAATTTGTGAATATGGATATTCAGAGCGTGATTGCTGCAGAAACTAGTTACAGATTATCCCTGACAACAGTTCCCTCAGACCTTGTATGATGCATCTCAAATAGGATGAAAAAACATGTCTGATCAATTTCAAATTTGATGAAAAGAGAACATGTACAATGCATTTTAAATTGATCTTGAGCAATATGTACCTATCCCCGCACAAAATGAGATGCCCCCCAGCCCTTATTTGCTTCAGGAACGTCCTGAAAATGGTTTTAACTGCCTCCTAAGTAACAGGAAATATAACATTGATCAGTTCACTCAGGTGGAAGCAATGAAATTCCACCAATATTATACTTCAATATTCATGCAGATAGAGTTGATATATCATCGAACCTCATCTTGATTTATGTCCACATGCTCCCAGTCCACATTTGTGACAACAGCAATATTTGGGGATAATTGCAGGAAGCAACCATCATATTCATCAGCCTGAATGTAAGATGCAATCCTTTAACACCAACTTTGGTCACCACAAAAGGGAAGAATATTTTCGATTCTTTTTTGTTGGTGAAAGTTCCCAACAAAGACAAAAATATTGTGAGTTACAAGGTGGATATTGGGATTACACTCTGGAAATGGTACGCAAGATACAATAACCAAATACATTAAATTTTAATTATCTTCTAGAAAGAGAGAACACTTGCAAAATTGCATAGGTTCTTTTATGCATGAACTTTTTTTGATCACTCTCTATACACACACACACAAACACACACACATATAAGGGCGGGTTTAGATTATATAAATTCATTTATAAATTAATATATACACACACACACACGCATCCACACATAATTCATCAAACATTTAATTCTACAATTGGAAATGAAAATTGGTCATACCTCTAACACAAAGTTTTGTCCACGCCCAAAGATTATATTTCCTCCAACAAACTGAAAAGGAAGCAGTTCATTTAGCAAAAAAAAAAGAAAAAGAAAAAAAAGAAAGAAAAGGAAGCAGTTCACTACAGTATAAATTGTATTTCAATCAATATAGAATGTCTGACTTCTATCAATATAATGGTGTATCAATTTAAGTGTCAATAAGTAGAATTTTTTTTATATTTAAATGCAACTATCCTGTTCATGGAAAACAGATATTGATATGGAGCCAATATCCGCAGTATGTGGTCGCACAAGGAGATGCATTAGTAGGCCAAGCTATGTAAATGAAACAAAACTAACTTTCCCATGCTACAGGGTGATGTGATACCTGTGGAACATGTGCCCCGACTACAGCTGTAAGATCTTCTCCCATGGAACTTAAGACATAGGCAAGCATGCTCGCAGTTGTACTCTTCCCTGTCAGTTTTGCTCATTATGGTCATAAAATTATAGAAAATCGAGGTTTGAGGCATGAAAGCATGATTGAAATTGTATGCAGATTATATACCAACACCAAGCATAATATGTTACTATGTTAGGGTGTAAGATATATAGTGGTTTAATTTTGTTATTGACTGTAGGACCTATACTCAATGCAACTCATTATCGGAGACTTTGTCGAAGCAATCTACTCGAGAAACGGGCTGGAAGCAATCCAGTTTGTTCAAGTTGAACCAACTGAGGGAAGTCAAGGATTCCCAGTTTGTTATTGAAGCTTCACATGGTTAAGATCAAGAACAACCTGAGCAAAATCTTAAGATTTTTTTCACATCTAAGTTAAATACAATAAAAAAGAAGTGAATAAGAATTATATCATTTGTATTCAAATTAATGTTTAAGCAATCGAGCAACCAATAGTACATAAGGTGGCAAATATTTTTTGAACAATCACATACATTGCAGAAGTTTAAACAAAAACTACTCAATTACATTGTTTATAGGATACCTACAATCGGAGAGAGAGAAATATAGAATTTTTAACTTTAAAGATAACATGAATGAAATTTAACAATGTTGATTACCGTGACTACCACTAACAGCAATGAGATTGTAGTTCTCAGTTAGCTTTCTGAGCCAATAGTCACGCTTGTATCTGTCAAGACAATATGCTATATATGTTTAATAAGACAATGATTGAAGACTTGCGGTAGGAATATCCACCTAGCTACTTGAAAAAAAAAATATTTAAGCAATACAGTTCATCAAATAATAATTACACACGTATCAACATACTCACACAGGCACTCCAACAGACTTGGCATGCAAAATCTCCGCATTGTCCGGAGGGATGGCACTTGACATAACGACAGCATCAGGCAAACTTACTCCATTGTGCTTTTGCACATTTCCTGCCGAATGACCTATAAATAATCGTGCACCAGCTTCTTGTAGTCCATCCATATAGCTGGTCCACACAATATCTGAACCACTAACCTCATAGCCCTATGACCAATTTCAAATCATTAAACTTTATCCCAAATTTAATACAGAATTAGCTCAATTACTATATTGCAAATGCAATATAATTACAAGAAATAGGCTAAATTAGATTGTTGATAAAATGTACTAGTCAATAGACATAAACAATAGCAAATTTAAAGATATTAGGACCGAATTCAAAATTGGAGCAGATTTCCCATACTCTGCTCTACATTTTTTTTCCTTCTGATTCTTCCATTTTATGGGAAACTAGACGAGGGTTTTTCGGGGCTTATAGAGAAGGCAAATAATTTACTTGTTTGAGTGCGAGCATTGCAAGAGCAGACAATCCACATCCTCCAACGCCCACAAAATGAAACCAATCCTTCTTTTCTTTTCCATTGCTGCAGCTATTAATCATGTCCGTACATGTCGTAGAGACTGAGATTCTGCGAGTGTTTTTCTCTTTCCACACAACTGTAATTGGCAGAATGCCACTGGTTCTGCACCTGAGATCCGTCTTGCCGGTGATTATTTTCAGTTCCCGGATCGGATTCGCAGGCGAAAGGATCCGGTACTGAGCCGCCGGCAATTCCATTTTTAGCAGCTGGATTTTCATTTTGGTTTGGTTTGGTTTGGTTAAAAAGTGTAGGTGTTTTGGCGGTGCCGCCAAATTTCAATGAGAATGGGCCGGGCCTTGTATTTTATATTTGGTTGGGAGCTCTTATGTATTCTAATCTCTTGGCTAAAAGGATGGTTGATATTGAAGATATTTAGATTTGTGAGCGAGTTTCTTAATAGAGATGTGGGCAGCAGGGATAAGTCCATGGTTTGGGAGACGTAGCCCAACAATGCAAACCACTAGACTGCTAAAAGAAGCAGCATGGGCTTTGATTGGGTTCTGGCCTTTAAAGGTCTAAGGTCCTGTTTGTCTAACATATTTTCTTATTTTAACCTTCTGAACTATTATCAACAAATTTAATTAATCAAAATTTTAACATAATTTTAAGGAAATTGATTTCTCTCACATGAACAAGTTTTATTAATTCAATAAAATCAAAAACACAAATAAGAATAAGGAACAATTACATATTATAGTACATTTTTAAAAGTAATTACAAAAATCATACATTCATAAAATAATTACAAAAATATTACACTTTTTCATATTTATTTAAAATAATAGTGCAATTAGGATTCCTTAATTTAAGAGGTTAGTATTAATGGGCTGATATGGCAAATCTGGTAATTATTTTTAAACACGTGAAATCTTCTTCTTCTTCCTTCTTTTTCTCCCAACTCCCATATCCTTTGTTCTGGTATTTCTCTCTCTAAAATCTTCTTCTTTTTCTTCTTATTCTTCTTCTTCTTCTTCTCTCCGCCCTTACCATTTCTCTCACTCCTCTTGAAGCCACTCGTCGTCAACGGACTGAATCTACTTCTTCAAACGATGGAACCGCCTCCTTTTGGACACTCGTCGTCAACGGACTGAATCTACTTCTTCAAACGATGGAACCGCCTCCTTTTGGAACCTACCATGCGATATGTACATGGTTGAAGTGATGTTGTCATACTATGAGTTTTTACTTCTCTGACGACATTCGTTCGATACCAAATTGGCAGTTTAAACTTGCATATTGTAGAGATGGCAACACATCTGGGCAACTCTTCCCCATCTGAATTTGTACAAATATAATTTTGGGAGTTGCGCTAAATTTTTCCTATTTCGTACTTTGATTTTGTTGGATATTCATAACAATTTGTTATGATTTGTGAGTCTGTAATGTTTATTTGAGTTTATGTAAACTGGGTTGGATATACAGGTTATTTCTGTTTTGGTTATCATTATTAAAACTTGTTCTGGTTACTTTCATATAACTATCTGGTTACTTCTTTATTATGTTTTGGTTACTGTTATCTTATGGTTTGGTTACTATTATTGTGCCATCGATGTGGGATTTTGGTTACTTTTATTTTTTATTCTGGTTAATATATAATTGTATAGTATATATGGATTGCCTGAACTGAGTTTTATTACATGATATTTCTTTTTTGGTTACCATTAAAATTTGTTCTAGTTACTATCATATAATTATGTGGTTACTGTTTTATTATGTTACATTATGGTTACTATTATTTAATGGTTTTTGACTACTATTATTGTACAATCAATGATGTATTTTAGTTATTATTTATTATTTCTTTTAAGTTGTGTTTGCTACATTGTTTGAGATGTACAGTTAGTAACCAAATATGTATATAAAGGTAACCAACTATTATTTTTGATAGTAACCACAGAGTTACAAGCTTGTTTTAGGACATATATCAAATGTGAAGTGTACATGTCATAGTATAATTGGGTTGCCTAAACAAACAATATCACCTTCATTACATGATGCTGGATACACAGGTTGTTTTATGTTTTGGTTACCATTAAAACATATTATGGTTACTGTTATGTAACTATTTGGTTACTTATTTATTATATTTGTTTTACTGTTATTTAATTATTTTTGACTACTATTATTGTACAATCAATGAGGTATTTTAGTTATTATTTATTGTATCTTTTAAGTTGTGTTGGATACATTGTTTGAGATGTACAGTTGGTAACCAAATATGTATATAAAGGTAACCAACTATTGTTTTGATAGTAACCAGAGAGTTACAATCTTGTTTCAGGACATATATCAATTGTAAAATGTACATGTCATAGTATAATTTGGTTTCCTAAATAAACAATATCATATTTATTACAAGATGCTGGATACACAGGTTATTTTATGTTTTGGTTACCATTAAAACATATTATGGTTACTGTTATGTAACTATTTGGTTACTTATTTATTATATTTGTTTTACTGTTATTTAATTGTGTTTGAATTGTGTTTGACAACTATTATTGTACACCATTTTAATTTTTGTTAGTAACCAAATAATTAAAAACTTATATCAGAACAATTATCAAGTGCTTAATGTACATGTGAGGGTTCCCATTTATCTAGCTGATTGATACTTTTAAATTACATAGTTATAAAAGTTATTTAAAAATGGTCTATGCCAGTTGGTAACTAAATATGAATATAGAGGTAACAATTTTATTTTAGATGGATAACCAAATTTACATAAAAATATTTCAGAACAGTTTCCAATTGTTCAATGTATATGTTTACTTTATATTGATAACTCATGATGGAATCAAAAATTAAAATATTAATCAACATCAATTTTGGTTACTGTTCACTATCAAAAAAATTACCAACCATGTGGTTAATAGTTACTAACAGTAAAAAATTATATATTCCTGTAAGTAATTAAATTTGTTGTATTGGTTACTGTCAATAACCATTGTCTAACAACTGAATAAACATTGTAAAGTAACCAAATTAATATTAGACAGTAACCAAATTACATAATCTTAGTAACCAGAAAATAAACCAAATTTTTACATGCAATTTTGAAGGCCTAAATGATGGAATTCGACCAAAAAAACCCTGCAGTTCACCAGCAAAGCTAGTGACTTTTGATCGTTGACCCGTTTCCAATGAAATTAGGATCTGAAAACGGCAAAATCTGTCACTCCAAACTTGACAGAAATTATCAAATTGTTACTGCAACCAAATAAACATTATACTGTAACCAATTAAATAGTATACAACAACCAATATATATAATCAGATTAGCAGTTGTATGAAGGTAACCAATGTATTCAATGAGTAACCACCAATATAAAAGAAACAATTATAAAACTCAATAACAGTATAGCGTAACCAAATAAACACCTTACAGTATCTAAATACATATTATACAGTAACCAAGATATATGTAATTAGTAGCCAAGATTAAAAAAAATATTTTTACATTCATTTTACAACCAAAATAATCAGTAATGACTTTGTTACAAATTAAAGACTAACAAATGTATGAAGGTACCTATCAATGTAGTTAATCAGTAACCATATAATCACTATAAAACACAGTAATATAATGCAGTAACCATGATAATATTACACAGTAACCAAGTCAGTGTTATATACTAACCAAATCCAAATTAGATAGTAACCAACATATATTTACTTAGTATACACAAGATAAATACATTCTGCATTGCATTTTTATAGTAAAAAATAACTAGTATAATTTGTTTGTTACCAACTAAAGGCAAATTTTTGTAAGAATGTAACCAATGTAGCTAACAAGTAACCATTAATATAAACAATATAAGTAGAAGTGTGCATTAATATGCTTCAGCAACCAATATTACAGTAACCAATTAATCATTAATACAATAACCAGTTCAGCATTAATGAGTATCCATTATATTTTTACATAGTATCCAAATCAGTATTATTCAGTAACCAAAATAATGTTAAACAGTAACCAACTCAACATTAGTCAGTAAACATATACATATAATTGTTCATACATAAGTAACTATGTACATTTAATTGTTCAGTAACCATATATAACCATGAGAATTTGTAGTAACCATAGGTAAATATATACATATAATTTTTATACTGATACACCTCAATATTAGACAGTAACCAATACAATGTAGTCAATGAGTAACCTCAAATATATAATAATATAAATCAGAATTAGTTAGTAACTAATATATCAAAGTCAACATTAGTCAGTAACTAATTCATCATTTTTCATTAACCAATTCAGTATTGTTCAGTAATATTATACAGTAACCATTATAATTTTAAACAGCAACCAGATCAGCAATATGCAGTAACCACAATAAAGTTACCCAGTAATCAAATCATCATGAATCAGTAACCAATATATTGTTACATAGTAACCTAGGAAGCATTAGACAGTAACTAGCTTATCATTAGATATTATAATGTTCAAAGTAACCAAAACACCAGTAGACAGTAACCAACATAGCTTCATACAGTAACTAAGACAACATTAGACAATATAATGTTACAAAGCAACCAAGACAGCATTAGACAGTAACCAACATATTGTCATACAGTAACCAAGATATCATTAGACAGTAATCAAGACAGCACTGAACAATATAATGTTATACAGTAACCAAAACAACAATAGACAGTAACCAACAGTTGCATAAGACAGTAACCAATGTTTTTTATGAGTAACCATTAATATAAAAATTCAGTAGAACTCGTTTGAAAATTATAAATTATTCAAATAAACAGTTAGTGAATAGTTTATATTTATTTAGTAACCATAATCTAAAACATATGAATGAATCAACCAAACGCTATAGGAATTTGTAGTAACCATTTTAATCGTGAAAAACTTAATAAAGGTAACCAATATACATACGGATACCGTAGTAACCATAGGTAACTATATGCATACGAACTTTAAACTCACATACCTCAGAGTTCAGATTTGTATCGAAGTTGCTGTGATATTGTTTTTGGTTACTGAACTTGAAGTTGATGATGATTTTGTATTCTATTTCGTCTTCTCCGATCTTAGATGTTACCGAAATTGAACTTGAAGTTGCTGTGATCTTAGTTGTTGATGATGATTTTGTATGTCGCGATCTCAAAGGTGAGTCGAAAGGAAAACGTCGATAGAAGATTTGGATTTGTCCGATATCAATGTTGCATGTTGTGTTCAGTTGCTTGAATTTAGGAGCGGTTAGTGTTAGATAGGGCAGTCGGTAACCGACGTATGCGTGATGTTAACAATTTTATTATTGAGTTGTTTTATTTTTGTAATTATTTTGTGTATGTTTTATTTTTGTAATTACTTTCTAAATGTTGTATATTAGTGTAAAGAACCCTAAGAATAATACTAAAATAAATATCTTCCAAACCAATACATACATAATAAGCACATCACATTAAAATCAAATATTTGGGCCGACTCATCGTGACTATGAAAACTCCCCCACATCAAATATATGCATTAACATCCTATTCCTACCTACTACAATTAGAAATAAATGACTTAATTACAATTATAATAAAGTGCATAACTAAAAGTCGGTTGCAAACCATTTGATTGATTATTTGATATACACTTAACTAATCGATGTATTTATCCTTTTTGGATAAATTGCAATCAAATATTTCTCATATAAGAGTCCGATTATGTATTGTAAAAATATTTTTTACTATTGTGAAACTTATTAATACATGACATTAATAAGAATTATAGAAAGGTCCTATTGATTACATGTATATCTAGAAAATGTTACCATTAGGTCAATTACTACTTATCCATGTAACTGATAATTAAAAAATCAATTCATAATATATATATATATATTTATTATTGTTAATCATTAAAAAAAAAAGTAACAAGGTGGATAAAGTGATTGACCCACTAATATTTTACGTAGCTTTTATAATGGAAAAGTTTTGGTCCTGATTCATGAGGTTTGCTATAAATTTCACACGTATAGCATAAACCCAACATTGGATTAGGCCGATGGCATGACCGCACCTAGAGGTGCACAACAGGCCGGCCTGGCCTGGCCTGGCCTGGGCCTGCCAGGCCTTGGGCTTTGACCAGGCCAGGCCAGGCCGTTGACTTTTGGCCTTCAGGCCAGGCCAGGCCAGGCCTTGGTCTCTGGGCTGTGGCCTGGCTAGGCCTGCAGGCCAGGCCAGGCCCAGACCAGGCCAGGCCAGACCAGGCCCAAAGCCTTGGCTGGTCTGGTCCTTTTTTTTAATGTTACATATTTAATATTAAAAATATAAATAATAAAATATAAATTAATAAATTTTGTAAAAATGATGCAAGATTTTTGAGATTTATTTTATTTTAACATTCTACTACACACCAATATAAATTGAATGATTAGAACAAAAATAAATATATTCATCTTAAATTACAAAAAAAATGTAATTTAGATGTAACTTGAATATAAAACAAATTGATTTCTTAAATATATGTCTAATTGTCTACTATGCACTTCGTAGAAAATATTGTAGATTACTTAAATACTGTATATTACACTTTTATTTTTTGAATATAAAGTTAGTTTTGATTTTATTTTCTTATAGTCCGTACTAGGATCGGTTGGACATATATTTTGTAAAGTTTAAACACACATACATCTTTTCATTTATGATCATTAAACTCTTACATGGTTATATCTCAAGAATTAATTCCAGTTAGTTTTCAAATTACTTTATGAAATTTTTATTTAAATTAGTACAACAGAATACCTAAAACATAACCAAAATCATAAATTCCCCCAAGAATTTAGCATATCCAAATTAATGAAGAACTTGAGTATTTACAAGAAACAACCTTATTATTAATATTTAATATTAAAAATTAGTTTATTGATGTATTAATTAATGTTAATATTTAACATTAAAGTAACAAAGAATATTACTAAAATTTTATTGTTAAATATTAGTACTTTAGTATTTACAATAAATTAACTTATTATTAATATTTAATCAACTAAGTAACTAACTTATTATTAATATTAAATATACTAACTAGTTATATTCATTGAATATGTATAGTAATTAAATGTATCAACAAGAAATCAAGAATAAATAATTAAAATTTTAAATTTTATTGATGTATTAATTAAAACTAATGTATTATACTTATAAATTACAACAATGAATAAGTAAAAATTTATACTTTATTGATGAATAATTATAAATTTAAAGTTCAAAAATTACAAATAATTAGATAAAAAATCTTGTAAGGTCTCAGGCCAGGCCAGGCCTCATGTCAGGCCAGGCCAGGCCAGGCCAGGCCTCATGCCAGGCCAGGCCTTGCCAGGCCAGGCCAGACCCCAGGCCAGGCCCAAGGCTAGGCCAGGCCAGACTTTTTTGCAGGCCAGGCCAGGCCAGATTTTTATAAAAAAAAAGTGGCCTTTTCAAGCCTTCCAGGCCAGGCCTGACCGGGCCAGGCCTTGACCAGACCGGGCTTTGACCAGGCCGGGCCCAGGCCGGACCTAGGCCAGGCCGCGGGCCTCAGGCCTTTTGTGCACCTCTAACCGCACCAGATAAGTGGGTGACTCACTTGGACTAAATAAAGTTTGTATTTGTATTAATAATACAAAAACTCTATATAGATATTAAAATTGGATATGAATATATTTAAATTTTATATATTTATTATTTGGACTAAATAAAATTTGTACACGTATTACTAATATGAAAACTTTGTGTGGATATGAAGATAAAAATATAAATAAATAAAATTTAATTACAATCGTATCTTATTTTTATGTCCGCGTAGAAACGCGGTTAACAATACAGTAATAGACTTCTTTAAGCCTGCCGCCAATTAATTTAGTTAGAGACACTTGGCAATTGGCGTAACATAATTGGACGATAAAAATATCGGTTTTAAATATAGGGAAACTCTTGGCAGACAGGAAATTTGGACAGGAAAACTCTTTATAAAAATTCTTGTTGAAATAAATGTTATACATTTTTTGGGAGTTACAAAAAAAATAAATTGGAACCTGTCCAAATTTCCTGTCTAAAAATCCTGTCTGCCAAGCATTTTCCTTTTAAATATCCCTAGGATTATAAAAAGCAAATAATATTAATATAGATTTTTAGATTTTCTTTTTTAAATTCACATTTGGACATTGATAGTAATCTACGATAATTAGTGCAATACTTAATATTATGAAGTACTTATAATGTACTCCGCCCGTTTTTTAATATAAATCGTTTTAGAGTTGTGCACAAGTATTAAAAAAATGATTGTATAACATTAAATATAATATTAATTGTCTATATTGTCCTTATATTGGAAAAAAAATGTTATTTATTGGGCAAAAAATAGTGAGAAAACCAAAATTATATTTATTACTTGGGGTAATATTGAAAACTAAACAATTAATGCTTACTTGAAATTCTCAAACGACTTATATTAAGAAACAAAAATAATTATCTTAATTAAGAAACGAAAGTAGTAATTGCTAAATATTATTATTATTATTATTATTATTATTATCATCTCGAAGTTTAAAATAAATTCATATTTCAATTTGAATTTTAAAATTTCACAGATTAACTAGTATCAAAATCAAATATGTACAACCGAGTCTCACATCGTAATATGTATATAAGATTATAAGTAATTCAAGTTGATATCATTAATACATTTAATTATGATATTTTGAGTGAGAATGTGATGGACTAAGATGATCCAAGAACATAACAAGACAGTGTAATGCTTTATGGTTCGGATTTGATTCGGGTTGTTACATACTGTATCATAATCGATTCTCGAAAACTCGAATCGAAGTTGAGACACGAAGGTTATGTATTTAAGTGGGTAAGTATATAACTTTTTTTGAAGGATAGACCTACTCGAGGGAGAATTATTTTAAACTGAGCAAAACATTCAAAGGGGTAATCAAGAAAATAAGCAATCTTTTGTGAGCATGAGTGCAGTATTACAAAATTCGAAAGCCATATATATTGAAATAATAATACTAGTAGTATTTGAATTGATTTACTAACTAAATGAGGAAACCCATGAGCATCGAGTGGGTGACAAAGATTTTGATCCAATTTCAGCGCGATTTATGTTATCTACATATGAGTTGAATAATTGGTGATTGTTTTGTTTTGTCATTCATTCATTTTTATCTATTTTTTGTATTCTATTGGAGGAAAATAGTGTAGTACATCGTGTGATGATTCAGAAACCTAATAATAATAATAATAATAATAATTCAATATTTTACGACCTAGCTAGTGGCTACCACCACTCGAAGATGATTTAATTCTCCTATTGATCTCCTTCTCTAACGCTTCATGGCCTCCCACTTGTTCAACTTCCTGCAATCCACAAAAACACAACTTGTAAAATAAATATAAAGAGAAGAAGGAGCTAGAGCCTAGAGGAGGAGAAGCTGGACCACAGACCTTAGGACCTAAAAACAGCCCGTATGGGACTCCATTGAACTTTTCCATGTGGTGCAACTATTATATACAAACAAACAAGAAACATGTATTATTATTATTAGTAGTATCAAAATAGAAAGAAAAGCACGTGCATGCATGAATAATTTTTACTATATATTAACAAAATCATATGAATTAATTAGGATCATCATGTAATAGTAGTAGTAATGTACCTGGTGAGCAGCAGCAACTTTTCTGAAATAGGGGACATCTGCAATGGCACCTACGGGAAATCGTTTGTGAACAAGACCGTCGTGGACAAACATGTACGCCATTCCAAAAACAGTGATTCCCAGTCCCTATTATTATTATGGAACTTTATAATCAATCAATTAATACAACCCTACTAGTAGTTGTCAATAGTGATATAGAAATTAAGTGTCAATTCTGTTCTATATCTTAGTATTATTATTATTATTATTATTATTATTATTAGTAAGAAAGAAAAGAACAGAAGAAAGAGAGACTTACGGCACCAAAACAGAGACCAGGTAAGAGACCTTTGTGGGACAAACCATAAGCCATGAGGGCTATGGCCGGAACAGCGTTTATTATCGCAAATACATCATTAAGCTCAAATGCTCCTTCTCTTGGTTTATGATGTGACTATTAACAACAACAACAACAAACAAACAAACAAACACTGGTTAAATACCAAAACTATACATATATTTGGCAATTGGCACCCATAGTCAAATTAGGTTCTTAAACAGCCAATCCATGAAGAGTACACGCAATTTTAGAAAAAGACATTGTAGTTGGAATTTTTGTGACTACTATTATGGGGGGTGTGTGTGTGTATGGACAGTTCTCGTACGCAACTGTATTGTATTATGACTTATACGACAACAATTAAAATTCTCCTTATATACTCAACGTAATTATTGTATTATGGCTTATACGATAAGTCTTAAAATTGTACTAACAAGGATTTTAATTGTTCTAAAAAACAGAGGATGTTTTTTTATTAAATTGGATAATCATTTTCATGTCATAGGCTCTCCAGCAGTTATATTCGTGTTCGGTGAATTGATTACAAGTAAACACTATACACCTACCTCGTGCATGTGCCACAACGAAGCATGCCACAGCGCTTTGTGCGCCCATCTCGCCCAAAATTCCATTCCCACCTGAAATTAAGATGCGTCAATGATCCAAATTTTTAAACAAAATTATTACACAAAACAAAATACACAAGCCTCTCCTCCATATATTTTGTATATTCGGTGCAGAGAATTAAGAAGCAGGGGACTTATATATACATAGTGTATGGAACTTACAGCGGCGCCGAATGAGAGTGCGAATGTACCAAACATCTCCGAATACGGAATTTCTCCACCCTAAACCACCAAAACAATTAACCCAATCCATGCCAAGAAGAGATTACAAATGAACTAAATTCAGTGTGTATATACAGAGACAGAGAGAAATAGATATATATATATATATATATATTAAACAGCATTATTATATTACCTCCATTTGCCAAGCGAATCTATAGTACACTGCCAAGACGGCCATGGACGTAATACCAACACTAGACATGACAGCCGCGACGAGATAAGTGAACCGTTCCGATTTCTTTCTCGCCCTTCTCTCCTCCGCACGAACGGATAAGATCAGTTTCTCATTTTCTTCCGAACAATTCTCTGTCGGGCTCTCAATTTGGGGCTCCGATTTGCCACCCTCCACCAGAAAACAGACTGTCAAGGTTGGCTTTCTTCGTAATCGAAGAATTTTTGCGTCCAATTTGCAAATAGAAGGAGAAAATAGCCAAATAGGTGGGAGAGTGGAGATGGGTTTTGCAGCCAGAAATGGATTCCGGGCCAAACGGAAAGACCCTGAACTGGAGGCAACGGCGATTCCGAACGCCATGGACGGTGGTGTTGTGGGGCTAGAGAGTTTTGGTAAGCTGAGAGTCAAAATGAGAGAGGAAAGATAATTTAAAAGAGAGCGGTGGAGTTAGGAGGGTGAAATGGGCATAGACCACATGTTGTGTGTGGACTAATTTCCATCGACAAAGCAAAAGAAAGGAAATTGATATTTTACTCGAGATGAGAAAGTGTATGCACCAAAAGAGCTTTTGTTGTTAGGAGCGTAAACGAGTCGAATTTCAGTGAACACTTTTATTCTTAAATTTGACTCGATTCGAAAAAATTAAGCTCAGATTCGATAAGAAATTTATATTTTTACGCCAGATTCGACTCAGATCATTACTCGGACCTACTCGGCTCATAAGTACTCGACTCGTTTACAAAGCGAGTTACTCATGAGCCTTCAAATCGAGTTTCGTATATGAACAATTTCACTTAAAATTGAACTACTACATATTAAATTGGTTACTTAACTAATATTTATATATAAAACTTTTTCACTTTTATTTATGTATTGAGATTATAAAGAATGTAATATAAATTGACATTTAATTCATTGATTTATTTAAGTATAAGTTTACACAATTTTATAGTACACTTTAAAAATTATAAAGATTGATACAAATATCACATATTTAACACTAGCATGGATCAGATCAATATTCGAATATGATTCAACGAGCAGATATTGAGTGTGGTATGAGAAAAAATAAAATACTAGAACCTTAATATGAGCGAACACTGGTCTGCTCGAGTTCGACTCGTGTATCATTAAACAGAAAACGAGTATGGATCAGATTCGACTCGGATCAACTTCGAATTCGAGCTTTGGATCATATTTTCGAACCGATCTCAAATCGAGTACCAAAATACTTGACTCGATTATCACCTTTATTTGTTCCCAATATTCAAAAACATAACCCTTCTCCCCCTACTTTTTATTTCAAAAATGTGTGAAATAGGGTTGGGTCAACAAAATCAATTGCGTCCAGGGAATGGTTAACCATGTTTAGATTCAATGAATATCAAACGTCATAAGTTCTACTGGGAGTTCAAAATATGCACGAATAATCATTTTATTATTTACAAAATTAATACTATCATTTATAACGTATACTATAGTACTAACTAACTTTTGGTTTGTTTCTTCTTCTTCAACTATAAAATTTGATTGATTATTGATAATATAACAGGGAATGATGTACTTGATTATTATGAAATTATATTGTACTCTCTAGAATGTGACTTAAAAAAATATATATATTATCGGCATGGATGAATTTGAGCTCTTTTTATGTGGGTGAATGAGAGGGGGAGAACCTCCCCTAGATTATTTATCCCTTCTTGTAGACTTTATTTTTCTTTTCCATGATATGACTGATTTCTTTTTCTTCGTTAAAAGATTTCATTATCATCTCTTGGGAGTTTGTTTTCTTCAATTGGGGGATATTTTTTTCATTCGCGAGAATTTGTTTGTTGTGTGAATGGTTGAACATAGATTATTCAGATTTGGATATATCGTTACCGGCTTTTCCTTTGCTCGTATTGAACAATTGTTCAGATCTGCATATTATGTTATTACTGGTCATACTCATTGGGTGACCACAATTATTGTATAGTCTAATTGTTAGAGCATCTCCAGCAGATGGACTATCTGTTGGACTATATTTAGTCCACAGATGTCCTTTAGTCTTCAATATTTCCAGCAGATGGACTATCATGTGGACTATTTCATAGACTATAATATAAAAAGATTAAAATAATCAATAAATTCAAAAAAACTCAAATATAATAAAAAATAATATAATACATAGAAGGATCATAATTTTCCATCTAAAAAATAAATTAAAAAAATATTATCAATAAAAAAATAAAAATCAAGTATAATAAAAATATAAATTATTATTAACAAAATACTTGTATAATTATTTAATTTCTATTTATTACTTTTTTTTATTAGACCTTCTCATCTTCGGCCTCTTGTTTTCTTCCTCCTCCTTCATACTATCGCCATTTCCTTTCTCTTTCTTCTTCATTAACATCTCTCATATTTAAATATATTAAAAAATATAGTCCAAATTATAGTCCATCTATTTTGGTTCCTTGATATAGTCCTTTTGTCTTGCCGGAAAATTGGATGGACTATATTTAGTCCATCTGCTGGAGCAAGAGATGTGTTCCTAAACTAAATATAGTCTAGGATTTGCAACTCCGGCACTGCTGGAGATGCTTAGGCAAAAATATGTCTAATCAAATTATATTTATCCAATTAATTTTTTGTTGAGACCCTACTTTTTAGCAAGTAAAATATATTAAACATATTTCACAATAGAAAAAATAAATTTATAAATTATGCTAAAAATGGATGCTAGGTGAATATGATTCAAAAAGATTGGTTATTGTCTAAGAAGTCAAATTTGATAAATAAATAATAAGTTAGTTTTTTTTACAAGTTAATAATTAAAATAAATATATTTTTATGGTAATATATAGAAAGACTTAAAAATAATTGGTAATGGCATATTGGTTATAAAACAAAAAAGGAGGGTTGTTTGATGGTATGAGCTGAGGTATGCTGTATGCATCAGAGTCGAAGAAGAGAGTTGACGTGGATGGGCAAGGCGTCGCAGGATTGCTGGAGGCTGAGAGAGTGGGTTAGGAGTTGGTCTGGCCTTGGACTGGAATAGGAATACTCCTCCATGGCTCCATGTTGTGCTGTAGTAACGTGACATTTATTAATATTTAGGGTTAAAATTCATGTTAATTATTCCCAATTTAATTCAATATTTATTACTCATTCCGTCCTTTAATATAAATGATTATACAGTTGTGCATAAGTACCTTAAAAAATAACATTTGTCTATAAGATTTAAGAAAATAATTATATAACATTAAATATAATATTAAATATCTATAATACCCTTAAATTATCATACTTATTTAATACTTTTTGATCTCTAATATTTTCTCATGAGAGATAATTTTAAAAAGATTTTAATTAATTCTCCTAAATTATATAAAACGACAAATAATTTGAAAAAATTGAAATTATCTAAAACACGTTAAATATTATGGGATGGAGGGAGTAATATCAATTGTTTATACTTTATATTATCCTAGTTGAAAAAAGAAAATGTTATTTATTGGACAAAAAATAATAAGAGAATAAAATTATATTTAATAGAGGTAATATTAAAAATTAAGTAATAATTGTTTAATTAAAATTTTGAAATGACAAAAATATTTTTTTAACGGATTTATATTAAGGGAAGACCGTCCCAAGATAAAAGTCCTTATTACTATTTTGGGTAGTCCCGTGTTAAATCTTCACTTTCTTTTAATAGCCAAATTTTTACACATTTTTTTTATTATGCCCGTAGCATTAAATATCTTATACTTTTCTTATTCTAATTCTCTCTCCATATTTAATGACATATTATTATGGGCAATTTTATCATTTTATTCCTCTTCTTAATATGCGTGAAAAGTCAACCAGAATTTTTATCTTGGGACGGAGGGAGTATTAATGTATAAGTTTAGGGAGACAGATTTTTTGAACCGGTTCAAAATTTGGTTTTTTGTGTGTTTTGATTCTCAAAAAATATATAATATTTATTGTAATTAGATTTTTTACAGAATTCAGTTATTTAGGTGTAATTTGGATGTATATAAAAAAATAGTGTTGCACATACTATACAACACTATTTTTTATATGTATCCCAATTATACTTAAATTACTGAATTTTATAAAAATTCTAATTAAAATAAATACTTCCTCCATCCCAAATTAATTGCTCAATTTTAATTTTTTTAAGTCAAATTGACTATCTTTAGAATTAATAATTAAGCATATATAAATATATTTCTAAAATTATAAAAATTGGGATTAGTAATAAATTGTATATAATTTCTTTTGATTATAATCTCTTCACCTATATTTTTGTAAAAATAATAAAAATATTAGTTTTAAAAATGGTTAATTTAATTTTAAAAAATTAAAATTGAGCAATTAATTTAAGACGGAGAGAATAATATATATTTTTTTAAGAGTAAAAAAAAAAAAACTAAATTTTGGACGGGTCCAAAAAAGCTGTGTGTACTCTGTAGAACTACTCAATATCAAGTGTTAAAATCCATGTTGTGCTGTAGTAACGTGACACGTCTCACTCTACCAACACGCAGCACTCACTACCTTTTTCTTAATAGCTTACGAGACGGATTCGGATTGATTGATTGGCCCCTTTCGGCATACTACTTGTCTACGTGGCTGCGTGTTCAATTGGCCACCTGCTTCTCATTATAAACAAACTCCCAACAATTTGTAGATTCTTCTAGGGGTATATTTTTTTGCTGACATTTAGCGATATTATTTTTTTATTTTTTTATTTTTTTTTGTATTATCTCTCAAAAAATATATAGTATTTATTCTAACTAAATTTTTTATAAAAAATAGTGTTTTAGGTGTAATTTGAATACATACAAAAAACAGAGTTTGTACAGTCTGTACAACTCTGTTTCTTATATGTACTAAGAATATTGTAGAATGTCAGCAAAAAAATATCCCCCTAAAATTATTCCAATTTGTAATTGGGGGAGGTGTTGTATTGGACTAACGACAGGTACAGTGTAATTTTTTATTTTTATTTTTATTTTTCCTTTTTACCGCAATTATGAGAATAATAAATAAAAAATAATAAACCAAGTTTGAACAAAAAACTGTATAAAAAATATATATTTGTAATATTTTTTCAATAAAAAATATACTTTTTATATATTTTTTGTTCAAACTTGCTCTATTATTTTTTATTTATTATTCTCATAATTGTGGTAAAAAAAGGTTTTAATTAAATTTTTTTTAACACGGTACCGTACTAACGTTCGGTACATTTTGTACCGAACCCGCCCCCTCGGACCCAAAATTTGTAGTCGTGGAAAAGAGAAGATATTATAAAAAAATTAAACATAAAATCAGATCCGATTATCATGAAGTTAATTTTATGGCAATGATGATGTGACGCCCCCAAAATTAGGTATACATCACTCATCTTGAGTCGCCTAGATACATGGTACAAAATTCAAATACAACTTAATAATACAATTGTCGTGTACAATACGATAAAATATAAACTGTGAGTTTGAATACAAATATTGTCTACTAGAGAGTATACAAACTCAAAAGGAGTCCTCATTATAATTATTATCACACTATTTCACAGAATAATGTGGACTACTAATGCACCATCTAGGACCATCACTCCGTTCTCCGACTCGTTCCAGCTATATTCTGATTTTCTGAAGAGAACAATGAAAGAAAGGGTGAGCTCAACTAGACCAGTAAAAAATATTATGACTAAGATAATGCAAAAAAAATTATCATTAGCCTTAAACAGTGTTAAACTGATACAATATAACAAACATCAAGTTTAACTGTAGCGAAAATAAGTAATCCATTAAAAGAGTCAAGTAGAGAATAAAATCTACTATCTTTTATGATTTAAAAGGTTTTTCATCACTTTTATCGATGTGAGTCAGCTTAATAAACAATCTACATCATCGAATCACCCCTGCACTACGGCCAAGGATATTCTTTAGTATCACAACCATGAATTATCCATGCACCACGGGCCAAAGATAATCATATTTTCATCAACGGTCCTGATCATGCCATAAAATAATTCATTCTTTGCACCCTTGACGGAAGAGAATCCATAGCCATAATCATACCAAAAATTGTCCATCAATGCACTACGGCCAATGAGAACTTTTTCCACATCATTTGTTACATTACGGTCATGATTATACCGAATAATCTCTGGTCATAATCATACCAAGTCCATCTATGCACTACAGGCTACAGATGACTTTCAACATAATATAAACATGAGGATGATGACAATGATATAAGAATTCAATAAAACAAATTCAAGAATTAATTTATTCAGGAACCAATAACGTCCACATTGTCAACATGAAACTGCTTTGTAGAGTAAAATTCAAGAATGCTCAGAAGAATATTTTCTTGAAAAGATACTGGATGAAGCGCAAATATCAAATGATATTCCACTAATTTCATGGAGTATAGAAGTCAAAGTTTTAACCAACTGAGTATAATAAAGAATGGAATAACAAAAGAAATCACAATGCATGCGGTATTTTGCATAGATAGGTTATTCCAACAGAATAATAATTAACGGAACCAGGTCAGGCGAAATTCACACCGACAGGATGTTCCAACAGAATAATAAAGAACGGAATAATAACGGAAATCACCATGCATGCGGTACTTCGCATAGACAGGTTATTCCAACAGAATACTAATAAAGACGGAACCAGGTCCGGCGTAAAACGCACAGATAGGATATTCCAACAGAATAACAAAGAATAGAATAACAGAAGAATTTCACCAAGTATAGGGTATTCCACGTATACAGATTATTCCAACAGAATAATAAAGAATGGAATAACAGAAGTTCTCTGCATGAATAAGAAAGAAAGAATACCCCTTATGAGTACAACAAATAATATTCTCGACCTTAGAAAGAAGAGTACTGGATATATAAGTAGTGAAGTAGCAGAATACTTTTTTCTTTCTCTCTATAGTTTATCTCTCTATAGTTTCAGTGAATTCGTAAGAAAATAATGCAGGAATGAACTTCTATTTATAGAAAAATGGACTGCATAGTAACTAACTCATGAACGGTCCAGATTGATTTACTTTAATCTGACGGTCCATATTTAAAGCAAAATCTTTTAAATAAAATATAATATATTCTATTTATAATCTAATCAAACGAATAACTTTATAAAAGATTTTAATATGTAAACACTATGCAGGCACTATGCAAATACTATGCATAATAAAATATAATATATTCTAATTATTGTCTAATAAACAAATAACTTTGTAAAAATATTCTGTTTTATATAAAAAGATTTTACTATGCAAAACATTATGCAGACACTATGCAAATACTATGCATAATAAAATATAATATATTCTAATTATTGTCTAATAAAACAAATAATTTTATAAAAGTATTCTATTTTATATAAAAAGATTTTACTATGCAAAATACTATGCAGACACTATGCAACACTATGCATAATAGAATATAATATATTCTATTTATAGAATAACTTTATAAAAGTATTCTGTTTTATTACATTAATAATACCAATAAAACAAAACTGAGTGACTTATCACGTAAGCATTAATAATCAATACAGTGTGTTACTATGCAACCACGCGTATTACTGTACTTTTACTACCGAGTAGTTCAACAATATTAACGGTAAAACTTCCGCCGGTATTTTCATAAAATATTTATGTCATTTTCTCAATCAGACAATAATTCTGTTGTGGGGTCCACCAATGATTGTACAGTCATACGGATATTTCACGACAAAAAGAATATTTCCCGACCAATCGAATATTATACAAAACTTGCATACTTTTCAAAATTTATAAATACTACCCACAACTATAATATTATATCAAATTCACACCATAATATTAAAAACAAATATTTTGAAAAAAATTAAATCTTTATTCATAAAATTTGGGGTCTCACAATCTCCCCTCCTTATGAAATTTCCTCGAAATTTACCTACGTACCTGGTATGTCGAAGAGGTGAGGATACCTTGACTTCACTTCAAATTCTAACTCTTGAGGTATAACCTTTGTGCGTCGAATATGATCCTTCTTATCCAAGATGTTAACACGTATCTGCTCATACGTTAAATCTTCTGCTATCTCGTCCGGTTTTAAATTAATAATATGGTTCGGGTCGTCCACATATTTACGTAACATCGATACGTAAAAAAATGTTCTGAACACGCAACATACTTGACGGTAAAACGAGTCTATAGGCCACAGTTTCTACTTCATCGAGTATTTCAAATGGGCCAATTAAATCGAGGGTTGATATTTCCTCTCTTCGTCGATTCTTGCTTCTAGAATAACGCCCTCTTGAACCTTCTTCTTCACATTCATTAGCTCTGAGTATGTAGCTTGAATGGCTTTAACTTTATCGATTAAAGTCGATTCTAATCGTATATTCATTATCTTCACATGGGTTCGTATATTCACACTTATAACCGCATACGATCTTCTACTCAACGCGTCAGCTACCATGTTCGTACTTCCACGATGATATTGCATGGTACGATCGTAATCTTCAACAGCTCGAGCCAACGTCTTTGGCGCATGTTACGTTCATTTTAGTTGAAGAAATATTTGAGGGTTTAAGAAATGGATTTTGTACTGGGGTCAATACAAAATTCGATTTCACGCTCTAGGGGTAGGCTAAGAAGTCTTCAAGAATACGTCAGGAAATTATTAACAATAGAAATATCATTCAAAACTGTGACCCTCATCCAAGACTTGGATAGTACATCACATTGATACCTATCAACTTGCCATCGTCATTCACGACATCGCCTACAGAAAGTATGGCTTCGGTGCATTCCACACAAGAAAGTTAACAACGAAAGGACCGAGGCTCTTTACTTATGGCTTGATATGACAATGATTGACTTTAGTGGTTTAGTTACTTTGAATTCGCATAACAGGTTGGTTAGGAGTATGAAAGCTAACAACCTTACGAAAAACATGATGAGTAGTTAACCAATCGATTCCTAAAATCGCATCAAAGACAAGTATTTTCAAAGAGACAAGATCGACATGTAACGTGAAAGTGTTGATTTGAACAAGATTTATAAATACTGGAGGTAACGAAGGTTTCTCCCAACAGATATATCAAAGTCGAACTTCTCCGGAGTTGACTTCAAACATTGAACACAACTAGGTGAAATAAAAGAGTGAGTAGAACCAGTATCTAACACGGTATAGACTTCGCAAGAGTTTATAACTAACATACCCGTGATAATTTTATTCAGGTTCCTCGTCACGAAAAAATGCTCTCTCTTAAACTACCGGATTTGCCTTGTCTGGGACATCCTTTGGCATCACTATCCCAGCTGGAATTGACTTCACCATACAACAAAATCGAGCTAGGTGACCTTTTCTTCCGTAATTAAAACACGTTTTGGATTACTGCGTACAGTTTGGACTGATGTGTCCCTCCCCTCCGCATTTGAAGCATATGATAGGTGGTCGTTCTCCTTCCTTAACAACGGGTGCTGGTGCTGACGTCCTTCTATCATTGTTGAATCTCTTTTTCTTGAAATGTCCATTTTTACTATCTTGGCCATGATTACCACCAAAGTGTTTACCATTTCTGCCATGTTGATTCCCTCCACGTTTGTTGTCACTGTTTCGATGACTGATACCACTAGTATTTTCATGCTGCCGGCTGCTTTCTCTTGGTTGCGTTGACTCGTTACCGCGCTCCAATAACTGAGCCCTATTTACAACATCTGAGTACAAACACAGTTTATGAGAGATAAGATATTGACGTATCTCAGGTTTCAAACCTCTCAGAAATATTCGCGTCATTCTCTCCTCATTATCAACTAAATGGGACGCAAATCGGGACAACTCGGTAAACTTGGCTTCGTACTGTGACACGGTCATGTTATTCTGCTCCAACTTGATAAATTCCACCTCCTTCATGTGACGAATGCTTTCTGGAAAGTACTTGTCATTGAACAGCTCTTGGAACTTCTCCCAGGACATCTTGAGTGCGTCAGGCTGGGTACATTTTACAGATTCCCACCAGTGATCTGCCTCTTCACGCAACATAAAGGTGGAAAAAGGAACCTTTTGTTCATCGGAACATCCTAAGATATCAAATATCTTGGTGATCTGCTTTAACCACGTCTTCGCCTTAAGTGGTTCTGGCTTTCCCAAAAACTCTGGTGGTCCCAGCTCCTTGAATTGCTTAACGGTGACCAACCGTGGGTTGCAATTGTTTCCTCCTGTATTATGAACAGGAGCCGCCTGCGCCTGATGTTGCATGACTTCTAAAAAGCTCATAAATTTACCGTCGTTCCTCAATTGATCAGTGTTGTTGCTTACAGGAGGATTATCGCCATCCTATTGCACATTGTCCTGATTATTGATCTGTGGAGAATCAACGGTCTCCTATGCTCCATTGCTTATCTCAACATTTTGAGATGCCATTTTCAAATACTGCCACAAAACAAGGGTTAATTAACATATCACATATTATCTATATACTCTGACCAACCAATTAAATAACAAATATACTTAGGTAGGTCATACTAGCGAAGGAATTCTTCGTCTCTCCCCTCCTAGTTCTAGTCTCACATCTTAGCCAGGGATCATATCCCTAAGCTTTGATACCAACTGTGACGCCCCCAAAATTAGGTATACATCACCCATCTTGAGTCGCCAGATACATGGTACAGAATTCAATTACAACTTAATAATACAACTGTCGTGTATAATACGACAAAACATAAACTGTGAGTTTGAATACAAATATTGTCTACTAGAGAGTATACAAACTCAAAAGGAGTCCTCATTAAAGATATTATCACACTATTTCATAGAATATTGAGGACTACTAATGCACCATCTAGGACCATCACTCCGTTTCCCGACTCGTTTTAGCTATATTCTCATTTCCTGAAGAGAACAGTGAAAGAATAGGTGAGCTCAACTAGCCCAGTAAGAAATATTATGACTAAGATAATGCAAAAAAAAATTATCATTAGCCTTAAACAGTGTTAAACTGATACAATATAACAAACATCAAGTTTAACTGTAGAAAAAACAAGCAATCCATTAAAATAGTCAAGTAGAGAATAAAATCTACTATCTTTTATGATTTAAAAGGTTTTTCATCACTTTTATCGCTGAGACTCAGCTTAATAAATAATCTACATCATCGAATCACCCCTGCACTACGACCAATGATATTCTTTAGTATCACGACCATGAATTATCCATGCACCACGGGCCAAAGATAATCATATTTTCATCAACGGTCCTGATCATGCCATAAAATAATTCATCTTTGCACTTTGGCCGAAGAGAATCCATAGCCATAATCATACCAAAAACTGTCCATCAATGCACTACGGCCAATGAGGACTTTTTCCACATCATTTGTAACATTACGGTCATGATTATACCGAATAATCCCTGGTCATAATCATACCAAGTCCATCTATGCACTACAGGCCACAGATGACTTTCAACATAATATAAACATGAGGATGATGACAATGATATAAGAATTCAATAAAACAAGTTCAAGGATTAATTTATTCAGGAACCAATAACGTCCACATTGTCAACATGAAACTGCTTTGTAGAGTAAAATTCAAGAATGGTCAGAAGAATATTTTCTTGAAAAGATACTGGATGAAGCGCAAATATCAAGGATATTCCACTAATTTCATGGAGTATAGAAGTCAAAGTTTTAACCAACTGAGTATAATAAAGAATGGAATAACAAAAGAAATCACCATGCATGCGATACTTCGCATAGACAGGTTATTCCAACAGAATAATAATTAACGGAACCAGGTCAGGCAAAATTCATACCGACAGGATGTTCCAACAGAATAATAAAGAACGAAATAATAACAAAAATCACCATGCATGCGGTACTTCGCATAGACAAGTTATTCCAACAGAATACTAATAAATGCGGAACCAGGTCCGGCGTAAAACGTACAGACAGGATATTCCAACATAATAATAATAAAGACGGAACCAGGTCCGGCGTAAAACGCACATACATGATATTCCAACAGAATAACAAAGAATGGAATAACAGAAGAATTTCACCAAGTATAGGGTATTCTGCGTATACAGGTTATTCCAACAGAATAATAAATAATATAATAACATAAGTTTTCTTCATGAATAAGAAATAAAGAATACCCCTTATGAGTACAACAAATAATATTCCCTACCTTAAGAAGAAGAGTACTGGATATATAAGTAGTGAAGTAGCAGAATACTTTATTCTTTCTCCCTATAGTTTATCTCTCTAGAGTTTCAGTGAATTCGTAAGAAAATAATGAAAGAATGAGCTTCTTTTTATAGAAAAATAGACTGCATAGTAACTAACTCATGAACGGTCCTAGATTAATTTACTTTAATCTGACGGTTCATATTTAAAGCAAAATCTTTTAAATAAAATATAATTTATTATATTTATAATCTAATTAAAACGAATAACTTTATAAAAGATTTTACTATACAAACACTATGCATGACACTATGCAAACGCTATGCATAATAAAATATAATATATTCTAATTATTGTCTAATAGAATAGATAGCTTTATAAAAGTATTATGTTTTATATAAAAAGATTTTACTATGCAAAACACTATGCAGACACTATACAACACTATGCATAATAAAATATAATATATTCTATTTATAGAATAACTTTATAAAAGTATTTTGTTTTATATAAAAAGTTTTTCTGTTTTATTACATTAATAATACCAATAAAACAAAACTGAGTGACATATCACATAAGCATCAATAATCAATACCGTGTATTACTATGCAACCACGAGTATTACTGTACTTTTAACACCGGGTGTTTCAACAGTTAACGGTAAAACTTCCGCCGTTATTTTCATAAAGTATTTTTTGTCATTTTCTCAATCCGACAATAATTCCGTTGTGGGGTCCACCAATGATTCTGCCGTTGTATGAATATTCCCTGTTAAAATGAAGATTCCCCGACCAATCGAATATTATATAACAACTTGCGTACTTTGCAAAATTTATAAATATTACCCACAACTATAACATTATATCAATTTCACTCCATAATATTCAAAAATAATATTTATAGAAAATTCATCTTTATTCAAAAAGTTGGGGTTTTACAATCTCTCCGTCTTATGAAATTTCGCCCTCGAAATTAGGGTACGTACCTGGTATATTGAAGAGGTAAGGATACCTTGATTTCATTTCAGATTCTAACTCCCAAGTCATTTCCTCAACATCGTGGTTTCTCCACAAAACTTTAACTTGAGGTATAACCTTGGAGCGTTGAATATGTTCTTTCTTATCCAAGATTTGAATAAGAACCTCTTCATACGCTAAATCTTCCGTTATTTCGTCTGGTTCTAACTCAATAATGTGGTTTGGGTCTTCCACATATTTACGTAACATGGATATATAAAAAATGTTATGAACACGAGACATACTTGGCGGTAAAGCGAGTCTATAGGCCACAGTTCGTACTCGATCAAGGATTAAAAATGGGCCGAGGAATCGAGGATTGAACTTTCCTCTCTTTCCAAATCTCGTAACTTCTTTCCATGGAGCAACACGTAACAACACATGATCTCCTATATCGAATTCCACGTCCTTTCGATGAAGATCAGCATAACTCTTTTGTCGATCTTGTGAGGTTTTTATACGTTGTCTGATTGTTTAAATCTTTTTCGTAGTCATACGTATCAACTCCGGTCCCAACAACGTTGCTTTACCCATCTCATCTCAGCATACTGGAGAACGACACTTTCTTCCATACAACGCTTCGAATGGAGCCATGTCAATACTTGCTTGATAACTGTTGTTGTAGGAAAACTCCACTAATGGTAAGAACTTGTTCCAACTTTCCATGAAGTCAAGGACACAAAGTCTTAATAGATCTTCAAGAGTTTGAATCGTCCTCTCCGACTGCATGTCCGTCTGAGGATGATATGCCGAGCTATATCGTAAATCCATGCACATAGCTTTTTGCAAACTAACCCAAAATCTTAAAGTGAATCTTGGGTATCGATCAGAAACTATTGATACTGGCATACCATGCAATCTTACAACCTCGTTTATGTACATGCGAGCAAGACGTTCAAGTGTATAAGTTTTTTGTATCGGTAAGAAATGAGCAGACTTGGTCAATCTATCAACAATGACCCAAATCGCATCTATGCCTTGAGAAACTTTGGGAAGACCGGTAACGAAATTCATGGTAATGTACTCCCACTTCCATTCTGGAATTTCAAGTGGTTGCAATGGACCTTTTGGTACTTGATGCTCCGCCTTGACTCGTTGACACGTTAGACACCTTGAGATAAACAGCGTTATCTCTCTCTCTTCATATTGCTCCATCAAAATATATGACGAATATCATAATACATTTTGGTACTCCCAGGATGGATTGCAAACGGTGTGTTATGCCCCTCTATCATGATTTTATACTTTAAATCAGGGTCGTTAGGAACACAAAGTCTGGAGTTGACTCGAAATATTCCTTCTTCATCGATTCTTGCTTTCGGCATAGCACCTTCTTGCACTTTCTTCCTCATACGCATCAGCTCCAGGTCTGTAGCTTGAGCAGCTTTAACTTTATCAATTAAAGTCGATTCTACTCGTATATTCGCTATCATCATATGGGTCCCTGAAGTCTTTAACTCTATCTCCATCCTTTGCAAGTCACAAAAAATGGGCCTTTGTGTTGACAATATCGCATTCGCACTTGCATATGATCTTCTACTCAATGCGTCAACTACCACGTTCGTTTTTCTAGGATGGTATGATCATAATCTTTCAACAGTTCAAGCCAACGTCGTTGTCGCAGGTTGAGTTCCTTTTGAGTGAATAAATATTTGAGGCTTTTATGATCCGTAAAAATCTCCACTTTCTCCCCATATAAGTAATGCCTCCAAATCTTTAGTGCGAAGACAACAGCTGCCAACTCTAGATCATGAGTAGGATAATTCCTCTCATATTCTTTGAGTTGTCGTGAGGCATAGGCTATGACTTTCCCATGTTGCATGAGAACACATCCTAACCCTTTGCCCGAAGCATCACTGTAGATGACAAATCCCTCCGAACCAGATGGTATTGTCAGAACAGGTGCTGAAATGGGTCTTCTCTTGAGTTCTTGAAAACTCTTCTCATATTTTTTGCTCCAACCGAACTTTATATCTTTCCAAGTCAGCTGAGTTAGTGGAGTAGCGATTCGAGAAAATACTTCAACGAATCTCCGATAATAACCAGCTAAGCCGTGAAAGATACGTACTTCGGTCACTGATTTAGGTTGCTCCCAGCTTTGAATAGCTTCAATCTTTGCTGGGTCAACAGATATTCCAAGACTTGATACCACGTGCCCAAGAAATACTACTTCCTCAAGCTAGAACTCGCATTTCTTCAACTTGGCATAAAACTTATATTCATGAAGCTTTTAGAGTATCAGCCTCAAGTGTTGCTCATAATTTTCACGGGTTTTGGAATATATGAGGATGTCATCAATAAAGACGACCACAAAGTGATCCAAATATTCCTTGAATACTCGGTTCATCATATCCATGAAGGCAGCAGGAGCATTAGTCAATCCAAAGGACATGACTAGGAATTCATAATGTCCGTACCGAGTTCTGAAAGTCGTCTTTGGAATATCATCGGTTCTAATCTTCAATTAGTGATATCTGGAACGAAGATCAATCTTTGAAAAGAATTTGGCTCCTTGCAACTGGTCAAACAGGTCATCAATACGTGGCAATGGGTACCTATTTTTGATGGTGACATGATTCAACTCCCGATAATCAATACAAAGTCGCATACTCCCATATTTCTTTTTCACGAATAGAACAGGAGCACCCCAAGGACAAGTACTAGGACGAATGAAACCGATGTCTAAAAATTCCCGTAGTTGGGTCTTTAACACCTGAAGTTCAATAGGATCCATTTGGTATGGGGCTTTGAAAATAGGTTTTGTACCAGGTTCAAGGTCAATACAAAATTCAATTTCACGCTCTGGGGGTAGGCCATGAAGTTTTTTAGGGAATACGTCAGGAAATTCATTAACAATGAAAATATCATTTCAAACTGACGTATTTTTGTTTAGATCCGTGACATGAGCTAAGAAAGCTTGACATCCGTTTTTCAATAAACGAATAACTTTATGGCTTAAGATGACAGTGATTGATTTTAATGGTTTGGTGTCTTGAATTCGCATAACAGATTGGTTAGGAATATGAAAGCTAACAATCTTATAAAAACAATTAATTTTTGCATGATGAGTAGTTAACCAATCAATCCCTAGAATTACATCAAATTCAAGTATTTTTAATGAAATAAGATCGACAGGTAATATGAGGGTACCGATTTGAACCAAACAAGACTTATAAACAGTGAATGTAATGAAGGTTTCTCCTAACGGAGTTTCTACAGATAAGTCAAAGTCTAATTTCTCCGGAGTCAAATTTAAACGTTGAGCGCAAATAGGAGAAATAAAAGAATGGGTAGAACCGATATCAAATAAGGTATAAACTTCGCTAGAGTTTATGATAAGCTTACTCGTGATGACCTCGTTCGGGTTCATTGCTTTCTGGGAGGTCACAACAAACGCTCTCCCTTACACTACCGACTTTGACTTTTCTGGGACGGCCTTTGGTGCCTCCATCCTAGTTGAACTTGTCTTCGATTAATGACAAAATTGGGCTAGGTGACCTTCTCTTCTATAATTATAACATGATTTGGACGGCATCGCGCAGTTTGGACTGATGTGTCCCTCTCCTCCGCATTTAAAGCATATGATAGGTGGTCGTTCTCCTTCCTTAACAACGGGTGCTGGTGCTGACGTTTTTCCATCATTGTTGAATCTTCTCTTCTTGAAATGTCTATTCTTATTATTTTGGTCCTGATTACCACCGAAGTGGTTACCATTTCTGGCCTGTTGATTCCCTCCACGCTTGTTGTCACTGCTTCGATGACTGCCTTCACTAGTATTATTATTTTACCGGCTGCTCTCTTTTGGTTATGTTGACTCATTATCGCACTTACTAACTGAGACCTATTTACAACATCTGAATACAAACACAGTTTATGAGAAATAAGATATTGACGTATCTCCGGCTTCAAACCTCTTAAAAACATCTGTGTCATTCTCTCTTCATTATCAACTAAGTGAGACGCAAATCGAGACAACTCGGCAAACTTGGCTTCGTACTGTGACACGTTCATGTTATTCTGCTCCAGCTTGATAAACTCTACCGATTTCATATGAAGAATACTTTCGGGGAAGTACTTGTCATTGAATAGTTCTTGGAACTTCTCCCAAGACATTTTTAGTGCGGCAGGTTGAGTACGTTTTACTGATTCCCACCAATAATCTGCCTCTCCTCGTAACATAAAGGTGGCAAATGGCACCTTTTGCTCCTCGGAGCATCCCAAGACATCAAATATCTTGGTGATCTACTTTATCCATGCTTCCGCCTTAAGTGGTTTTGGCTCTCCAATAAACTCCAGTGGTCTCAGTTCCTTCAACTGTTTAGCGGTGACCGTCCTAGAGTTTCCAGTGTTTCCACCTGCATTTTGGACAGGAGCTGCTCTTGCCTGATGTTGTATGGATTGTATAAAGCCTCTGAACATTCCATCATTCGTCATCTGGTCTGTGTTGTTGTTTGCCTGAGGATTGTCGCCTTCCTGATGTACATTATCCTGATTATTGATCTGTGGAGACTCAACGGTCTCCTGTGCTCCATTGCTATTCTCAACATTCTCGGATGTCATTTTTAGATACTGCCACAAAACAAGGGTTAATTAATATATAACATCTTATACTCTGACCGACCAATTAAATACCAAATAAACTTAGGTAGGTCATACTAGCGAAGGAACTCTTCGTCTCCCCCTCCTAGTTCTAGTCTCACAACTTAGCCAGGGGTCATATCCCTAAGTTTTGATACCAACTGTGAAGACCCCAAAATTAGGTATACATCACCCATCTTGAGTCGCCAGATACATGATACAGAATTCAAATACAACTTAATAATACAACTGTCGTGTACAATACGACAAAACATAAACTGTGAGTTTGAATATAAATATTGTCTACTAGAGAGTATACAAACTCAAAAGGAGTCCTCATTGCAATTATTATCACACTATTTCACAGAATAGTGAGGACTACTAATGCACCATCTAGGATCATCACTCCGTTCCCCGACTCGTTCCAGCTATATTCTCATTTCCTGAAGAGAACAGTGAAAGAAAGGGTGAGCTCAACTAGCCCAGTAAGAAATATTATGACTAAGATAATGCAGAATAAATTATCATTAGCTTTAAACAGTGTTAAACTGATACAATATAACAAACATCAAGTTTAACTGCAGCGGAACAAGCAATCCATTAAAAGAGTCAAGTAGAGAATAAAATCTACTATCTTTTATGATTTAAAAGGTTTTTCATCACTTTTATCATTGGAACTCAGCTTAATAAATAATCCACATCATCGAATCACCCCTGCACTACGGTCAAGGATATTCTTTAGTATCACGACCACAATTATCCATGCATTACGGGCCAAAAATATTTGTGTATTCATTAATGGTCATGATCATGCCAACAACTGTCCATCAATGCACTACGGGCCAATGAGGACTTTTACCACATCATTTGTAACATTACGGTCATGATTACACCGAATAATCTCTGTTCATAATCATACCAAGTCCATCTATGTACTACAGGCCATAGATGACTTTCAACATAATATAAACATGAGGATAATAAAATACTATTAATTGTATTTGGGGGTCCGTTCCCTACAGATTTGTATGAAAGTTAGTTTTTTTAATGGAGAATAAAGAATGATTTGTCAAATTTACCCTTGCTCAAATAACTTAAATTAATAAAATAATAAAAATATTATTTTTAAATACACATCAGCTTCATATAAAAATAGTTTTATAATTTATATAATCTTTTTTTAATTTTTTAATTTTTTAAAATTATTATTATTGTTATTGTTATTATTATTTTGAAATTATTATTATTATTAATAATATTTTTATTATTATTATTTTAAAATTATTATTATTACTGTTACTATTATTTTGAAATTATTAATAATATATATTATTATTATTATTATTTAAAGATAATAAAATTAATTACTACTCCACTTTAAGCAACATAGAAGAGAAGCTGTGCAGCTGTGCTCCATGTAGGCAAGAGAGAGAGAGAGACCAATTTGCACAGTCAGGATTCCGTCCCTTTTTTCGGACGGAAATCTTAAGTAATGACCATTTTTTAATATTTAAATAGTACAGTTATTCGATTATAATAAAAAAAAATCGGTAACCATAATGAAAACCGGACCCTAGTACAGTGACCAAAACGTTATTTATCCCAAATTGCAAAACCAAAGTTTGCCAAGTAGATAGTCAACCATGGAAAGATAAAAAGTCAGAAGAAAAATACTCTACACATAGAACCGCACAAATGACCGGTACATTAAGTACCGGTCCTCCCCCAAATCCTAAAAGGTATTGGCCTCGTGATAATAAGATGAGTCCTTCTAGGGGGACCGACCTTTTCCGACCGGGGTAGTGACCGTCCGTTTTTTTTTTGCTTTTGACTACAAAATAATTAATGTAATTTATTGGAATTGAAATTTTTATAAAATACAGTGATTTAGATTTCTTTTTGGATACATGTAACAAATAAGGTTGTACAACATGTACAATCCTATTTTTTACGTGTATCCAAATGACACCTAAATCACTGCATTTTGTAAAAATTTCAGTTTCAATAAATCACATTAATTATTTTGTAGTCAAAAACGAAAAAAAAATAAAAAAAATCCGGCCGGTCACTACCCCGATCGGAAAAGGCCGGTCCCCCTAGACTTTTTCTAATAAGATCTGTTCTATAATCTTGTAAGATTATAGAGCCGGCCTACTCTATCTTCTGACAAAAGAAAATTAATGAGATTCTTCTGTCATTTAGTAAATGGGAGAATTAGTTTTTCTGGAAGAGGAAGGGACCGTGAAAGTTGGACAAGTAGAATATTATTTAGTAAACTATAATAGAACATTTCATATGAGTTGTTGACTTACTAGGTATATGACGATCAAAATAATAGCCACAAATTTGAAGAAATAAGCAGTAAAAATTATAGCTTCCTAATGGTTTGTCCAATCTATTCTTTCTCTTAGAACCATCATGTTAAAAAGATTTATTCTTCATTATCAGTTATCCATTAATTGTAATGAGCAGCAGGGGTCTGCTTCAGAGTCACAATATACACATCAGTAACATTTACATTATTATCTTGACACCAAATCCACTCAACTGGCAATCCCAAAAACAGCACCATCATTTATTGAGTGAGCGGAAAATTCAAAATCATTTGTATTTTATTAGATAGATATATATTCCCATTCTTTCATCCTCTCTTTGTATTGTATTCCTGTGATAACAAACAAACAGTTGAACGCAATGGTGTTGGGTTCAGAATCAAGAAATTATTCATTAGTAATTGTGATGTTTAAGGTTTAATTTGTTTGTGAAAAAGTTTCATTTATTATTTTTATGGAACAATTAATTCATGTTTGTTTTGTGTTTTGTTAAACAGGTTTTACTATTATACTGGAAATGTTGAGTACGGGAGTGGATGGACATGAAAAAAATGGTAATGTTGAGTACGGGAGTGTCGGAAACATAGCGCGATTCTGACAGAATTCGGAGGCAAAGGTGATGGAAAGACATCAAACACCGCCGTATTCCGGTCAACAATTGTTGAATTGAGTAAATTTGCATCCGACGGTGGAGCGCAGCTCATTGTGCCGCCAGGGAAATGGCTCACTGGGAGTCTTAATCTTACCAGCCATTTTACTCTTTATATCCAAAAGGGAGCAGTTATTGTAAAAATGCTGCCCGAGTTCTTGTTACAAAAATAGACTTGGGGGTACTAATTATTACTATATGTTCAGGATGAATCCGAATATCCTATAATTGCACCATTGCCATCTTATGGGAGAGGAAGAGATGCCCCAGGGGGGAAGGTTTGCTAGTCTTATTTCTGGAACTCAACTTACTGATGTTGTAATCATTGGTAATTGTTGTTTTACACAAATTATACTGGTAATTTCAATTAAAATGTCCTTTAATTGATTTTTTTCATAATAATATGATCAGGTGATAATGCCACAATTGATGGGCAGGGTGCATCCTGGTGGGAAAAGTTCCATAAGAACAAACTGAAATATACCAGGCCTTATCTGATTGAGTTGATGTACTCAAATCAACTCCAGATTTCTAATCTTACTTTGATCAACTCTCCCTCCTGGAATGTCCATCCTGTTTATAGCAGGTAATAATCTATTTTTCTTATTCTTTTTTCTGGCTTAATTAATTCCAATAAAAATGTTGCACCCATCGATTCTCCTAATACAGACGGAATTGATCCAGGTCTATTTTCGAGTTTAATTCTCTATTAGGACATAAGTTTTGTAGATTCTTGCACAAACATTAAAATTGAGGACTGTTACATAGTCTCGGGAGATGACTGTGTTGCAGTGAAAAGTGGATGGGATGAATATGGAATAAAATTTGCAAGGCCAACAAGTCCACCTAATCATTAGACGCCTCACCTGCATATCCCCCGACAGCGCAGTCATTGCTCTCGGCAGTGACTAAAATGAAAATGAAAATTCCTGTCAAATATCTCTGTTTATATGCTGCCTGCGTTATTGATAAATTGATTGAAATTCAGTAGATCAAACATGATTTGAAGGGTCCTAGTCATTGATGATGGCATGGCGAGGAGCTCTTCTTCTCAATCAGAAATCAAAATTTTAAAGAATAGACCGATTGAGCAGCAGCTCATAAACCACATAAAATGAATATTTTCTATCGAAAAAAGAGATAAAAAAAAAAGAAGAGCAGAAATAACAAATGTTTCTGCAAGGACCTTATGATAAGCAGAACTTTGTAGTGCTGAATTTCATTCGTTTATTGCATCACATGAGAGACAAATTGTTAGGCTAGAATTGCATTTATTTGTAATGTAATTTATATTAATTAAATTAAATTGTATTACAGTTTAAATTTTAAATAACTAATCAAATAATTGTCAGTGTTAAATTTTATAATTTAAGAAATTATTTATACAAATAAATACATATAATATAATTCACAATATTAAATTCTATTACTTAAGAAATTATTTATACAAATAAATACGTACATCGAATATAATTCACTTTTTAAAATTTTATAATTACTTAAAAAATAATTTATAAAAATAAATACATTAAATATAATTGACAATATTAAATTTTATTATTTAAGAAATTATTTATACAAATAAAAAACTATTTAAATATAACTAAAGTAGCGGCAGGGGTTAATTTTATTATATATGGTTCAGTTTTCTATATGTTCTATAAATTAATATGTTCTTATTTTGGGTGACTAATGTTCTGTATGTGTCAGTTTATGTAAATTCTAGTATTCTAGTTACAAAAGAATTATAAATATATTTCAATATTTAAACAACATCCGTAGAATTATACTATGGTGTATTTTGGATTCCAACCTTTCTATTAACATGTTAATAATAATTTTGAAAAATTAGTTAAATATGGAAGGGTATTAATAATTTCAATTTAAAATTTTATTAGTATAATTTTTTTAGCATTTTATTATTTATATTAATACTGTTTATATCATATTATTACTTAATTAATTTAATTGTGACGGTCAAAATTTCATTTTTCAAAAATTGTATTTAAAAGTCAAAACATCTTAAAATAGTTAATATGATTTTGAACCATAACCATATAGTTACAACCGATATTAAAAATAGTTAATACTGTGATTTTAGTTCTTAAACCAACCCATAACCATATTTTTTGTCAGGCCTAAGTGCAGGTGACATCTAACTAATAAGTAAAAACATTTCAAAATTGATTTTCAATTTATCATCTGTATGCTTGTGTACAGATAATCTCTACTAAATAAGTTTCAATATATCCAACTGATAGGCATCTTTTGGCTGACAGTTGAAATGTACAAAAGAAATAATATTACAACACAACAGCTACATTCCACTATTTTCAAGTAAATCTGAGCCAGCCCCAAACTCTATGGTTTTGGAAAAGGGTAAGGCATTGGCATGCAAATATCCTCGATAGCCCCATTGAAGCTGGTTCCTCATCGGATGCAGTTTTATCTCATATAGCTTTGGCCAAAGCTTTCCTGTCACTGAACCAAATTTGTTTTACAAGTTGAGACATTTTGATGGTTAGTATAAACCATATCTAATTATTTAAACTGCCAGTTGCCATTCTAAATGTCTCTCTTCAGGAAAGAATAATGACATCCAGGTTTGAACAAGATTCGTAATGCAATTATAGCATTGTGTGCATTCAGGGTAAATTATTAACACAAGTACAGAATCACATTCATGGAAATTCCAATGAAAATTACCATACAGCTTACCAAAAATTCTGTTTTTTTCTTTATCCCACGCTATGCCATTCAAAACATCAAAATTCTGGAAGAAAGTAAGGTTCAAGTTCAAGTGAATGAAAAAACAATCATAACTTTAATTATTTTGTTAATTGCAACTAAAGAATGTAGAACAATCACAAACGCATGAGTTTTTTGTGAATCTTACTTTTTCCCCAGATGCTAGCAGTCCCTCCCTATAAAAAATAGAGTAATTAGTAGTAGACTCAAGGATTCAACTCCAGAAATTATAACTAAAGTATCCCTTTGAACTCAAGATAATATTCAATAAACACGTCAAAAGAAGCAGAAACCTTAAACTGTGAAGTAGAATCCACTCACGCACAACACCATCTTTAGGTGAAATTTTAGCAATGCAGTCAGTCTGCACCATGAAAACACAATTTAAGAAGGTATCCAAGGTAGAACATCTTGTCAGCCTAGAAGCTTGACCACTTGTTCGAGGACACTGCAGAATAACTTTCCTCCTACTACTATGTTGAATAACTTGAAACAAAAAAAGAGGGGAGCAATCAAGATAAAACAGCAGCAGCCTCGAGATATATCTACTTTCTTTGCAGGTCACCAATTTCATGTTATGAGTAGCACACTTACAAGATAACAAACAAATATATATATATATATATATATATATATATATATTTTATTTTATAATATACACAAATTTCTATGATGACCGAATTAATAAAGAAAACTCGAGTGGACTCCCCAAGAACAATGACAAAGTCTACACCTCTATTACCATTATCCAATTCTACTGAAAAAGTAGTAGGCAAGAAAATCATTGGGTCAGTACCTGCCAAACATTTGCCCAAACTTCATCATTCACATACTCCAGCTCATTGAGGTTGTGTACTTCATGACCTTTATACTTGACAACTTGTTTTTGTAAGACTGCATTATGAAAAAATATAGCAACAGTATGATCAGAATTAACAGATATATACATAAAAAAAATGCCAAAAGTTACGACCTTATGAGGCTAAAATGATTAACCAAAGAACTATGACTCAATAATGATACCAGATTCTCCACATCAAATCCTCCCCAACCCACCAAAAATGAGAAATATACCAAGGAGAAAGAAAAACAACTTCCATTTGACTAAACCTTTGAGACTTTGAGGGTCAATGTGATACAATGTTGAAGTTCCATCAGTTCCAAACAAAACCTTCCCATCAGTAGCTAGTCCCCAACCATCTTTCATTTGATGAGTAAATTTCTTGAACTGCAGGAAATATTGAAGCGTGAAACTACCAAATATAAACTAGAAAATTTGAAACTACCAACAGATATAAACTAGAAAATTTTAAGCAACAAAATGAAAACATTGAATAATAAAAAAAGTCATTCTTATACAAATGAAGTTATAATGTGAAAGAAACTATTGGATAAAGATGATGTAATTGAAATATAGCAATCCAATCGTCCTGGAGACCAACTCTTAGCCATGCAATACTATTGCAATTAGATAAAATTTTGTAAACTAAAGCTTAGCAATTTAACAGAAATATTTTTTTATCTAAGAAATTAAGGATAAATATCTTAAAGAATCCTAAGAAGTAATTGAAGAATAATCAGAAGCTACAATTAAAGAAGCAATCCACCCTAATATCTCACAGAGAACAAGATTGGGTCCTTACTTATTTTGTCCTCCAACTAATTGCCAAAATATTCCATTTTCATATATTTGCACGACTATAATCCTAGCTGATGAGAATTTATCATGCGTCACCATATCCCAATTATGTCGAATCTGTCATGTCCACATCTTTTGGTCTATTAACTATCTCAATTGTAACTGTGATCTTCAAATTTTCTTTCCCAAATCATTCTATATTTCTTTGATGAACAACAACACTCCTAATATATATATATATAGGGATTCCATCCATGGCAACCGGCTTGCCATGGACACTGTTCTAACAATCCATTTTCGGACAGTTGATCAACTTATTGGAAGGCTTAGATTGAAACATAAAATATGCCCAGCCGGCACAGTTTGTTGTGCCTAAAAAACAAGTTGTACCAGCTTTTATTTAAATATACGGGCTCCACACGGTCAACATGAATTTTATTATTAAAAAACACCAGCCGGCACAGCTTGTACCGGCTGTGCTTTTTTTTTTAACGTCCCCCATATAATGTGAGGCACAACAAGAACTATATATTAATGTAAGTGTTGTGTGAGAAAATAAGATGCATCATGATATAGTAAAATACTCTCCTATTCCGTATTATTGACGTGGTACTTAAAATAAATTATCATTATATTAATTAAAATTAAAAGAATTTTTGTTAATTTAATTTTAAATTTAAAAATCTAATAATTTAATTTTCAAAAATCAAACTTTAAATTAACAAAAATTCTTTTAATTTTAATTAATATAATGATAAATATAGTAAACTAAAGTATTATTCGGTGCAAATTCTATTATTTTATTAGATTTTAAAATTTAAAAATATAATAAAATATAGTGACGTGGTACTTACTATTCCATATTTTTGATAAATATAGAGACGTGGTACTTACTATTAAATTTGATAAATAATAAAAATCTAATAAATTAATTTTTGAAAATTATATTTATTAAAATTAAAAGAATTTTTGTTAATTTAATTTTAAATTTAAAAATCTAATAAATTAAATTTCAAAAATCAATAATACGGAATAGGAGAATATTTTACTTTATCATGAATACTACTCCACATGCATCTTATTCTCTGACACTGACATTAATATATAGTTCTTGATGTCACCATCAAAAATTGTCTGTTAAAAAAAAAACACAGCCAGTACAAGCTGTGCCGGCTGGTGTTTTTTAATAATAAAATTTCATGTTAACCATGTGGGGCCCATATATTAAAATAAAAGTCGGTACAACTTATTTTTTAAGCACAACAAGCTGCTGGGCATATTTTATGTTTCAATCTAAGCCTTCCAATAAGTTGATCAACGGTCCGAAAAGGGGTTATTAGAACAGTGTCCATGGCAACCGGTTGCCATGGATGGAATCTCATATATATATATATATGTATATATATATGTATATATATAGAGAGAGAGGAAAAATCCTCATACTTTTAGGAATGGTCTCAGACCAACTAACTATTTTTCAGTTATCCTGTAGCTCACTTTAACAAAGTCATAACAAGTGTAAAAGTTGTGACCTAGTAAACTTTCTGTATCACAATATAGTAATTTCAAACTTCTACCAATCCTTGATTTGTCCTACCCACTTTCCACTCGTATCTTTTGTTTATTAATTTAAGTTCACTGCACCCATAAATAGATCATGTGAACAGCCAACAGCTCTACATGCACCACATATAGTCCTTAGAATTAAATCTTTGTGCAACATTTGCCAGTAAAGCATAATATTAAGATTTAATTATGAAATTATAAAGCACTCGAAATTGCATCAAGTTGAAGGGCAATAACCTGCAAACCATCCTGAGTGATCACTAATATAAGAACTGCTTGCTATACAAATTTGCTTGATTGACCTTTAGGGAATAGGGATCAGATTATTGCTTTTGATAAGCAAAAAAATAAACTTTAGATGCTGAATTCAGTAATTTGGTCCAAATAAACCAAAATTTTGTAAATTCTGAATATATTGGGAGAGTTCATATTTTCAGAGTTCAAACTATTTTTATTTTTATCTATCCTAGATCTCATTTCATATAATCATGCAGAAAAATATATGAAGAAAGATGGCAGAGACAAATTATGCATTGTTACAAAAAGTGAAGCACAAATTTGACTTGTCAAAAAAAAAGGTGAAGCACAAACTTTGCTTAAATTATTTCGGTCATATAGGAAACCAGTATTCTCCAACCAAGTAACTTGATATAACCTACAAAAGTGCATAAGGTTACTAGATCAGAATTCGGAACTATTCAGTCTTAACATCAATACATACATGTAAAATGTAAAAATTACAATTCAACAAAAGGTTAGATCTTATATGTACTTATCACTCAATTTTAAATACAGTTAAAAGAACCACAGACAAAAATGAGTCAAGCATAGTCTTGAAAACTTTAGCTTCACTAACTCTTATATTTAATCAAAAAGTGAGTGAAACATATTATTGGCAAAAGAGCAAAATGTTAATTTATAGAATTGCAAATTTAAATAATCATTTTCCTTTGTATTACTTCTCATTTTTTGAAGTTTCTCCACTTGTTGATTCATTGTTTTAACCAAGTATTATTTTACTTCGGAATACCATATAAGTATCTACTGAATATGTTTATAATGCAGTCAACTAAAATAAAAGATTAATGTAATCTATCATAAACAGCAACACTGTCAAGTAAACAGTAGGATATGCATTCAGGTAACAAATATTGATATTTGAGACATTCAATTTACATAGAAATTCAAAGTTCTCCAAGTTCATAGCTGTGTACATTTTCAGAGAATTGTAACTAGGAATAGGTGGAAAGTATTGACAAGAAAAGGTTTTAATCACAAACCTTTCATCAAGAAGAGTTAAGCCCTCCCCAAAATAAGATTTATCCATTTTCTGAAGAGACACAATCTGTCCATACCACAAATAAAAAATTAAGTTTGGAACCCAGTTCCTTCTAAACTGTGAATATAGACCAAAAAGACAATTGTCACATAAATATTAGTACCAAAGCCTTAACAACTTAATGCTAATTGCATAATGAAATTTGCAAACACTCGTGTGTTGTCAATAAAAGTAAAGTAAGAAATTTGTACACGTCTTAAAAATAAAAGGTTCTACATTGAATATCAGATTTCTGTACCTTCCCAGTCTGAAGAACTACTCTCCGAACTGATGACTGAAATGATAAAAATGAAAATTTCAATTACTGATTGTTCGCAGAACAGACATCCAGCAAGAATTAGACTTTTAAGTAGACAATATGAGCAAAGGTGCTCATAGGTATCAAAAAATGAATAAATTATATGCAGTGATTTTTATCATAAAAATGATGATAGTAAACAACCGCAAACTCACATGCTGGTAAAGACCAGTCGACTCAAATAGGGTATCATTTCCTCCATATAAAAGCCCCTGAAAACAAACAAGTAGTTGAATTATCACCTACAAAGCAAGTATGTGTCTATCTGAATCAATGATAATAGCAACAAGGTACCAGGCACAACAATATGCATAAACTTATTTCACTTTTATAATTTTATAACAAACCCGCAACAATTCTAACATAGCTGTAATTTTATGGGTACTATTCCAACAAACGCATTTCTGACCATCCATTGTAAGATCTAAGGGGTGATATTGACTATGGCTTGGGCCCGGCCGCTAGTAGGACCTACTGCTAGTGCAACCCCCACTAGCGGCCACATTTTTATTTGGCTTTTCAAACTGGCTGCAGGTTAAATTACGGTCTTTCATCTTTGATTTTGTTAACTTCAAACTTATGAAAGAGGAAATTGTGATTTTGGTACCAAACCTCATGGAAAGACGTGAGCTCACCAACCTTGAGAGCATTTGTTATTGGTAGAGGCTAACATGTTTATTTAGCTTAGTACTTGGCTATTAGACTATTGTCTGCATATGTGAGTACATTAACCTCAATCAGACATGGTCCCCAAATGTTCTACACTTTAGAGACACCAACAGTAAATGTTAAATCCCATAAGAACTGACCTCTAATTTCCCTCACAGTCTTTAGTAATTTCCCTTTATTCTGGCCGCAGGTCCTTTTATCTTCCTATATTCTGGCCGGTCAAAAACGAAGCCAAATAAAAATGAAAGCATAATAGTCATTAGTGAGAGTTGCATTGGCTGCAGGTGTACCTAGACCTTGGTCAATATCACCCCCTTAGGCCAAATGTGTTTGCTGAAATAGTGATTATAGAAAACGCTTGCTATGGAGCATTCACTGTATATATAAAAAAATGTTTAATGTGGTCCAAATATATCTCGAAAAAAATGTAATAAACTCGAATAAAAACAATGTTTATCTTGGAATGAAAAAATAATAACATTTTATTTCCCATGAAAATTGCTGATATAGAAGCTGAGAGTGAGAATAGACCTGAGTGAATGCTTTGGGATCGTGAGGGAACTCGTTGACAACTTCAATGGTGTAAAGTTGGTCGGATTTGGAGACGGATCGGAGGGTGCGGACTGCGTTCGACGAAATGCTCCAAAGAAAAATTGTGGCAACAATCAGAAGGAATACTGGAATGAACAAATACACTTTTCTATAATAATAATAATAGCTAGTATAACGGGTCGAGGAGGGAGAAGAAGCCATGGACGGGGTGAGGGGCTTGAGATTCGATCGATTATTAGCTCTACTCTTTCTCATCGCTCCAATCGCCGTACACGATTCTTCCACTATAATTCATACGGTCACTGTAACACTGCGAGATATAATTGTCAAACATTTCAGATTTGGTCACCTCGAAGGGAAGGGGACGCTGGTCGTTGGGGTTTTCGGGTTTGACTCATCCCTTTTTAACAACCGGGTCGGGGTCATGGTTAGGTCGATTCTAGTATTTAAAATTAATTAATTAAATTCAATAATATCACCTGTATCAATCCATCCATTACAACTACATATATCAACTTCTTTTAAATTTAAAATTCATTAAAACTTAAATAAAGCTACACTATATATTTATACAATAAATAAATTGCCTTAATAAAACTCTAATATTATTTTGTTAGTTATTTTTTCAAAATCCCATCCCAATTGAATTAATATGGGGTTAATTCTGGAGCCTTCTGGATGAGAAACATTTTATTTCCCATGGACCTAAAAAAAGAAACAAGACATCAATCAACACGGCACCGTTTGTCAATAAATATTTCCTATAAAAAAATAAAAATTCAAAATCCAGAATATCGTAGAAGAGTCGAGAAGCCGCGAAGTTCCCTCCAAAAATAACGCCAGTATGGAACCTCCTAGAACTCAACTAAAGAATAGATTTTGTATATAAACCCTTCTTCTTCCTCAGCAAAACCAGATCCGATCCGAAGTTGACGCTATTTGCAAACAAATACCCGATTTATCTCACTCCTTTGTTAATTAGCTTCTTTTTCAATCTCTTTCTCTCTCTCTGTTTAATTGGCTTATTCAGTTGTCTGCTCAAGCTTTAATGGCGGAGGTTCAGATGGCGGATGCCGAGACTTTTGCCTTCCAGGCTGAGATTAACCAGCTTCTCAGCTTGATTATCAACACTTTTTACAGCAACAAGGAGATCTTCCTTCGTGAACTCATCAGCAATTCCTCCGATGCCTTGGACAAGATTCGCTTCGAAAGCTTGACCGATAAGTCCAAACTCGATTCTCAACCGGAGCTTTTTATCCGGATCGTCCCTGATAAGGTCAACAAAACGCTCTCTATCATTGATAGCGGCATCGGAATGACCAAAGCAGGTAACACTAACCATTCTGCTTAAATTTGTTTAGATTTTTAGGAGTATGTATGTTTGTTACAATTTACAATGCCTTAAATGTTAGTTGATGCTAAATGGTTTTGTTTATTGGTTTAATTGTGATTGATAGATTTGGTGAATAATTTGGGAACGATTGCGAGATCGGGGACTAAGGAATTCATGGAGGCGTTGCAAGCTGGGGCCGATGTGAGCATGATTGGGCAATTTGGTGTTGGTTTTTACTCTGCTTATCTCGTTGCAGAGAAGGTTATTGTCACAACGAAGCATAATGATGACGATCAGTACGTTTGGGAATCACAAGCTGGTGGCTCTTTTTCTGTTACCAGGGATGCGGAGGGAGAGCCACTTGGCAGGGGAACTAAGATTACTCTCTTCCTCAAGGAAGATCAGGTATGATTCTAATACAGACTTGTGTTATTAATTATATTTTATTTAATAAAATTGTACTCTCAAGTTACTGTGCGGTATTAATTAATTCATTTGTACAAAACGGAACATGGGATCTGAAATATTGTCAGGGTCTAATACAAGTAATTGATGTAACCCAAAACACAGGTTTTGTTTGATTGGTTATGAAAATTCTGTGTATATTTGATATTACATTGTTTTGTTACCAGAGGAAACTAAATATATACAAGGAAGAAGTGGGAAAAAATTAAAGGAATTATAAGTTAGGCAGAGTTAGCAGCATAATTGTGGTTTTTATACGTAGTTAAATATTAATTTTGCATTTTGGCTCTATTATGCAGTTAGAGTATTTGGAGGAGAGGAGAATTAAGGACCTTGTGAAGAAGCATTCTGAGTTTATTAGCTACCCAATCTATCTGTGGACTGAAAAGACTACTGAGAAAGAGATAAGTGATGATGAAGATGATGAAGTCAAGAAGGAAGAGGAGGGTGATGTGGAGGACATTGATGAGGATAAAGAGAAGAAGGAATCCAAGAAGAAGAAGATTAAGGAGGTTACTAATGAGTGGCAGCTCATTAACAAGCAAAAACCAATCTGGTTGCGCAAGCCTGAGGAGATCACCAAAGAGGAATATGCAGCTTTCTACAAGAGCTTGACCAATGACTGGGAAGAACACCTTGCTGTCAAGCATTTCTCTGTTGAGGGTCAACTTGAATTCAAGGCCATCCTCTTTGTTCCCAAGAGGGCTCCATTTGATTTGTTTGATACCCGCAAGAAGCTAAACAATATTAAGCTCTATGTTCGCAGGGTGTTTATCATGGATAGCTGTGAGGAGCTAATCCCGGAGTATTTGAGTTTTGTTAAGGGTGTTGTTGACTCTGATGACTTGCCTCTCAACATCTCTCGTGAGATGCTTCAACAGAACAAGATTCTCAAGGTCATCAGGAAGAATCTTGTAAAGAAATGCATTGAGATGTTCAATGAGATTGCGGAGAACAAAGAGGATTATGCAAAGTTTTATGAAGCATTCTCCAAGAACTTGAAGCTGGGTATGCACGAGGATAGCCAGAACAGGGCCAAATTGGCCGACTTGCTCAGGTACCACTCAACTAAGAGTGGTGATGAGCTGACTAGTTTGAAGGATTATGTCACCAGAATGAAGGAGGGGCAAAAGGACATCTACTACATTACTGGTGAAAGCAAGAAGTCTGTTGAGAACTCCCCATTCTTGGAGAAGCTGAAAAAGAAGGGTTACGAGGTGCTTTTTATGGTGGATGCTATTGATGAGTATGCTGTTGGACAGCTGAAGGAATATGATGGGAAGAAGCTGGTTTCTGTTACAAAGGAGGGGTTGAAGCTTGATGATGAGACAGAAGAAGAGAAGAAGCAAAAAGAAGAGAAAAAGAAGTCTTTTGAGAATCTCTGCAAGACCATCAAGGATATTCTTGGTGACAAAGTGGAGAAAGTGGTTGTGTCAGACAGGATTGTGGACTCTCCGTGCTGTCTTGTGACTGGAGAGTATGGTTGGACTGCAAACATGGAAAGGATTATGAAGGCTCAAGCTCTGAGGGACAGCAGCATGGGATCATACATGTCTAGCAAGAAGACGATGGAGATTAATCCTGACAATGGAATCATGGAGGAGTTAAGGAAGAGAGCAGAGGCTGATAAGAATGACAAGGCAGTGAAGGATCTTGTGTTGCTGCTTTATGAGACTGCTCTGTTGACTTCTGGATTTAGTCTTGATGATCCAAATGTGTTTTCAGCTAGAATCCATAGGATGCTGAAGTTGGGGCTTAGTATTGACGAGGAAGAGGAGGGCCGGAGAGGATGCCGATATGCCTGCATTGGAGGAAGAAGGTAACGAGGAAAGCAAGATGGAGGAAGTGGACTGAGATCACAGCATGAGGATGACTTTGGTTTTCAAGGAGTTGGTTAATACAGCTGATGGTGGAGGGGTCAAAGTTATGCAGTGGAAGTCGTCTTTTTAAGGTCTGTTTTTATTATGTTACTACTTTTATTTTCCTGATATCAGTGTTTATTGTTATCAAGGGTGGTCGTACAACAAACTTTCCAGCCGAATTGTACCTATCATCTCTATCAATATAGTTTGTGTTCTGGCAATTACAATGTTGGTTTGAAGTTTGATTACCGCCTTCTTTTATTGTGCTACTTAATTTGTGCATAAAGCTGGTGTTCAAAGAGTACATTTTGGCGAGGTCAACACAAATGCTAATGAAAAACTGAAGCTGAGCCCCCGGAGCTCGGTGCTCTTTAGCTTATAGCTTATAGTTTCCATAAAATGGATAACTTAACTTTCCTTTAAGTTTCACAATTCACTCTTATTTTAATTTTATTATTTATAGACTAAAGGGTATAATAAGGATTACAAAAATAACTTGTTTAAATTCGTTACAAAAATGTATGTTTGGTAAGAAAAGTGGTTTATGTACATTTTCTTTTCTTTTTCATCTAATAAAAAACTTAGTATCAAAGGAATTGGACAGAATACTAACCTAGTTTATGAACACCCCCAACCAAAAAAAAAAGAGAGAAAAAAGAAAATGTAGTAATGGTGCTCCTTAGAAGACTCACTTTTTGGATAGATGGGAGTTTAAAGACGGTCTTTATGGAGAGGTCTTGTGGTCTTAAATCTCCAGCATAAATACAAAAAGTGAACTAGTAAATGAAAAGGCAATCTCAATAACCTTGTATAAATCTGTGCTTTGTGACAGATTTTAAGATAACCATTTAATCTTTGCTTTGTTTGAAATCTTAATATAAAAGGTTGTATCCCAACTTTGTTATACCAAATTACACCTTCACCAGAAAACAACAGATGTTGAATGCCACGATGCTTTCTGGGACTTTTTAAAGCTTCACCAAAAAGTACAAGAAGATGATCAAAGTAGTCTTACCGGAACTTTTAACATGCTGTGTATTTCTGAGATGAGAGATGAAGATGGTGGCAAGAGAAAGAAACTCAAGATGTGGCACCGCCTGTTGGACCAGCAGGTCACCAATTTTTAGTAGTCCCTAACCGGCTGATAACCGCATTCCATGATTCAGTCTTATTTGTACCATCTTTCAACAAAAAATTTAAGAATGTCGAGGGTAGACACATCTACACACCGACTAAAATGTAGGAATTTTGAGGGTACACACATCTACAAAGTCTACATCTACAAAATATCCATAACTCTATGCTTAATTTTATAATGTACCATTGTATCAGGTCAATTATTTTGTACCAAGACATAGCAGGACTCCACTTTTAATCATATATATCTGTTATAACTCGAATATATTTGCAAAAATACTATAGACTAATTAGCAAAAAACCCAATCAAGGAAACAACTATCATAAACAGTTTGTAATCATATCAAGCTGTCAACATTAAGGTAACAGAAGACAACTTTAGAACGCCAAAATTTAAAATATTGTGCTTTTAACAAGACAATGATGCACTAAATAATAGCGAACAGAATGTTCTAATTTAAACAAACCCCTAATACGCAGCAACTCCAAAACTTAAAAAGGGATTCGAAATCTAAGAAAAACTTGAACTAGTAGGTGGTGCTCCTCCAAAACTCCCAGATCCACGTCCAAAGCCACCCCTTCCGCCACCCTGCAAGTTCACAATCTATAAGTTAGACCTGTTATTTCCAATTCTTCAACAGTAAATTTAGAGGGAATCAAATACTAGAAACTAGAATCCAGTACATTTCATGTATCAATTGTGACGATTGAAAATTAGCAAGCGAATTGTGACATGACAACTTGCACAATGTACAAGATCAAGCATGTGTAACATGGAATAAAACTAATGAAGACCATTCAATCCACGACAAGTACACTCTACTTCATCATGTCACTAGTACAGTGATGCAAATGTCATTTTACTTAATTTATGGACAGAAACATACCAAGAAATTAAACAGGGTAAAAACAATTATTGACTATTTGTTATAATCAAATTTATGTATGCAAATTGATTATAAAGCAAGAAGGTTTGCAAACAAAGTTCAATATTATATTATTCCAAGTTTTATAATGGAGTCCTGCTATATATTGCGAAAAAATTCTACTGAATTACGATTGTGATGTATATCAATACATGGGATTAGATAGGATGGTCAAGTGTACCAAATGTATCGTAAAAATATTACCAATTAGACTTGTCCACATAACTCGCAATAAAAAAAAGGCGACTTGTAAAGTCGCAATATATATCATTATCCTTTAAATTTTGATAAAACCTATAGAAAGAAGAATGTAAAAACGAAGAACTAGACATCCAGAATCACCTGCTGCAAACTTGTACACAAATATATATCTTTATAGCGATTGAATGATGATGTATCAGGATAAAAGAGTAGAAGAGATGGCAATCATGGTTCTAAAATTCATCCATTCTTTTTTACACATCTCCAAACACTAAAGAGACGTGGAATAAATTCAGAACTATTAATTTGTATAAACTTGTCTATTGCTAATATTATACTTAGTGTTGAATCCACACCAAGACTTGAGAAGATAAGAGTATGAATTTCAAAATACAAATTAGAAGTGAGGCTAGCTATTTTAGCTAGTTTAATTGTGGAATTTTGGAATTCATTACTCTTAAGAACTGCTAAAGAGATTGGATATTATAGTTTCCTACATCAAGTTACAAGCTAAATTATCAAAGTCAAGCGTTCAATTAAAATATGGTCAAAAATCATGTCATCCTTCTGGAAATTTGTTTCATAACCCATGTTATATTTATTGACAGTTTGGTCATGCAAAAGTGGATCAACATGCTTCTTAAATAACTTTACAGATACAAAAACAATACATAAAAACAATTAAATAAATTTTTTTATAACATACAATTACAAGTAGCTAAAACAACAAAAATGAAAACAGATGTAAGTTGCCCATAAGAAAAAAGAAAGTACCCTAAATGCAGGCTGATAATCAGCAGGAGCTCCACCCTTCTCACCACCAAATTCACCAGGAGGTCCTCTTGGTCCACCCCGATATCCATCCCTGTCACCAAACCTTGGTCTTTCCCCGTCAAACCTTGGCGGGCCACTGTAAACCCAAACACCAAAACCAAATCAGTTCAAACAAAACATCTAAAACCATTAATGCAAATGAACTTTGTTATCACTATACCGCGGGCGATCGCCTGGAGGGCCACCCATTGGACGGCCAAGTGGCTTAGCCGACTTCTTCAAAGTTGAAGGAACAATGTCAGATGGAAGATTGAGATAAGTCCTGAGAAACTCAATCCCATCGTTGGTGAGGTACCAGTAGTAGTGCATCCAAGCGAAAGTCTCACGCACATATTCCTTCGATTTGAAGCTCTGCATTAGCTTTATCACCTGCAGATTTGGCACATCGATGTTGGGGTGCTTGGCGAGATTGTAGTCCTTCTTCGCAAAGCAAACTCCCTCTGTAAATTTACAATAAATCCCATATATAAACACAATCAAACAAAAACAAAAACCTTATAAATGCCTGTATACAAATATTCATGGAGAGAAAAATAGTTACCTTGGAAGAGGTATTTGGAGATCTCTCTCCGGTTCTTCTCTGGGATAATCTGATGACAAATTTAGACATATTTGTTATTTCATTTCGGAGTTAGAATGATAGTATATACGTGGAGAGAGAAAAATGAAGAATTTTACCATGGCTGCTGCTGCTGCTACTGCTGCGAGACGAATAGAGGCAGTGAAAGACGAAGCTCTGGTATAGTTCTAGGAGCGTAACAATGTAACCCTAGGAAACGAACTAATATCTTAGGTTTTGGCGGTTTTAATGGGTTGGACTTCAATTTTGATTAATAGTTGGATTGTGGATCGGGCCTGGCCCAGAAAAATAACTATGAAGTGTGTTTTGACTTTGAAGACATAAAACATGCCAATACAAATAAATAAGGAACAATTACATTTTAGGGTGAATTACAAATTCTATTACATTTTTAAAAATAATTACAACAAAAGTGCCCTCATAAAATTTTTACGCAACTAATACACTTTCATATTTATTTACAATTCTAGTACATTTAGGATTCCTTAATTTAAGGAATTAGTATTCAATTAAATTCCTTAATTTAAGGAATTAGTATTCAATTAAGTAATTAATATATCTACATATTAAAACAAACTAAAGGCGTATATATGAAACACAATTATTGACTGGCGTATATACTGCAAATACTCGTCTTCTCCGACCGAAGCTCTTTGCAAATACTCGTCGTCTGCAAATATGAGTTTTTCATGTTTAATTCATCATGAAATTGGTTTGGAGATGGGAATGAATTGGGGCTTCTGCTTGAGCTTAGAAGTCAAAGGGTCACCGTGTCTTGCTCTTTTGAGATCTGAAAACGCTGCTCTCCTTCTCTTCTGCACCACGTTGAATGCCGGCATTTTGAACTACCGCTCCCAAATTAAACAAAACCCTAACCAGCCAACCAACCAACCCACCCTAGGAGATGCAGTACTAATAATACGTTACACATTCATCAACCCCGGTCCGGTTCATATTGAAAAAGTAGGGTGGATCGACCCGAACACACCGTCTGTGCATGGAACCCAAAAATAGACTCGCTTCTTTGGGCTATTTTCTATTTTTTTTTTGAAGTAGAATATGAGTTTAACATGGAATTATAAGGGGGTGTTTGGGTGTAGTTTTTTCATGGTGCAGTTGGTAGCCAAACATTCGTACCAAGGTAATCAATTCAGTTTTGTTAAGTTACCAAATTTTTTTGAATGTGATACAATTAGTAGCCAAACCTTCATGATATTGGTTGCCAAACTTTTAGATCAAGGTGACAAATTCATATTGTAGGTGTTGAGGTAGATTTGGTTACCTTGGTATAAAGTTTTGGTTACCAAATCATTTGATAAGGTAACCAATTCAGTTTTATTAGCTTACTAATATATTTTGAATGTGATGCAGTTGGTAACCAAAATTTATGCAGTTGGTTACTAAACCTTCTGATAAGGTAACCAATTTAATTTTATTTGATTACTAATTATTTTTGAATGTGATGCAGTTGGTTACCAAATTTTATATAGTTGGTTACCAAACCATTTGATAAGGTAACCAATTCAGTTTTATTTGATTACCAATTTTATTTTAAATGTGATGCAGTTACTAGTCAAAATTCGTATAAAGGTAACCATTTCAATTTTTGTGGGTAACCAAATCATCAAAAAAAACAGAATAGCAACTCCGGTGGCGGTGGCGGTGGCGATGTGGCGGCGGCAGCGGTGGCGGCGAGAGAGGAGGATGATGAACATTAGTTCCTTCATAATTTTTTATTTTTAATTTTCTCATTTTGATTTGAATTTTGAAATATGGATTTGAAATTGTTGTTAGAGACAAGATTTGAATTTGAATTTGAATTATTAGTTATCCTTGATTTTAGGTTTCTTTATTAATGTGAATTGTACTATTTTTGTAATATGATTCCTTAATAAAACTCTTTTTATAATTATTTAGTTGATGCACTTTTCTTGTAATTAATTTCTATTCGTTGTATACTTATGTAAAGGACCCTACATTTTATAGTACATTTAAAAATATAATTACAACAAAAGTGCACTCATTAAATATTTACACAATTAATGCAAATGCAATACTTAATTACAAAAATAGTATAATCTTATCCCTTTAATTATGCACACGATTTTCTCCCTCATCTCTCTCACAATTTTCTCCCCATCTCTCCCACTCCATTTCTGTTTCCCTTCTTCTTCTCCTCCCACCCTCCTCCTCCTCCTCCTCCTCCTCCTCCTCCTCCTCCTCCTCATCCTCATCTTCCTCCTCCTCCTGTCCAACCCCTCCCCATCCTCCGCCTCCCCCTCCTCCTCCTCCCTCCTCCCTCCTCCCTCCTCCCTCCTCCACCTCCTCCCGCCACTCCCTCCCCACCTCCTCCCCTCCCTCTCCTCCCGCCCCTTTCTCCTCCTACTGCCGCCCCCCTCCTCCCGCCCCCTCCCCCTCCCACTCCCACTCCCACTCCTACTCCCACTCCCACTCCCACTTTTGCCTCCCTTTGCCTTTCCCTTCCTCCCGCCCCCGCCTCCACCTCCCCTCCCTCCGCCTCCCCTTCCTCCCGCATCCCCCTCCTCACGCCTCCCTTTCTCCTCCCCCTCTTTCCGCCCCCCTTTTCCTCCACCCTCCTCTCCCCCCACACCCCACGCCCCACCCCCTCCCGCCCCTCCCTCTCCTCGATCCCTCCGCCTCCCACAGCCACCGGTCCGTTCTTTATTTTCACCGGTAACAAAATCTTCTGATAAGGTAACCAATTTAGTTTTATTAGATTACTAATTTATTTTGGATGTGATGCAGTTGGTAATCAAACTTCATGTAGTTGGTTACCAAATCATTTGATAAAGTAACCAATTCAGTTTTATTAGCTTACTAATATATTTTGAATGTGATGCAGTTGGTAACCAAAATTTATGCAGTTAGTTACTAAACCTTCCGATAAGGTAACCAATTTAGTTTTATTGGGTTACTAATTTATTTTGGATGTGATGCAGTTGGTAACCAAATTTCATATAGTTGGTTACCAAACCATTTGATAAGGTAACCAATTCAGTTTTATTTGATTACCAATTTTATTTTAAATGTGATGTAGTTACTAGTCAAAATTCATATAAAGGTAACCATTTCAATTTTTGTGGGTAACCAAATCGTCAAAAGAAATTCAGAATAACAACTCCGGTGGAGGCAACGGCGGCGGCGATGTGGCGGCGGCAGCGGTAGCGACGAGAGATGAGGATGATGAACATTAGCTCCTTCATAATTTTTTATTTTTAATTTTCTCATTTTGAAATATGGATTTGAAATTATTGTTAGAGACAAGATTTGAATTTGAATTTGAATTAATAGTTATCCTTGATTTTAGGTTTTTTTATTAATGTGAATTGTACTATTTTTATAATACGAGTCCTAATTACACTCTTTTTGTAATTATTTAGTTGATGCACTTTTCTTGTAATTACTTTCTATTTGTTGTATACTTATGTAAAGGACCCAATAAATGAAGGGATAAATGTTTTTTTTATCACTCTTCTATTTTAGGTCAACTTATTCAACTAACTATTTTTTTTCCTATATTCAATTAACTAAACTTTATTTTTCTTACAAATTGTTAAGTCATTTAACTTTAAACGGAAATATACACATAAGCAGCTGACTTGTAAAAAAAATATGTGACAAAGAGTATCTAATGTGACCTTCATTATGTGGATCTCGATGGAAAAATTCCCTCCTAAATAGCCTTTGGTGGACCCCATATGTATAAAACATATGTCTTTGTCGAAAGCCAAATCGATATTCATTTGATCCAATTTGATTGTGTAAGAAAATTGAACCCTAACCAAATCGATCCAACAATTGAGAGTAACGACCATGAGAAAATTGATCATCACTGTTGATAAATCGTCGACATGTATGACCCTTTTGTCTCCTCTTTTGACTTTAATCAATTTTTATTGTTACATTTGTTGTAGTATTGTCTTTTTTCATAAGCCCTAGGTTGATTTTGGTGGAAAGTATTATTTTTTTCTATCTTTGTACCGATTTTCTTCTTTTTAGATTATTAAAACCCTTCTTTATTATAAGAAATACTACATATACATACATATATTATACAACAACATTATATATTTACATATACCCAATGTATGCTCTGTTTTGTAATTTTTTATTTATTTATTTGTGTACAAATAGATACATATACATATTATATATGTTGATTATATTTGTACATCATATATACATATATATAAACACCTCATATATGTTATGCATGGATAATTTGTTTTGATTTTATATTGTTTATGTTCTATTTTTAATTATTTTTTATATTTATGTGTAGATGTATAATATTGTGCAATTAAATGTATATTATGGTGGGAAGTTCATCAATGCTCTTTTTTGTGAGTGTGGGATGTAAGGTTCATCACTTTTCACGTTTGGATGCTGATTATATATGTATGGATGCAATAGATGACTTACCTATTGAATTTAGTTATCACCCTAAGTCAACTGTTTACTTTAAAAGTGATGGAGTGGATATTAAATATGGTGTTAGACTTATTTATGACGATGCTAGTATAAGAGGCATGGTTAATATTTGATTGTCATTTGGTGTCATTGATTTATATGTAGATCATGTATTACCATATAATACTGATCAAACCTCCATATCGGATAAGCATAACAATTTTAACAAACAAGAGTTTTTTGGTAATGCTTTGAAAGATAATGTGGGTGAAAATGTGGTTGATATTATGTCTGAGAATAACATTGATAAGGAAGATGAGGGTGAGGGCGATAATGAAGGTGATAAAGAGGGAGATATAGTGGGTGATAATGTGGATAATGTGGCAGGGGAGAATGTGAGTGATAAAAGGACTAAAAACTACGAGAATGTAAAAAAGAGTTCAAAATGAAGTCCAAAAGGGGTAAAAAAAAAATGGCAGTTGAGAAAAATATTTTGAGACTGATGATACCTCTAATAATGATGTTGATGAAGACTGCAGTGATGAAGAATTAGTAGAAGCTATGAGAAGATGTAAGGAGTATAAGAGAGGGATGAAAAAGAACACAGAGTTGAAAGATGTAGATACTAATATTTTTAATAAAAGAGACAATGAGGTAGATGAGGCAGAAAATAAGGGAGATGAAGGGAATGATAGAGATGAAGAGGGTGAGCCTAAAAATGAGAAAGACAATGTGGCCGGACATAAGCCAGAGATGAATGAAATAGAGGGAGAACAATTTGGGAATGAAAGTGCTAATGAAAATCATGGTGAGAGCAGTGATTCAGATGATGCATCATGACAAAGTGAATATGAGAACAATGATGTTCTCATGCCTCTTTCTAAGAGCAGTAAAGAAGATGAGAATTTTGCTATGTAGGGTCTCCCTCTAGTAAAGATACAGTTGAGATTTATAACACTAAGACAAAAAGAAGTTGATAAAGTTTAAAATTACATGATTTTTTCAGCATTGGGGAGTTTAAAGATGTCACAAGAGACTACTAATTTGTAAATAGGAGGAATTTATGGTATTCAACCAATGTTTCCAAAAGATGTCAAGTTAGGTTTAATAAACATAAGCTCAAATCCCCAAGGCAGAAAAGAGTTGTGCCATCTATTCCACCTACTCAAGGTGTTGTGGGGGTAATTTTTTTAAATATATGCACTAGTACATATAAGTTCATTAATTTTTATTAATTTTTTCTATTCTATAAGGTACTGAAATTTAAAAAAAAGGGTGACAAGGCAATTGAGACTGGAAAAGGGAAAGAAAAAAAAATTATCTTTGTAAGTATAAGTTCAATAAATATATACGCAGAAGCAATATAATATAAGTTAATTTTATTACCTTTGTGAGGGGTATTATTTTAATAGGTTAGTGAAAGTGAAAAGGGAAAAGAAAAAGTTGATGACTGTGCTGGAAAGGGAAAAGAAAAAGTTTGACTACGCTAGAAAGGGAAATGACAAAGTTATATTTGTAAGTATTACTTTAATTTAGTTTATGTGAAATAATTTTTAAGGTTATTTAGTACTGTTGCTAAGTGTATAAATTTTATTTGTTCTTAATGGCATTAATTTATATTACATGTTGTGTACTTCTAATTAAATGTTAACTCCAACCCTTATGAGGAACACGAAGACTTTAGAAACAATTATGGAAGGATGCACTCCACCATACCTGGTCAATACAAAAAAAAAAAGACAACCAAACATACAAAATTCTCAATCTTCAACGTGAATAAGGTTAACAAATTAAACAACCCGGGTCAAATCCCGAGTCCGAAATAAATCTCGGGTCAAATCTCAAGTCCGAATTGAATCAAATCCATCAAAATAAAGCCTCAAACTACTAACCCGATAGTAACTTCTTGGATCATCTTAGCCCACCACAGGCTCCCAAAAGGTCATGACTTGAAGGTATAATTGGTAGTAACTTATTTCCTTATATACAGACTAAATTTTTCCCCTTATCTTTCGATGTGGGACCGGGGTGTTACAAACTCCACCACTTAAATTTCTGACGTCCCCGTCAAAACCGATCACATACACGGCCCAAAGATCTTTTTGCCTCTCTAGCCATTGAGGGATAATACCGGCTGGCTTCGTGTCCCCACCTCCGGACCTCTATCTCTCCAGTGTGGGATAATGCCACCAGCCTTCGTGTCCCCACCTCTGACAACCCGATCGAATGACCCGACCCTAGCTTTCGAGAGTCGACTTTGATACCATATGAAACAACCCGGGTCAAATCCCGAGTCCGGAATAAATCTCGGGTCAAATCCCAAGTCCGAATCAAATCCATCAAAATAAGGCCTCAAACTACTAACCCAATAGTATCTTCTTGGGTCATCTTAGCCTACCACAGGCTCCCAAAGGTCATGACTTGAAGGTACAATTGGTAGTAACTTATTTCCTTATATACAAATAAATTTTCCCCTATCTTTCGATGTGGGACTGGGATGTTACAACAACTCTATTGCATAAAGTTTTATAGTTGGTGATAGTGATGTAAGGAAGTTAGGGAAATTTATTGTGATTATTTTTGGTAAATCTTGAACTAGGTCATATGTTGGGATAATGATGCAAGGAAGCTAGGGAAATTTATTATAATTGTACAAATTGATCAATGTTATTAGCTGATTAATGTTATACAAATTGTGGTTGTTTTGTTTTTTATTTTAGTTTGGTTTAGTTATCAATGTTTTGCATTTTAGTCTTGATTCAGTTTTAGTTTGGTCATCACTTTTACAATGTGATTACGAATTGCATTCATAATTTTTGTGCACTATGTGGGTTGGTTGTGACTAGGGGTGCTCATTGGTAAAAAATCGAACCGGTACCGAACTGAAAAACCCAGAAAAGTAAGAACCGGTACCGGTACCGAATAACCAGGTCTGTACAAATTCGGTACTAATTTTTTCGGTTCGGTTTTTGGTTATACCGTAATAATTAAATAATTTTTTATATATTAACAAATAACTAAATAAGATACATATTGAACCAACAGTCCCCAAATGTATTATTGAGTGGAGTATGAAAAATCAAGTACACGCAAGTTTATAGTAACATTTAAGCAATCGTCAATTAGCATATTATCAAGTCGAGTACGAAGAATCGGATAGAGTGTGAAGAATTAGGTACATAAAAGTTTTATAATTTAACATTTAAGCAACCTTCAATTGACATACTAGTGAGAGGAATACTACAACAGAAACCAAGAGAGAGGAGATTTATGTGCATCTTCTTCTTATCCTGCGAAACTTGCATCTACATGATCCAAAGTTCAAATTACTCATAAAGGCTTACAGAGTTACAGAAGTAGAATGTGAAGAACAATTACTTCACACAACGTAATGAAATATGAATTGCCTTAAAAACTTTACTGCAATATCAGTACCATCTGTCAACGTCAGAATTTTTATTTGTCCTTTTTCGTTACTTGTTCTTTGGTGTTCTCATGTTAGGTGAGATTTGTTTAAAAAAATAAGTGAAAAAGGTCCGACATGTATCATGTCGACGATTAGACTGTGAGAGTCGTCAGTTGGTTTTTTATATGGTTGTACCAACACAACCGAGAAAAGGTTTGCACATTGACCCAGTGATGTGACACTGCTAAACGGGTCTGTAAAACCGAGATTCATTAGGGTTCGGGGGCTTGATTATGCGGAGGGAAGGTGTTAGGCACCCCACGACATTCGTGTTACCACGGTGACCGCCACTTTTCAAGAAACTATTATATGAATGTGTGGGGGGGGGGGTCAATGTGTTGTTATTTGGAAGTAGTGCGCGGCCTCGTTCGCACATATATACACAGGGTTTGAATTTGTGTAAAAATTCAATTTTAGCAAGATATGGTAGTGATATTTTATAAAAGAGGTTTTTTCAAACACTTGTGCTCAATAGTAATTGAGACCTTTTACACTTCCATTTTATTAAGTGTTCGGCTTGATTGATTTTATTCTCGAGATGCGAAGCATCTATAAGAAAATAATGTACAAAATAATGCCGATTTTCTCGTGGCTATGAAAACCATATGAGGAAATTCAGACACCGCAGAATAATTTACAAGCTGCTTACAGCTGAAAATGTCCATCACAAGAACCGAATCTAGATCCAATAGGCTGAATCTGTTATCACATGATTCCTAGGCTCACATGATACCGCAATTTGTATGAAAGTAGTAAGCAGGTATATATATAAAAGCTGTAAATATATATATACAGACATGATCGGCCACTATGAAGCACCTCCATGGGGGATTAGAAAATATAAATAAAGCTGGAAAAGCTATCAACCGCCACGGAGGAAACTCCAGGCAGGAAAAAACGTAAATAAAGCTGTAAAAGCGATCAACTGCCACGAAGTTCCAAGCAGGACGAAACGTAAAGAAAGTTGTAAAAGCGATCAACCACCACGAAGTAAACTCCAGGTGTAACGAAAAAAATAAATATATAAATATATATAAAAGCGATAAACGCACCGGATGTAAAATCCAGGCTTATCGAACAAAGTTCGACAACAGTTCATATATATAAGTGTATATATATATATATGTGTGTGTGTGTGTGTGTGTGACAACCCCAAAATAGGTCCATTCCATCCAACTCATTCTAAGTCGCCAAATACATGGTACAGAAAATAACTACAACTTTATTACAACAATTATCATGCAAAATACAACAACACTTATACTGTGAGTTTTGATACAAATATATACCAACTGTGACTCACATCCTAACCTTGGATATCACGTCACAATGGCACCTTACATAAAGGTATAGTCAAAAACTGTTTTAGAAATTAAAATCTTTGGGAAGTGCTCAAGGAAACCTTCGTACATGGGAGGCCATGCGTCTAGATTATGATAGATATCATATGGCCACAGAATTATCCTTGGTTGACCCAATAGACATCAAAGAAAAATGAGAAGATTACTATAATATTCTTTCCAATTGTGAGTCTTCTCTTGACATATCATTATCTCCACTGTCTCTAATTGAGAGTTATACTTCAACCAAACACCAAGATTATATAGGTAGTGCTCGTAGATATACTCAGCAGGTGTGTGACAACCCCAAAATAGGTCCATTCCATCCAACCCATTCTGAGTCGCCAAATACTCATGGTACAGAAACAACTACAACTTTTACCACCCATAAGCTGTGAACTTGAATACAAACATTATCATCTAGATAATATTCACATGCAAATAAATCCCCATCATAATTATTGATACATAATTTTACAAAAAATGGTGAGGACTACTAAACAACTCTCTTTAGAACCTTCATTCCATACCCCGACTAGTACTCGCTACATTCTCGCCTCCTGAGAAGGAAAAATGGAACAACAAGGAAAAGGGTGAGCTCAACTAGCCCAGTAAAGAATATTATGACTAAGATAATGTACAACAAATTATCCTTAGTCTTCAACAGGGAAAAATCTGATAGAATACAATAGACAACAAGTTTTAGATCAACAACTGCAGCGGAAACAACAATTCATTAGAAGAGTTAAGTAGAGAATAAAATCTACTAACATCTATGAATTTAAAAGTCCATCATCAATATTTTATCCCTGTAACATCAATCAATATATATCTCAAATCAAATCAAATATTTATCTTTGCACTACAGGCCAAAGATATTCATCAGTCGGTCATGTTCATCTAAACACCTGTTCATCTTTGCACTACGGGCCAAAGATATTCATCAATTGTTCATGTTCATCTCAACACCTGTTCATCTTTGCACTACGGGCCAAAGATATTCATCAATTGTTCATGTTCATCTCAACACCTGTACATCTTTGCACTACGGGCCAAAGATATTCATAACAAAGTCAACCATCTTTGCACTACAGGCCAAAGATATTCAGTAACACCATCATTTAGGACTGAGGATGATGAAAAATATTTTAAAGGAAACGAATCCAGTGAAACAAAATAACAAGTATTAAAGATTCGTACTCTAAACAATCCGAGTTCAAAAATACTTCATAAATAATCATACTGAAGTAAAATTCAAGAATGATCAAAACATGGATACAATCAAAGCTCTTCCAGAATAGATATTTTGGACAAAAAGAAAAAATTTCATTTTTCGGTGAATAGTGTCGTATTCGTGAATAGTGCCGTATACGTGAATAGTGTCGTATACGTGAATAATAACTCCGACACCAAAAGATAGTAATTTCACAAAAAAAACATCTTCACGCTTCGTGAATAGTACTCGTGAATAGTAACTCGTGAATAGTAACTCATGAATAGTAACCCCGACATGAAAAAGTTCCAAATTTGATAAAAAGTTCATATCAATACTTCGGCATAATGATATTAGAAGAAATAATATCATTTTAAAAAAAAAATATCCCTTACCTCGAAAGACAGTACTTCTAGTTGAAACACCGAATATAGGCTATGACTTGAACTTGCACCGTATAGCAATACTCAAAGTATACTCAAAATACTCACAAGAATACGCTCGATAATATAGAGAGAGAAAACTTCAGTTTCTGGTGTGATTTTCAATTCTAACCTAAGCACCTATTTATAGGAAATTGCTTAGAACACCAAAGTAGAAAATTTAATAAAATATTATTATATAATTTAAAATTTCGTACGCCATCCTTTGAAGAACTGAATTCAGCCATCTTTGTTGCTCCACAATAATGACAAAAACAAAAAAAACGTTTTTGTTATTAAAAACAATTAAAACTTCCAAAAATCAATTATTTCGGAGCTTCGGAACTTCAATAATTCACAATAAATAGCCTTTTTTGCCAGAAAATTCAAATCTCGCGAGTATTTATAGGAAATTCAATTCTGTACAACTTTACAGAAGGAAGTTTTTCCAAATTCCAAACAGAAATGGACCGAAATCCATAAACGGGCGATTTTACAGGCTATAATCAAATTTCAGTCAATAATTGTGTCCACCAACACACAAAATATGTGTTAAACATTTAATGCCACAAAAATACTCTTCCTCCTCATATACTCATATATCCCACATTCATCGTAAAAATATCATCACTAATATATTATTAAAATAATATATTTAAATGAATTATTTTATCAGAAAAAGATAAAATATTAATTTTCAACAATTGTCACATTAAAAATTTTCTCCATCCATATACACATAAAATCAATATTTTTCTCATCATATAAATCAATAATTAATTATTCACAAATAATATCACAGAATCACAATACTAGCAACCAGGCCGTTCCCAGGAAAGAGGGGGCTTTCCAATAAGAATTTCTCCTTACTGGCGCGCAATTAGGTGACCAAACCTCTCCTTAGACAGAACTTTCTAGACATTGCCAATAATGTTATCAAATAATATTATTCAGATAATATGAATTATTGCTTCGATAATGGAAAATACTGTGTAGTGACAATTATTGAAACAACAGTAATATAAAATATCAATGCAGCAATTATTGAATCAATAAAATAAAATACTGAACAGTAATTACTGTAACAATTATTGAGTAGTGCCTTCTTACGTAAGAATCAATAATTGGTGCAATACCGTGTGCTACTGTGCAACAACGCGTATTACTGTGTTTTAACCACCGAGTATTCCAACAGTATTAACGGTAACAACTACGCCGTTATTTTTAAACAACTTATATTTGTCGTTTTCTTCATCCAATCGCTTTCCGTTATGGGGCCCACAAAAGACTGCGCCGTCGTACGAATATTCCCCGACAGCAAGAATATTTCACGACCAAACGAATATTCCCCGACAACAATAAATTTTTTATAACCACCTGCTTATTCGAAATATTTGCGCATTTTACCCATAACTTTCCACATTAATCAAATCAACCCTTACTATTTTAAAATAATAAATAAAGGAAATTCCTTTTTATTCAAAAATTTTCGGGGTCTTACAAGGTGGATGAGCACATCCTTGTCTTATGATGACACGAGGTTGTATGTCATTAGATATCTTGTATGATAGTGGCAAAACACCCTTCCAACATTGGGTTCTCCTCACCCTATTTGATTCACCAAATATAACTACTAAAGGATGTATACAACACTTTTCTATATTGCTTAGGGAGAACCTCCACAGCTAGAGACCACCATTCTATTTCCTCGTTACCCTCGCTCGACCCAGCTACACTCTTATTACCTGAAAAGGAATTATGAAGCAAAAAGGTAAGCACAACTAGCCCAGTAAAGAATATCACAACTAAAGATAATTAAATTATCAATAGCCTTCATTTAAGACCCCAACTTATTATTAATGGAATTTAATTTTTTCTATTTATTATTTTGAAATAGTAAGGGTGATTTGATTAATGTGGATAGTTATGGGTAAAATACGCAAATATTTCAAAATAAGCAAGTGGTTATAAAATATTCATTGTTGTCGGGGGAATATTCGTTTGGTCGTGGAATATTCTTGCTGTCGGGGAATATTCGTACGACGGCGCAGTCTTTTGTGGGCCCCATAACGAAAAGCGATTGGATGAAGAAAACGACAAATATAAGTTGTTTAAAAATAACGACGTAGTTATTACCGTTAATACTGTTAAAATACTCGGTGGTTAAAACACAGTAGCACACAGTATTGCACCAATTATTGATTCTTACGTAAGAACGCACTACTTAATAATTGTTACGGTAATTACTGTTCAGTATTTTATTTTATTGATTCAATAATTGCTGTGTTGATATTTTATATTACTGTTGTTTCAATAATTGTCACTACACAGTATTTTTCATTATCGAAGCAATAATTTATATTATCTGAATAATATTATTGGATAACATTATTGGCAAAGTCTAGAAAGTTCTGTCTAAGGAGAGGTTTGGTCACCTAATTGCGCGCCAGTAAGGAGAGATCCTTATTGGAAAGCCACCACTTTCCTGGGAACTGCCTGGTTATCAATATTGTAATTCTGTAATATTATTTGTGAATAATTAATTATTAATTCATATGATGAGGAAAATATTAATTTTATGTGGATATAGATGGAGAAAATTTTTAATGTGACAATTGTTAAAAATTGAAATTTTATCTTTTTCTGATAAAATAGTTCATTTAAATATATTATTATATTTTAATAATATAATAATGATGATATTTTTACAATGAATGTGTGATATATGAGTATACGAGGAGAAGGAGTATTTTTGTTGTAATAAATGTTTAAAACATATTAAACATGTCGGTGGACCCCATTTTTTGACTGAAATTTGATTATAGCCTATAAAATCGCCTGTTTATGGATTTCGGTCAATTTTTGTTTGGAATTTGGAAAAACTTTCTTCTGCAAAGTTGTAGAGAATTCAATTTCCTATAAAAATTCGCGAGATTCAAATTTTCTGACAAAAAGGCTATTTATGGTGAATTATTTAAGTTCCGAAGCTCCGAAATAATTGATTTTTAGAAGTTTAAATTATTTTAAATTAGAAAAACGTATTTTTTGTTGTTAGTCTTGTGTAGTGGGCTGGTTGGTGGCTGATGTTGGGCAAATTAAGTGTACGTTGGAAATATATATATATATATATATATATATATATATATATATATATATATATATATATATATTATTAATTTATTAAATTTTCTACTTTGGTGTTCTAAACATTTTCCTATAAATAGGGTGCTTAGGTTAAAATTGAAAATCACACCAGAAACTGAAGTTTTCTCTCTCTATATTATCGAGCGTATTCTTGTGATTATTTTGAGTATACTTTGAGTATTGCTATACGGTGCAAGTTCAAGTCATAGCCTATATCCGGTGTTTCAGCTAGAAGTACTGATCTTCCGAGGTAAGGGATATTATTTTTTTTAAATGATATTATTTCTTCTAATATCATTATGCCGAAGTATTGATCTGAACTTTTAATCAAATTTGGAACTTTTTGTGTCGGAGTTACTATTCACGTATACGGCGTTATTCACGAATACGACACTATTCATCGAAAAATAAAAATTTTCCTTTTCGTCTAAAATATCTATTGTGGATACTAGCTTTGATTGTATCCATATTTTGATCATTCTTAAATTTTACACCACTATATTTATTTTTGAGGTATTTTTGGACATGGATAAAACGAAGTACGAATCCTTAATCCTTGTCATTTTGTTTCACTGGATTCGTTTCTTTAAAAATATTTTTCATCATCCTCAGTCTTAAATGATGATAATATTGAATATCTTTGGCCTGTAGTGCAAAGATGAATGATTTTTGATGAATATCTTTGGCCCGTAGTGCAAAGATGAACAGGTGTTTAGATAAATATGACCAACTGATGAATATCGTTGGCCTGTAGTGCAAAGATGAATATTTGATTCTAGATATATATTGATTGATGTTACAGGGATAAAAGATAGACGATGAACTTTAAATTCATATATAGAATATAGTAGTTTGCATTCTCTACTTAACTCTTCTAATGAATTATTATTTCCGCTGCGAATATTAATTTAAAACTTGTTGTCTATTGTATTCTATTAGATTTTTTCCTGTTGAAGACTAACGATAATTTGTTGTATATTATCTTAGTCATAATATTCTTTACTAGGCTAGTTGAGCTCACCCTTTTCCTTTTTGTTCCATTTTTCTTCTCAGGAGGCGAGAATATAGCGAGTACGAGTCGGGATATGGAATGAAGGTTCTAGAGAGAGTTGTTTAGTAGTCCTCACTATTTTTGTAAAATAATGTATCAATAAATGTGATGAGGATTTATTTGGGTATAGATATTGTCTAGAAGATAATATTTGTATTCAAACTCACAGTTTTACTATTGTAATAATAAAGTTGTAGTTATTTCTGTACCATGTATTGACAACTCAGAATGGGTGATGTATACCTATTTTGGGGTGTCACAGTTGGTATCAGAGCTTAGGGATATGATTTCTGGCAGAGATCGGGGAATAGAACTTGGAGGGAAGAGACGAATAAATCCTTCGCTAGTGCGTCCTACCTAAGCTTATTTGTTAGTTGGTCAGTATATAGGGATATTAAGTGATATATTGATTTCCTTAATTAACCCTTGTTTTATGACAGTATTTTGAGAATGTCGACTGAGAATATTAACAGTGGAAATGAGACCGTGGAGACGCATGTACTCACCAACGAGGAGAACATGCAACAGGCTGGCAATGTTCCTCCTGTGAACAACACCACTGAGCAGATGATGAACGAGGGGATGTTTAGAAGTTTTTTGCAGTTTATGCAAAATCAGACGAGGGAGACTCGTGTTCAAAATACAGGAGGAAATGATAGCAATTCACGGGTTGTCACAGCCAAGCAATTCAAAGAGTTGGGACCACCAGAATTTAAGGAAAAACCAGATCCGATCATGGCGGAAACATGGGTCAAACAAATTACCAAGATATTCGATATCTTGGGATGCACGGAGGAACAGAAGGTTCCATTCGCCACCTTTATGTTCTGTGGCGAGGCAGACTACTGGTGGGAGTATGTAAAGCGTACCCATCCAGCCGCACTCAGCATGTCTTGGGAGACATTTCAAAAACTATTTAATGACAAATACTTTCCTGAAAGTGTTCGTCATATGAAAGAAGTGGAGTTTATTAGACTGGAGCAGAATAACATGACGGTGTCCCAGTACGAGGCAAAGTTTGCAGAGTTATCCAGGTTTGCACCTCATTTGGTGGAAAATGAGGAACGTATGACGCTGATGTTTCTTAGAGGTTTGAAACCCGGCATACGTCAGTATCTCATTTCTCATAAATTTTCTCTCTACTCAGATGTTGTAAACAGAGCTCAATTATTAGAGCGAGATAACGAGTACGGTCAATTGAGGGACCACAACCAGAATCATACCGGAGATGGCAGTCAACAAAACAACGATAACCAGCGGAGAAAGAAAAAGACGGACAAAAATGGTAACCACTCTGGTGGTAATCATGGCCATAAAAATAGAAGAAGCGAGTCAGGAGGAGATTTTAAAAAGAGGAGATTTAACAACGACCATGTGAAGACGACAGTGCCGACAGCAACTGGTTCTAAGGGAGGAGAACGACCACCGGTCATATGCTATAAATGCGGGAAAGAGGGACATATCAGTCCAAACTGCCCACAACAGTTCAAGGTATGCTATAATTGTGGAAAGAAAGGACATATCGCTCGAGATTGTACGGTAGCGAAACCTAGTTCAGCGGGGACGATGACTCAAAAGACTGTCCCAGAAAAGTCAAAGTCAACGGTTTCTGGAAGAGCGTTTATTGTGACTGGTCAAAATACGAGGAACCCAAACGAGGTGATCACGGGTAAGCTATTTATAAATTCTTGCGAAGTTTATACCTTACTTGATACCGGTGCTACCCATTCATTTATCTCTCCTACTTGTGCTCAACGTTTAAACTTGACTCCGGAGAAATTAGACTTTGACCTATCTGTGGAAACTTCATTAGGAGAAACTTTCATCACATCCACTGTTTATAAATCTTGTTTGATTCAAGTTGGCACCATCACCTTACCTGTTGACCTTATCTCTTTAAAGATACTTTCTTTTGATGTGATTTTAGGGATTGATTGGTTAACTACTCATCATGACAAAATTGATTGTTTCCGTAAGGTTGTTAGTTTTCATATTCCTAACCAACCTGTTGTACGAATTCAAGCAACTAAACCATTAAAATCAATCACTGTCATATCTAATCATAAATATATTCGTTTATTGAAAAACGAATGTCAAGCTTTCTTAGCCCATGTTATGGATTTGAATAAAGACAAGTCAAATTTGAATAATATTCCTGTTGTTATTGACTTTCCTGACGTATTTTCTGAAGAACTTCACGGTCTACCCCCAGAACGTGAAGTTGAATTCTTTATTGATCTTGAACCTGGTACAAAGCCCATTTCTAAAACCCCATATCGAATGGCTCCTATTTAACTTCAAGAATTAAAGGTCCAACTACATGAATTGTTGGACATCAGTTTTATTCGTCCTAGTACATCTCCTTGGGGTGCTCCTGTTTTATTCGTAAAGAAGAAAGACGGGAGTATGCGACTTTGTATTGACTATCAAGAATTGAACCATGTCACTATCAAGAATAGGTATCCTCTACCTTGTATTGATGACCTGTTTGACCAGTTGCAAGGAGCACAATTCTTTTTAAAAATCGATCTTCGTTCTGGATATCATCAGCAGAAGATTAGAACTGAGGATATTCTAAAGACTGCCTTTAGAACTCGGTACGGGCATTATGAATTCTTAGTCATGTCTTTCGGATTGACTAATGCTCCTGCGGATTTCATGGATATGATGAACCGAGTATTCAAGGAATATTTGGATCAGTTCGTTGTTGTCTTTATTGATGACATCCTCATATATTCCAAAAGTCGTGAAGATCATGAGCACGATTTGAAGTTGGTACTCCAAAGGCTTCGTGAAAATAAACTATATGCCAAATTGAAGAAATGCGAATTCTGGCTTTAGGAAGTAGCATTTCTTGGGCACGTGGTGTCAAAACATGGAGTATCCGTGGACCCGGCGAAGATTGAAGCAATACAAAGTTGGGAGCAACCGAAGTCGGTGATCGAAATACGTAGCTTTCTGGGCTTAGCTGGTTATTATCGGAGATTCGTGGAAGGATTTTTTCGAATCGCTACTCCATTAACTCAGCTGACTCGGAAAGATAAAAAATTCGCATAGAGCGAGGAATGCGAGAAGAGTTTCCAAGAGCTCAAGAGGAGACTCATTTTGGCACCTGTTCTAACAATACCATCTGGTACGGATGGATTTGTTATCTACAGCGATGCTTCAGGCAAAGGGATAGGATGTGTTCTCATGCAACGTGGGAAAGTCATAGCCTATGCCTCGCGACAACTTAAAGAGTATGAGAGAAATTATCCTATTCATGATCTAGAGTTGGTAGCAGTCGTTTTCGCGCTAAAGATCTGGAGGCACTATCTATATGGGGAGAAAGTGGAGATATATTCAGACCATAAAAGCCTCAAATATTTCTTCACGCAAAAAGAACTCATCATGCGGCAACGACGTTGGCTTGAGCTGTTGAAAGATTACGACCACACTATTCAATACCATCCTGGAAAAGCGAACGTGGTAGCTGACGCGTTGAGTAGAAGATCATATACAGGAATGAGTGCGATGATGTCAAGTATACGCATAGAACCAACTTTAATAGAAAAAGTTAAGGTTGTTCATGCCACCGACCCGGAGCTGATGCGTATGAAGAAGAAAGTACAAGAAGGTGTTATTCCGAAAGCGAGAATTGATGAAGAAGGAATACTTCGAGTCCACTATAGACTTTGTGTTCCTAACGACCCTGATTTGAAATACAAGATTATGAAGGAGGCACACAATACACCATTTGCAATCCATCCTGGAAGTACTAAAATGTATCGTGATCTTCGACATACATTTTGGTGGAACAATATGAAGAGAGAGATTGCAAAGTTTATCTCGATGTGTTTAACTTGTCAACGTGTAAAAGCGGAGCATCTAGTACCTAAGGGTCCGTTGCAACCACTTGAGATTCCGAAATGGAAGTGGGAATACATTACCATGGATTTCGTTACGGGTCTTCCTACGGTTTCTCAAGGCATCAATGCCATTTGGGTTATTGTTGATAGATTAACCAAGTCTGCTCATTTCTTGCCGATACGGGAGACTTATTCCCTTGAACGTCTTGCTAGTATATATGTAAATGAGATTGTGAGGTTGCATGGTATGTCAGTATCCATAGTTTCGGATCATGACCCAAGATTCACTTCAAGATTTTGGGTTAGCTTGCAAAAAGCTATGGGCACGGATTTACGATTCAATTCGGCATACCATCCTCAAACGGACGGACAATCAGAGAGGACTATTCAAACTCTTGAAGATTTGTTAAGACTCCGTGTCCTATACTTCAAGGGCAGTTGGGATAAGTATTTACCATTGGTGAAATTCTCCTACAACAACAGTTATCAGGCAAGTATAGGTGTGGCTCCATTCGAAGCATTATATGGACGAAAATATCGCTCTCCAGTATGTTGGGACGAGGTGGGTGAAGCAACATTGTTGGGACCCGAGTTGGTACGTATGACTATGGAAAATATCCAAATGATTCGACAACGTATACAAACGGCACAGGATCGACAAAAGAGTTATGCAAATCTTCATCGAAAAGACGTAGAATTTAGTATTGGGGATCACGTATTGTTGCGTGTAGCTCCATGGAAGGGAGTTACAAGATTTGGAAAACGAGGAAAGCTCAATCCACGATATATTGCTCCATTTTAGATTCTTGACCGAGTAGGAAATGTAGCCTATAGACTCGCGTTACCTCCGAGTATGTCTCGTTTTCATAACGTGTTTCACATATCCGTACTTCGTAAATATGTGAAAGACCCGAACCACGTTATTGAGTTAGAACCAGACGAGATAACCGAAGACTTAACGTACGAAGAGGTACCTGTCAAGATTTTGGATAGGAAGGACCATGTCCTACGCACAAAGGTCATACCACAAGTTAAAGTTCTGTGGAGGAATCATACTATAGAGGAAATGACCTGGGAATTAGAAACAGAATAGAAAGCGAGGTATCCTCACATTTTCGAAAAACTAGGTACGTACGTCAATTTCGAGGACGAAATTTCATAAGGAGGGGAGGTTGTAAGACCCCAACTTATTATTAATGGAATTTAATTTTCTCTATTTATTATTTTGAAATAGTAAGGGTTGATTTGATTAATGTGGATAGTTATGGGTAAAATACGTAAATATTTCAAAATAAGCAAGTGGTTATAAAATATTCATTGTTGTCGGGGGAATATTCGTTTGGTCGTGGAATATTCTTGATGTCGGGGAATATTCGTACGACGGCGCAGTCTTTTGTGGGTCCCATAACGGAAATCGATTAGATGAAGAAAACGACAAATATAAGTTGTTTAAAAATAACGACGTAGTTATTACTGTTAATACTGTTAAAATACTCGGTGGTTAAAACACAGTAGCACACGGTATTGCACCAATTATTGATTCTTACATAAGAAGGCACTACTCAATAATTGTTACAGTAATTACTGTTCAGTATTTTATTTTATTGATTCAATAATTGTTGTGTTGATATTTTATATTACTGTTGTTTCAATAATTGTCACTACACAGTATTTTTCATTATCGAAGCAATAATTCATATTATCTGAATAATATTATTGGATAACATTATTGGAAATGTCTAGAAAGTTCTGTCTAAGGAGAGGTTTGGTCACCTAATTGCACGCTAGTAAGGAGAGATCCTTATTGGAAAGCCCCCTCTTTCCTGGGAATTGCCTGGTTGTCAATATTGTGATTCTGTAATATTATTTGTAAATAATTAATTATTGATTCATATGATGAGGAAAATATTGATTTTATGTGGATATAGATGGAGAAAATTTTTAATGTGACAATTGTTGAAAATTAAAATTTTATCTTTTTCTGATAAAATAGTTCATTTAAATATATTATTATATTTTAATAATATAATAATGATGATATTTTTACAATGAATGTGTGATATATGAGTATACGAGGAGAAATAGTATTTTTGTTACAATAAATGTTTAAAACATGTTAAACATGTCGGTGGACACCATTTCTTGACTGAAATTTGATTATAGCCTGTAAAATCGTCTGTTTATGAATTTCGGTCAATTTTTGTTTGGAATTTGGAAAAATTTCTTCTGCAAAGTTGTAGAGAATTGAATTTTCTATAAAAACTCGTGAGATTCGAATTTTCTGACAAAAGGGCTATTTATGGTGAATTATTGAAGTTCCGAAGCTCTGAAATAATTGATTTTTGAAAGTTTAAATTATTTTAAATTAGAAAAACGTTTTTTGTTTTTGTTAGTCTTGTGTAGTGGGCTGGTTGGTGGCTGATGTTGGGCAAATTAAGTTTGCGTTGGAAATATATATATTATTCATTTATTAAATTTTCTACTTTGGTGTTCTATGCATTTTTCTATAAATAGGGTGCTTAGGTTAGAATTGAAAATCACACCAGAAACTGAAGTTTTCTCTCTCAATAATATCGAGCGTATTCTTGTGAGTATTTTGAGTATACTTTGAGTATTGTTATACGGTGCAAGTTCAAGTCATAGCCTATATCCGGTGTTTCAGCTAGAAGTACTGATCTTCCGAGGTAAGGGATATTATTTTTTTAAAATGATATTATTTCTTCTAATATCATTATGCCGAAGTATTGATCTGAACTTTTAATCAAATTTGAAACTTTTTGTGTCGGAGTTACTATTCACATATACGACACTATTCACGTATACGACACTATTCACGAATACGGCACTATTCATCGAAAAATGAAAATTTTTCTTTTCGTCTAAAATATCTATTGTGGATACTAGCTTTGATTGTATCCATATTTTGATCATTCTTAAATTTTACACCACTATATTTATTTTTGAGGTATTTTTGGACATGGATAAAACGAAGTACGAATCCTTAATCCTTGTCATTTTGTTTCACTGGATTCGTTTCTTTAAAAATATTTTTCATCATCCTCAGTCTTAAATGATGATAATATTGAATATCTTTGGCCTGTAGTGCAAAGATGAATGATTTTTGATGAATATCTTTGGCCCGTAGTGCAAAGATGAACAGGTGTTTAGATAAATATGACCAACTGATGAATATCGTTGGCCTGTAGTGCAAAGATGAATATTTGATTCTAGATATATATTGATTGATGTTACAGGGATAAAAGATAGACGATTAACTTTAAATTTATATATAGAAGATGGTAGTTTGCATTCTCTACTTAACTCTTCTAATGAATTATTATTTCCGCTGCGAATATTGATTTAAAACTTGTTGTCTATTGTATTCTATTAGATTTTTCCCTGTTGAAGACTAACGATAATTTGTTTTATATTATCTTAGTCATAATATTCTTTACTGGGCTAGTTGAGCTCACCCTTTTCCTCTTTGTTCCATTTTTCTTCTTAGGATGCGAGAATATAGCGAGTACGAGTCGGGGTATGGAATGAAGGTTCTAAAGAGAGTTGTTTAGCAGTACTCACCATTTTTGTAAAATAATGTATCAATAAATATGATGAGGATTTATTTGGGTATAGATATTGTCTAGAAGATAATATTTGTATTCAAACTCACAGTTTTACTATTGTAATAATAAAGTTGTAGTTATTTCTGTACCATGTATTGACAACTCAGAATGGGTGATGTATACCTATTTTGGGGGCGTCACACTTCATCAATAATAAATCAGAGATTTAGAACATATGGTAGATGATAAAACTTTTCAACCATAGTTGCAGCGGAACGAGCAATCCATTAGAAGAGTCAAATAGACCATAAAATCTATTATCTTCTCCATGTTAAAAGTCCACCAACAATGTTTTATCCCTGTAACACCAATCAACAATTTTTGTCCACAATCACATGTATAACTCATAATCGTAATTGTAATTCTAAATTCTTTTTCTCATCCAGGACAAATGTAACGCCCCGAGAAAATCGGATTTTTGAGATTTAAATTTTTATTTTTATTAAATGAATTTAATTATTTATTTATGGAGCAAGCTAATCGAACGTCGTTCTCTGACCTATGTGTCAGAATGTCATAGGATTTTGGCTACATGGTAGAATTAAAGTGTTTGAATTTTCAAGACGAAAATAAAAGCTTTCCGAGAAATTTTTTGAAAAACACTATTTTCGCATTTCTGCTCGAGAATTATTTTTGAACTTCCGAGAAATATGTAACGATAGAATATCAATGTGAGATGGAATATCCAATAATATTTCAGTTATGAAAAAACGTAATATTTCTCCTGTGGACTTAAAACCTAACGTTTAGGGAAAATGCTTTACGAGAAGGAAATATAATATGATTGATAAAGTAAAGCGATGATCGTATTATACGTATGTATTGTACGAGGTAATGAATATGAATACTACATGAGGTAGTATACGAGAATGTATGAATGATGGTATATCGTATATGAGTAATAAGTATACGAGTTAGAATACGAGAATTATACGTGGAGTATATGTTGTAAGGCTTTAAGCCAATTGTAATGAATTAGTAGGATTGTGTAGGAAATGGTTAAGTCCAATAGAATTAATGTGCAAACCTTAGTGTTTGTAATGTGAAGCCCAATGTAAATTAATGTGAAGCCCAAAATAAGTTAAGGATCAAAGCCCAAGTGTTTGATAATGCAAGTCCAAATGAGTTAAGTAAGTTAATTAATCTAAGGCCCAAAGTAAATATCCAATGGGTTAAGAGTTGGTTTAAACCTATGAGGCAAACCATGGATGATCCAAATTAGGGAGCAAGTAAACTTAGAGGCTAAGTAAGTGTGGTGAACACACGAAGTGATTAATGTGATGACAAAGTAAACTTAAGGACTCAGTGTTGTGGGGAACAAGTATACTTAATGATTAAGTAAGTGTGGTGACCAAGTGTTGTGATTAGCAAGAGACTTAAGGGCTAAGCAATGGATAACTTATGTGGTGAGCAAGTAAATGTGGGGAACAAGTTTACTTGGTTGCTAAGCTTTGAATAGTAAGGAGGTGGATTAAGGAGGTGGAGTGGCTTTATGACCAAACTACCCTCACTTTAGAAATCCTATAAATAGAGGAGGAGTGGGCTCATTATTTGGATGTTAGTTTTCATCCATTTCAAAGCAAATTAAGTGTTAGAGAGGATAAGCACTTTGATGCTTAACTTCTATTATTAGATTTTCCACCAATAACTTATAGCTTAGTGACTTGAGAGAAAAAGCTAGGAAGCTAGTCTTTGAAGTTCAAGGATCAAGAAGGATATTAAAGATTGAGCAAGGCATAGTAAGTGAATATCAAAGAGTAAGTGATCATAAGCCATGATTTTCTTTCTCTTCCATTAGAAGAAAATGGGGTATTGGTAGAGCTAGTATGTTAAGGAATGATAAACCAAAGGGCTTAAGTCTTAATAAGCCGTATAAATCATGAATAAGCTATTCGTAATTATTTAAGTTACAAACTTGTGAAAAACAATAATGAAAGTATAAGAACTTGTGAGAAGTGGTAATATGTTTACATTAAGAAGTTAGCATGATTAATAAGAGGTAAGAATAAGGATTGAAGGACTTAACTTATTAATAAGTCATAAGCAATGAAATTAAGTATGTTATACTTTAATAAGTAGTTTATAAGTTTATGAGTTTTGAACTTATTAAGAACAATTAATAAATTATCATGTTTATAAGTTAACAAAGCATGTATGTCAAAATATTAGCATGATGGATTGAATCCAAGAGAAATGATTTAAAAATCTCAAGTAACGAAGTTTCGCCGGAATTCACACGATTAGACGACAATCGTCGAATTCGTGAAATTCTCGGAATGGAAGTCGAATTTTGATATTGAGCTTGGAAACATTAGTTTTCAATGGAGACAAGTCGTATTTGTCATTATAGAGTTGCAGACTCGAAAATGGTCGGATTCCTACTTAGAACGAAGAAACGAGCGTTGAACGTTCATGAACGTTTATCGTTTTCGTTAAAAAGGGACTAATAGGTGAAATTTTAGCAAATGAAGTCAAATAGATAAAATTCTTGCATGAACGCATAGAGTACGTAACTTATGAATCGTAGGCTCTTGAATGAGCCAATTCGAACTTATAACGAAGAAGTTACGAAGTCCGGGAATCTCGCAAAGTTGAAAATCTATCAAAACTATCTGTGGCTCAGAGTCCGCGCCGCGACGCGACTCCAAGCTTAAATGACCGGCTGCCGCAGCACCAAAGTTAGCTTCAGACACTGCAAACTCGCGTCTCAGCGCGATAGTTAATAAAGGGACTCGCGCCTGCAGCGCCGAGTCCGATCTCCAAGCCATAATGGGCGACGCCGCAGCACGGTACAACACAGAAACACCGGCGCCGCAGTCGCTAACCTTAAAAGAGCAGGCAGAAAGAATGGTTTCAAGTAAAGATGAAGGGAAATTATTTAGTAATGAACTAAAGAACTAATCATACATTATTAAGTTATAATTAAACCTAAAGTATGATCACTTAGAGTTAAAGAAAGTCAAGTGGAGATGAATGTGTACGATATACAATAAGTGAACTAAACAAATGACGATCGAGTTTCGATTAATAACGTACGGATGTTAGTAATCCGTGAGGAAGGATAATTAACTCGAACCGAGTTGTATTAATGAAATAATTTCACTTTAGTTATAGAAGAGAACGAAGTTGGTAAGAATGACGGAAAGCCGGAACCCATAATAACAAATCTAATACGGGATTAGATTGAGAAGAAGTGTAAGATTCTTTAGGAACCAAGTATGTTCATTCATGACCTAATGTGGTATGTTATGTGATTATGTGTTGTATATACCGTACAGACTCGAAGGAAATGTAATTATGCTGTAGCAGACACTGAAGGCAAGTTTTTCCTAAACGCTTGTCTAACCTTCGTGTTAGCCAGGTTTTCAAACGATTCAAATTATGAGATGCATGTATGGTTTTGAAGAAAGAGTCAATGCCAGTTTTAGCTCGGCTAGACTAATCTTGATAGATTGATTGAACTGTTTACAAGTCTTTCAATATAGAATTGCTAACGCTATCTTACACCAACTATTTGGTACGGATTCAAGGTAAGCCTGAATATGAATAAACAAATGTATTTTCATCGAGTATTCGATGGGCACGTGAAGTTACCACAACTTAAACGTACACACGTTTAATGGATGTAGTGTTGATCAACATAGGGTACTATAGGCTGATCACCTAGATGTACTCATAAGATATGCCGGACTTACGGACTTTATGCCGAGTTGTCCTTTTCAAAGAAACTATAAGACGTTCACGTCTTGAACCAGAATTGATGAATTGATGAATATTGTTATTGTAAAATGTTTTGAAGGAAAAAAGAAAGCTATTTTGAATTATTGATAGTACTTCGTAACTATCATCCAGTTATTGAAGATATACGATTCCTATAGTTTCAAGCATGCTTTTAAAATGAAATTATTATACTTGCTAAGCTTGTTATGCTCACACTTGCTTGAACCATATGATTGCAGCTTAGACCGAATGGACCGAAGGATTCTACAAGGATAAAGAGAAGGCTAAAGTGAACGTGTAGATTGCCTATGTAATAGTATAAGTTTGAAATGATATATTTGATATTATGACAAGAACAAATGTAACGGTTATAAAGAACCTGGGGAATGTTAGTATTGTTTTGGAATATATATAAGACATATTTGTTCTTTTGAGGCATTTCAATTGAATGTTTGTGTGAACTGTAGCACCGTGGAGCACCATCTGTCAGGTTGGTAGAGACCCGGATTTGGGGACGTCACAACAAAGATAATTTTCATCACCTGAAACATCAAAGATCATGGTTATACCAAATCACAGTTCATGTTCATAATCATACTAATAAATTTATCTTTGCACTACGGGCCAAAGATATTCATCAACAAGTCCTCTTTGCACTACAGGCCAAAGATATTCATCAACAGTTCATCTTTGCACTACAGGACAAAGATATTCAACAACAGTTCATCTTTGCACTACAGGCCAAAGATATTCATCAACAGCTCATCTTTGCACTACAGGCCAAAGATATTCAATATCTCAAAGAAATATATAATCATTTCAGAATTTATATAAACCATAATTATAACCATGTTGATAAATTCACCTTTGCACTTAAGCTAAAAATATTCAATTATAAATTCAATGATCATGATCATACCAGTCAACAATTCATCTTTGTACTACTGGCCAAAGAGAACCCATAGTCATGATCATACTAATAATCTACCCATCTTTACACTCAAATCAAAAGAAATTCCATCACTAGGGTTATAAATATGTTATATATAATAGTAAAATCAATATAATCAAAATATCTAGATTTAATCTCAAGAGTAATATTCATAAATCAACTATAATTTGGTTAGAAAAATAAACCATTTTTTGTCGTGAATAGTACCCATGAATAGTAACTCGTGAATAGTAACTCGTAAATAGTAACTCGTGAATAGTAACTCGTAAATAGTAACTCGTGAATAGTACTCCGTATTTGTACATAGTACCGTATACGTAAATAATGTCATATACGTAAATAGTGTCATATACATGAATAGTGCCGTATACGTGAATAGTGCCGTATACGTGAATAGTAATCCCGACTCAAAAGGGTAAAAATTCCACAATAAAATCCATACCAATATTTCAATATAATGATATTGAAAGAATAACATCATTATGAAGAATATAGCATCCCTTAATATCCTTTACTATCCCTTACCTTAAAAGAGCAGCACTTCTGACTGGATATCGGATATGACGCTGAAAGAAACTTGCACTGATGAATAGAAACTCACCAAGTATCTAAATACTCACAAAATACACTCGATAATCTAGAGAGAAAAAGAGAGAAAACTTATGAATTCTGGTGTGATTTTCAATTCTAACTCAGCCCTCTATTTATAGGAAAATGTTAGCACGTCGAAGCAGACTTGACCTGCTACCTGATGACTTTACCTGCTACTATTCCACCCACCAAAAATCAGTCATCTTCTTCAACAACCAAAAGTGGGGTCAACCCATTTCTAGAATTTTCCACCAAAATCATTTATAAACCTAATTTCCGAATCAGTCACCTCTTAAAATTCATAACAAATCATTCGTTCATTTTTAACGGTTCAAAATTTGTGAACATATACTCAACTTATATATGTATAACATATCCAAAAATCCTAACGATCCAACGGTCAGATTAAAAATTATAACTCGCACAATAAAGCTGTAAGAACACTGATTTGATCTTTTAATACCTCCAATCCGATAAAATACTGATAAAATACCTCAATATTAATTCCTTCATTTATAACCACATAAATAAATTCATCATTTATATCAACATCAAATAAATATTTCATTATCATATAAATTAATAATTAATTATTCACAAATAATATTACAGAATCACAATAATGACAACCAGGCAGTTCTCAGGAAAGAGGGGGCTTTCCGATAAAGATTTCTCCTTACTGGCGTGCAATTAGGTGACCAAACCTCTTCTTGACAGAACTTTTTAGACATTACCAATAATGATAGCTAATAATATTATTCAAATAATATGAATTATTGATCTGATAATGGGAAATATTGTGCAGTGACAATTATTGAAACAACAATAATATAAAATATCAACGTAGCAATTATTGAACCAATAAAATAAAATATTGAACAGTAATTACTGTAACAATTATTGAGTAGTGCCTTCTTACGTAAGAATCAATAATTAAAAAAATACTGTGCAATACCGTGTGCTACTGTGCAACTACGCGTATTACTGTATTTTAACCACCAGGAATTCTAACAGTGTTAACGGTAACAACTACGCCGTTATTTATAAAAACTCAAATTTGTCATTTTCTTCATTCGACCGTTATCCGTTATGGGGCCCACAAATGGCTGCGCCGTCGTACGAATATTCCCCAACAGAAAGAATATTTCACGACCTAACGAATATTCTCCGAAAACAATAAGTATTTTATAGCCACTTGCTTATTTTGAAAAAAAATTCATATATCACCCTTAACTTTAACATTTTATCAATTTAACCATTTACTAAATAGGAAAATTGAATACTTTTATTTTATAAAATTCGGGGTCTTACAATATATATATATATATATATATATAAGTATATATATAAATAAGAGAGTAAACGCTCCGGATGTAAAATCCAGGCTCATCGAACAAAGTTCGATAACAGTTCATATATATATATATATATATATATAGAGAGAGAGAGAGAGAGGTCGGATCAGGTCCGAACTCCCGGACCGGACCAAAATTCGGACCTTTTTTTGCTGTTTTTTAAAACAACTAAAAAAATAAATAAAAATTATGGAAATGAATTTTTTTTCATAATACAGTGTTTTGGGTGTGATTTGGGTACGTATAACAAAATATGTATGTACAGTCTGTTCAGACTGTACCACCATTTTTTGGTATAGGTATTCAAAACACGTCCAAAACATTGTATTATGGAAAATTTTCAATTCCATAATTTTTTTAGTTGTTTTTTTAAAAAAAAATAAAAAAAAATTGGTCCGTTTTTTATCAGATCCGGACTCCCGGACCTGATCAATTCTGTATATATATATATATATATATATATATATATATATATATATATATATATATATATATAAGCGAGTAAACGCTCCGCATGTAAAATCCAGACTCATCGAACAAAGTCCGACACACAGTTAATATATATATATATATATATATAAGCAAATAAACACTCCAGACCGATGTCTAGGCTCAATCGAGGCATAACTCGATAATGTTAGTTCATATATATAAATATATATAGGAATATACAAATTGAAATAAAACCACGGACCGAAGTCCGGGCAAATACACGCAACACGACTCTCAACGTGAAGAAGGGTGTGTACAAAGATGAAGAGAAATGCTTTAAAGTGTATGAGAAGGCTTACAGTGGGCTGCCAAAGAAGACTTCTATATCTTTAAAGGGATGAATAATCGGCTCCCGCCGGTACAAAAGTAGCTATATGTGAGCTCACAAATGTTTAAAATGAGAAAGCACTCAGTATAGAGAGAGTATGCAACAAATTTGACAGGGCTTCCTCTCCTTTAAAGAGGGGGGAGCCGCAAGTGTACCTGCAACTAGCAGCAGGTGTACCTGCGGCTGCCCGGGGTGCCCCGAGCAGTGTGGGTCCCGCTGTGTCGAAGTACGTACACTCGGACAACGCGATGTTCGCTCGGTCGTTCATAACTTTCAATCCGGAAGTCCAATGGAAGCGTGCCATACCATTCCGGAAAGCTCTTTCCGATAACTACACAATGACATAGGATTTGCCCTTTTTGATTCCAGGAAGATAGGCCCATGACCGAAATGGCATTCTCGGGTTTCCGTCAGGTAGTCCGTTGAGCCGTTTTGCGTAATTTGCGCTCGAAAGTTAAGATATGGTTCTTGTGGGACTTCTATTGAAGTATTTTTAGTTGACATGTGTGTATTTAATGTGAGTTGAAGTTGAGTTAGCAAAATGACCAGTTTTGCCCCTCAAGGGGTTATCTCCGATTTTGGAATTGATGTTGTTGTTCGTCCAGGGTTATCTCTAGAGTGTAAAAAAGTCAGTTTTTGCCCTCTTGCATAGTTAGTAACAGGAAAAAAAAAATTTGAGTGTTCTATACCATCACTGCCTCAACTTTCCTCCTGGATGCCTTCATTTCTCTAGAACAACCATCTGGTCCATCCCTAAACGGCTAAACCCATTTGATACATTGATTAATGGGATAACATTGCATTCTCTTACAAATTTCATACAAACTGATCCAAATTTTCAACTTTTCGATTTTTTTTTTAATTTTTCGGTATTTATCGAATTCAAAATTTTCGTTACCAGTACTGAAAAGTATAAAAAATCGTAAAATCGATACCCAAAAAATCAAAACTGAAAAAAAATCGATACCGCCGGTACCAGGTTCGATAAAAAATCGAAAATCGAATTTTTTGAGCACCCCTAGTTGTGACATTCATTATCGATCAAGGCAAAAGGGTGGCATTCATAACTTTGGTTTAGTTACGGTTGCTTGGTGTAATGAGGGTTGTTCTTTTTTTTAAATTAATACTTTGTTTCTAACACAACTTCGAAATGACATTACCAAATACACCAAAAGAGCAAAATGCTCTATGTTTTCATTTCATCATTACAATCAAAACTTCAAATACCAAACTTTCACAGTTACAATCAAAAACTTCAAATACAAAACTTCCACAGTTACAATTAAAAACATCAACTGAAACAACCCGGGTCAAATCCCGAGTCCGGAACAAATCTTGGGTCAAATCCCAAGTCCGAATCGAATCAAATCCATCCAAATAAGGCCTCAAACCACTGGCCCAATAGTATCTTCTTGGGTCATCTAGCCCACCACAGGCTCCCAAAAGGTCATGACTTGAAGGTACTATTGGTAGTTACTTAATTCCTTATATGCAGACAAATTTTCCTCCTATCTTTCGATGTGGGACTGGGGTGTTACAAACTCCCCCACTTAAATTTCTGACGTCCCCGTCAGAATCCGACCACACACACGGTCCAAAGATCTTTGCCTCTCTAGCCATTGTGGGATAATACCGGCTGGCTTCGTGTCCCCACCTCCGGACCTTCATCTCTCCATTGTGGGATAATACCACCAGCCTTCGTGTCCCCACCTCCGGCAACCCGATCGGATGACCGGACCCGAGCTTTCGAGAGTCGGCTCTGATACCATATGAAACAACCCGGGTCAAATCCCGAGTCCGGAACAAATCTTGGGTCAAATCCCAAGTCCGAATCGAATCAAATCCATCCAAATAAGGCCTCAAACCACTGGCCCAATAGTATCTTCTTGGGTCATCTAGCCCACCACAGGCTCCCAAAAGGTCATGACTTGAAGGTACTATTGGTAGTTACTTAATTCCTTATATGCAGACAAATTTTCCTCCTATCTTTCGATGTGGGACTGGGGTGTTACATCAACCATCCTAGAAAATTACAATCAGGAATTCCAATAGTGTTTTACACCACTATTACTAAAAAAATTGAAAACATCAATCAATAACAATTAGAACAATCGCATTCTTGTGAGTTTTTTTGTTGTTTTTGGGCATTTTCCTTCTTCAATTCTTTGACCACACTTGATTCACTTTCATTTTCAAAGAATTTCAGCCTTTGTATTACTTCATTCGTAAAGCATAGTTTATCCCTCATTTTTTTATCACTTCCCTTTATCTTTCAGTGAATGGAGGATTACACCACTTCAAAAATCGATTCTGCTCAAAATAAACAATAGAGAAAGATTTGTGAGTAAAAAACCCTATTTATTTCATCCCAAAAAAATTATTTAAAAAATTACAAATTCACATACCTTGTACTTGTTATAACCAACAAATCTTCTACCTGGATATAGGGTTCCATCTTTCCATGCTTCTCACATGGGTGCAACAATTCACAACCTGCGGACGATGGGATTGAATGAAGAGTTGCACTTAGAATATGCAAATTTGGTTACCATTTACCTTCTATAAGAATTCTATACCCCACTTGAGGTATTCATTTTCTCTAAATGCACCTATGTATTAGATTATTAGTTTCAATTACTTCAAATCAGTCGACTACAACCCATTTTGATGTCTACTATTACGAAAAACCCTAAATTTTGCCCCTTTTGATGTGTAATTTCTTATTTATCATGGATGAAATTTGTTGAGTCAGATCGGATAACCATGGGTATATTTGTTTTTGATGAGTGAGCTATAGATGATGTGTACAAAACTGTTAAAAGTAGCCTCTAACTAGGATTCAATGTCAATATGGTTAAAATAATTAACCTCGCTGACGAAAATTTAATTTTTGTAAGAAAAATAAAATATAGTTAGTTGGCTATTAAAAAAATTATTTAGTTGACTGTAAGTTGACTTAAAGTAGATGAATTAAAAAAATATTTATCCCTATATATATATATATATATAAAACTGATCAGGTCCGGACTCCCGGACCTAATTTTTTTTTTTTGTAGAACAACTAAAAAAAAATTATGGAACTGAAATTTTTCCATAATACAGTGTTTTGGGTGTGTTTTTAATACCTACACTAACCAATGTATGTACAGTCTGCCCAGACTGTACATACATATTTTGTTATAAGCATCCAAATCACGCCCAAAACACTGTATTATGGAAAAATTTCAATTTCATAATTATTATTTATTTTTTAGTTGTTTCAAAAAAAAAGCAAAAAAAAAAAAAGTCCCATATTTTAGTACAGTCCGGGATCCCGGACTGTATATATATATATCACCACGAATCAGGTCCGGGTCCGGACCTGATCAAATCCGGACCCTTTTTTTTTTAAAACAACTAAAAAAAATTTAATATTTTATGGAACTGAATTTTTTTCATAATACAATGTTTTGGGCGTGATTTGGATACCTATACCAAAAAATATATGTATAGTCTGCACAGACCTGTTTTGTTATGCGTTTCCAAATCACATCCAAAACACTGTATTATATAAAAATTTCAGTTTCATAAAATATTAAATTTTTTGTTTAGTTGTTTTTTAAAAATAAAAAAAAGTCCGTATTTTAAGAAAGTCCGGCAGTCCGAATAGGAACCGGACTCTCTCTCTCTATATATAATAATAATAATAATAATAATAATAATAATAATAATAATAAACAAAAAAAAGTGTGATCCATAATCTGACCAGCCAAGCCAATCTTGTGCATTTCATTCTAAAATTCAACGAATAGGACTTAATAAAAGAAAATCATCATACACATCAATATGATGCGCACGTAATTTTTCTCGCCATTAGACACATACCTAACACTTTTAGATATGCCTATAGGTTACAAAATTAAAATTATTTATTTAAAAATGGATTCACCAATTTGGAGTACAAAAAAACACATTTGTGTATTTCAAATAATATGAATCTATTAGTTCAATGACACTTGAAAACCCCATATATCGTAAAATAAAAAATTTACATAATGATTAAAAGTATATTTAAAATTGGTTAAAAAATGTGACTAATGATTAGAACTTCTGATTATAATTAATTTTTAAATAGTAGATGGTTTATGGCAAATAAAAAACACTTTTATTAGTAATAAATAAAAAATATTTGATATAAAACAATTTATTAATCACTTAATTTCAACCGTAAATTACTACAAAGGAATGTTTTGAAAAGTAAATATAAATAATGAATGAAATCTATCTAATAAAATACAATTGATTTTGAATTTCCTGCTCACTCAATAAATCATCTAGGGCCGTCCAAAGTTTGAGATAAATCTCACCGTCCATACAGTGCCGAAAGCACGGGACAACTAGTTATTAAAATAAATAAGAACAAATAGTAATATATATGGTGAAACCTGATTACTATATTTAACAAATAATCGAGCTTCTAATTATTTTCATAAAAAAATGATTATAAACAATTTTAAAATCAGTTTACCAAACGTTTCTTGAAACTGATTATGAACAACTTTACCTACTCAAACACCCTCGGATTTTATTGAATCAATATCACATGAAATAATCAAAAGTTTAAAACAAACAATTATCACAATATGTATACGAACAGATAATTGCAGCAAAATATCATAAAAAAGAGTAATCCCCTACCACATTACACAATGTTACAGACGATCTTCTTCTTCTTTTTTTTTTTGGCTTTTATTTTATTGGAGGGTGGTGGGGTTGGTTTAGACAGTTTGTACATTAAATTTTTTTTTTTTGTATGATTTATGAACTGCACAACCACATATCTTACAACAGGAAATTATAATACAACGACAACAAAGTACTGCTTCCTACCTGCTGCAAAAGCTCAGGGAGCGGAAACCTATGTTCTGGCAAATAACAGATTAAAATCAGCATGCACTCGACTAAAACCATTGATGCAAAATAAATATATAAATGAGGAGATTAATTTGGAGGGGGATGATTTCGTTGCCTACCCGAATTGAGCATCATGATCAGATTGGCCATCATCGAGGAGTGTGTTAACCACATCATCAGAGTTTTCTCTCTCTGAGTCGATCTCATAGGACGAAAGCAGCCTCCTCTGCATCAACACAAGAAGTACAAGACAAAGAGTGATAAAAATGACTATCATCATATTGTAAAACTGTAGTAATAGTGTGCAATGCCCTTCCGGAACATCCAATACTTAAATTCCTAGAAGTAATAGAAAAATTTTGTTTAGTTCGGATACAGAAAATGTCAAAATGCATCAAAGGTAGACAGAAAAGACACTGTAAAGTGTATACTAACATCAGGCTAATTGAAGGGCTTTATAAAGAAAGAGCAGCCTTTAAAACGAGAGTTTTCTTCAGCGAGCAATGTCATTCACAATACACTAAAAATAAGTTCAGTTATTACTTCCAAGAGAAATGTGAAGAGAACTTACATGATCCTCAAACTTGGGGCTAGTCAAATTGATGGAGAGGTTTCTCATCAACAATAAAACCTGAGCATGAGCCAGAAAAAGAAATATATTAAAGGAGTTCTTGAAGCATAAACTGAACCACGTACTTGCAGAAACTGTATTTAAGTTCAGAGAGAGAGAAACAGACAGGCAACAGCACTATCTGCCACATTGTTTAATATTTAGTCATCCTTGTGGATGTTGTAGTTTATTCTCTAAGAATGAATTAAGCATTGCATTCCCACTAGGTAATTACTCCCTCCATTCCAAAATAAGTAACGTTTTGGAAGAAAAATTTTGTTCCAAATTATCTGTCGTTTACAACTTTCAAGGAGAATAAATTATTTACTTTCCTATATCACCCTTACCTTCTCTCATTGTCTCAAGAAATTCTCACACTTAGTATTAATAGTTTTCAACTTCCCATAAAGGGGTAGTGATGGAATTTCACACATATTTTAATTATTAAATGATAGTATTAAATGACTTTCTTAATTCATGTACAAAAACCTTAAACGACACTTTTTTTGGAATGGAGGGAGTATCAAACATTCAACAATCTTACTACACTGACTACCTTAGGTCATTAACAATGGCGATACCTTTATGTGTCATGTTAATTGCATTTCTGATATTTTTGAAATATCAGAATTCTGAAATTGGAATTTATAATCTCTTAACTTCTCACAATGAACCAAACTTTAATTTATTAGTTTATTGTCTTATTGGTTGTCTACCCAACTAAAGTAGAGAAATTATAAGATCAAAATCTACAAAACAGCTATCATCTTTAGGGAATTCAAACACAGAGGACCGATAACATAATTTAAAAGTTAAAATTTAATACAACATCCAAAATAACCCGTCTCTAGGAGCTTGTTCAAGTAAATAAACTATTACGAGGCCTAAGAAGGGGAACATTGACGCTTCAAAAATAAAGCATGTCTATGAATCCACCTATCTTCCGCATTTCTTTTAGAAAAGAACTCTGTATGCTACAATGCTGAGAGAAAAAAAATTAAAAAGGCCAATTTGAATATGAGTTTTGTTTTTCGTGCACGAACCTTTGTTAGAAATACTAAACTGAAGTTCAGTACTATCAAATTATTGGTTTGAGAAAGTATACCGTTTCAACATCAATTGGATCCATTTCTTTAAGCTTTTGCACATGGCCAGCTTGTGTTTGGGTCAAATACGCTACCAATAAAGCTATATACTTCAGCAAAGTCAGGTAGAACTGCATGAAACAAACGGTGAATTAATGTTGAGAGAAGCATGAGGAGAATAGAAAAGTAATAATCTAAAATGGTAACCAACATACATGCATATACCCAAAGGAATGGATGGACTTTGAACCAAGTAAACAAAGCTGAATCTAACTATAACTTCACTTAGTGTTCTAAAAAGTGGCTGCCTAGGCGCTAGGCCTCCTGGCGCCTCGCCTAGGCAGCAAAAAAATCCCTCCAGGAAATTAGGCGGGATCTAGGCAGGGACCTAGGAGGAGAGTTTTTTTTATTTTAATAACTACCCAAATCAAATCTTGATATATTTATTTTTCTAATGATTTACCATATTCATAATGCAGATTGTAGTATATCAAATTGCAACAAGAAGTTAAGATCAAGTCAAAATAGATAATTTTATTGTAGTTATAATTTTTTGAACTTGTATCAACTTAAAATTAATTATAAATGATGATACATTTGTAACATTAAGTTTAATTCAATATAATTCTTAAATTTATGTTTAGTTTCTTAAGTTTTAATTCAATATGATGAAGTTGATGGTTGTTCGGGTTTTACTTAGGAGGCGGTTGTTGAAGCATCCGGAGCGAATAGCGTACTAGAGCCTAGGGGAAGTAGTAGAAATGTTGGAGTAAGAGAACTCCATGAAGAAGATTTTTTTGTTTGATGATGACACGGAGGAAGAGGGAGATGAGGAGTATGAGTGCGGGTTCGATGGAGACATTATAGGGATATGAAGAAGAAGAGTTAGAGATTTAGAGGGATATGGAGATGAGGACTATTAGTTTGTATTTTTAATTATTTATTTGTGTTTGAACTTTGAACAATTGCACGTTTGTGTTTGAACCTTTGACATTGACAATATATGGATATGTGTTTAAACTTTAAGCAAAAGTTTTGCTTTATATTATTGTTTTGTTTGGATAAATGTAAGATAAAATATTAAAATTGGCCTTAAAATAAAAAATCTCGCCTAGGCCCCCACCTAGGGCCTCGTCCCCCCGACCGCCCACCTAACACCTTTTAGAACATTGACTCACTAAGAGAACAAAAGGAACCCAAGGATGGGAGAAATGGGAGAGGCCTTGAGGAATAACCCTAAGGTTGCTAGTTCCAATCCCCATACATAGGGTCAAATTACCTATAAAAAACAAGAGAACAAAAGTAAACCAAATGCACAAATATATAATTTTTAATTTACTTAATATGAAAGAAGACTACATTAGTGGGAAATTGATACAGGTTTTGCACTCTTTGTTTTGGATAAAATACAGCATTGGACTCCTTTGCATAACCAATTAAAAGGGTGTTGGCACTCTAAAAAGTTTGCTGACAAGTGCTGGAATCCACCTTAAAAGACAAAAACTGTAAACTATGGAATCAAATCTTCCATCATCTGATATCTGATATCTGATATCTGAGAAAATGTCAGTTAATGGATACTTTGAAAAGCTATTGATCCCCAAGTCTTGACCCTTCAACACATATACATGAGGTCAGACCCTAAAAACTTGTTCCCCAAATGACAAAAGCTCAATATAAATTGATATGCGAATCTCGAAGTTCAAAGAATTCATGATGTTTCTACACCCAAAAAGACAAAAAGAAACTCTTTGTCTAGGAGAGAAGTGTTTTAAATTAACAAAATGATCCACAAAGTATAATTAAAAGGCACAAAAACACTTGTTTATATTTCTCAGACATATATGTATCTCTTAGTAAGCCTACCAGTTTGAGATAAAAGGCATTGTTGAGTTGTTGAATATATGTATCTCCTAGTAATAGAGTTCAACAAAGTAGGAGTGCACATAGAAGTTCCTATATCAAGCTAACTTGCTATCTTTCCTTCTTTTTTCTCCCAATTCTAATGATCAATTTCAAGCCAAACCATAAACTAAAATGTCAAACTAATGCAAAGCAAAATAGACCCAAGGAAAAAAAGGGAGTTTCTTTATGTTCATATGCAATGAATTACCCCTCAACGAAGATCCGTGATTCCTTTGATCATTTATTTCTCCTGTTGGCCGTGTTCTCGGTGTGCTCTCAGTACTACTGCAACAGTTATTTGCCATAGGTTGCCTGGTAGATCTAATATCAACTGTAATACAACAGATAATAAATACATCAAGTCAGTGTAAGAAGCCACAGATACCTACAAAATGGGATCAGAACATATTGTCCAAAGCACGATAGGAAATGAATGAACCTTTTGTCATATGTGAGGTTTGCAAAGAGTTCTCGGTCCCGGAAGACACAGCTGTGCTAACAACAGGATTACTTAGTAATAAAGAAGAATCAGGCCTTCGTATAAAACTTGGTTCAGGTAGAGCAGGCGAGGTTTGGAAAGATGCAGTCACTTGCGAGAGCACGGGAGCTGTCAAAGATGTGACGTATGATAAGAGTTACATTAAGTTTGATCATTAAAATTAAGATAACACAAATAATCCATACTAACCATTTTTAGAAGCTTTTTGTGGATATGGATGAGCAGCTTTCCTTTTCGGCCTCGGGGGAGGTAAATGTTCATTAGTTCCACTTTTTTGAACCTTCAAAAAGTACTTCTGTGCATGACTACGTATCTGCACATTTATCCCCCACTTGTTATTTGTTTCCTTTTGCATATATGCCTTGGTGTAAGATTCATATAAAACTAAAAATCCATAAGATGCATTGAATTATTCCTCCTGATATTTCTCGTCATTCTAAAGAATTGTGATTAAGAAATTTTCTTAAAAAAATGTCTCGAGTGAAAAAGCAAGTAAAATTGTTTTCATCGATATAGACCTGCAGAATGTTTGTGCAAACACTTACATAACATCTTGCAAACTAGTCAATAAACCACACTGCATCTTCTATCAAAAAGGATAACATAATGTTCAATATTCCCATGGTATAATTGAAGGAACATAAATATAACAACAGTTCATTACAGTACATCAGTCTTATAAACATAGTTGTTAAGACTGTCGCCTAGGCGACGCCAAGTCGTCCAGGCGGTAAGTTTCAATCAAGGCGAACGATCGACTTGGTCTATGGTGGAAAGGCGAGCGACCAGAAAAAAAAGCCGTCGCCTAGGGACGCCGCGGCGGCGACGACTTGGACGACTAACAGGGAAATCGACCAACTTGGTGTCGACGAGTATGGATCGACTGAACTGGGTTAAAAAAAACGTCGCAGGGGAAGAAAACCAACCTAGTCTAGGTTGGAACAAATCGGCTAGCGAACAATAGATCGATCGAGTCGAGCTCGAGAGAAAACAGAGAGAGACAGCGAACGATCAGATCAGAGACAAAAAGAAGAGAGTCGCGACAGAGACTGGGACTTCGAAAGGCTACGACAGAGAGTCGCGACCGACCAAGAGAGTTGATCGGCAGTTGGCAGCGAACGAATCGTTCAAGGAGTCGACGAGCAGGCAGTTCGGCAGGTATTTTTTCCCTTCCCCTTTTTTGCTTCAAGCTTGTCTACTGGATTGGTCGTGCTTTTTTTTCTTAATACCGAGCCTGCTGAAGCATGTTCAGTGACTTCAGTCACTGTTGACTTTTTTTTTGGGGGGGTTAGCTACTACTGAAGCATGTTTCTTTCTGTTGGATTTATAACTTTCTATATATATATGAGTACCCACTGGCTGAAGCATACTAGACTGGTTCTTAACTTGTTATGTTTCCTGTTTGACTTTATTTTTTTCCATATCATTCATTTCTATTAATTATATCATATCCTTTTTCTTCTTTTTTTTCAAGTACATATTTCACTGAAAGAAAGAAATTTATCAAACATGAAAAATAATGATTGTGAATTTTTTAATTATATGTAAATTAGTACTACTATTAATTATAATGCATGACTGTTAGTTATTATTTTGACCTTAACTTTATGGTTAACTCATCATTTGGACTAAATAATATGAACTATTATTAGTTATTTGATATCACTATATATATATTATAAAGTATTAATAATGTCAACATCAGAGATATTTGTGGGTGCATTATGAGATTGTGAATTCTATATAAATATTATATTATATGTGTCTTATATTTTTTATTTGATTGTATTGCGTAGACAGTAAAATTCTATATAAATATTATATTATGTGCTAATACTAGTAATAATCTAATGATATACTCTCGACGTGGTGGTGGTTCAACTTCAAGGGAATCAAGGTTGATAGATTCCGACTCCGATAATGAAGTTGATGAAGAAGAGAGAATTTCAAATGATAATGAAGATGTGAAGGATGATTTTGGAGAAAGATCACCACCTACGCCTTTGAATGAAAGTAGTTCTCGTGGAAGAGATGGAGATGACCTTCTACATATTTGTAATGGTTGGTTGCAACTTTATTTTCTATGTGGTGTTTGTTGAATTCTTCATTTCTTTTACTAATTTTTAATATCAAGTGTGTTGTTTTTGGATTGTTATTGATAAGTATTTACATAATTATGTCTTTAATGTTATTCCATAGTGTTATATTTTGAGTTTTAATGTATATAAAATTTTATTGCCAATATATTTGTTAAGTAAAATAAATAATATATAAATTGCACATTGTAAACGACTTGTCGCCTTACGGACGCCATGGCGGTCGCCTTGTCGCCTAGGCGTCCACACAGTCGGCTACCGCCATGACTCGCCGTAGCGCCGTAACAACTATGCTTATATACCATGTCCAAGATTCCAAGCTTTAAATAACATAACAAGGTCAAAACGGCATCAAAGAATCAGAAAGGATTTAGTATAACAGTAAAACCTCAACCAAGGACAAGGCCACAAATACTACATGTGGAATCAAAATGCCGCTTATATTTTTTTTGTGGAATTTATTCTCTATAGTAATTAAATTAGATGTTTTTAAAATCCTAATGTTTATCTTGAAATTAAATATTATGAAGTATTTGAGTTTGACCCTCTTACATTTTTAAACACGTCATATTCCAGAATCCAAATGTAAGCTTTGAATTTAATAGAATGTTTGAATTTTCTATATACAAGTAGAAACAAACATTTAAGCTTAGAAATATTTTTGCATTATGGAGATTATTATTTTTTTCTTGGCTGACTTTTTAAATGTATGTAGATCATAAAAATTGCAAATTGTTTTTTTGTATACAAGGTTTACCCTCTTTTGGTGGTATAATGCAATATTATTCCAAAAAAAAAATTATAACCATATACTCACTCCCAAATTGAGGGTTTATTTTTTCACTTTAGGATGTCTTAAAAGGGGAGTCCATTTTTTAAACATTATACTTCATCTCATTATATTGAAATAAGTTGTGGTTTTAACATATTGTTGATTATATTAGTGTTTAAACTTGTCTTCAAGATTATTAATTTTGAATGTGAAACTACTAATTTGACAGAGGGAGTTTATTAAAATTTGAAGCTAAAATACTTGCTGTTAGGTATAACACAACACACCACCACCTTTATCCCAAAGGACACAAACTAGTTGGGAATGCTGAACATGAATCACATAGGAAAGCGTATTGTTTAATGTTTAAAAAAAAAATCAATACATGCATATTTTGTCCCTCTTACCTAAAAATTGTGATTTGCACCTCAACAGCCCAAGCCAAATAGCAAAACTGAGATAACTGTTTGATGAAATTTTAAGCATTAAATTTGCTGAGAAGGCTGGACTAGTGAGAAACCAAACAGTTAAATATGCTTATCTTCCGTCTTATTTGTATCATGAGCAGCCACAATCAATGCTTATTTAATGAATCGTGAGTGTGCGAGTGTGCGAGTGTGCGAGAGTGCATGAGAGAGAGATTAAAGCCAGAAAACATGAAATTGGTAACAATGAAACAAAGGATAATGACTGCTCAGGAAGAAGCATGAAGTCATGAACAAACCAGAAATAGAATGCCCAAATAAATAACAAAATAAGTGAACCTCCTAAAATTGTATAAATATGTAAAGTACAAACATATTTCTAAGAACAAAACTTATGCACTTGAAATTACCTGGATGACAGTCTTTGACCCAACAAATGCTTCTATTTTTTTCCAATCCCGATCGAAGCTATAAAATATTGCACGAAAAAAATTAGGTAATTTCCTTCAAACATTGTGACATTGAACATGCATTAAAGACTTTTCCCCTTATATATTCTCACAATAAAACACTTCAAATAAGCGGGATTATAACAGTTTAGTAGTAACTTTTATGATAACATTTAAAAAGCTAAATGATTAAATGAAATATGGTAGCTAGAGGTCAGATGGGAGCAAATATGATATGACCTTATGTAACAAGTTTGAAAAGCAAGAAGCTTTTCTTAAGCAAAAATACAGCGATATTCCACTTGTGCCAAAATGATTGTCCCATTTTAAGAATTCATTCATATTTGAGAAGAAGTCAATTTCTTGGTTAACCTTCTAACTCGATTAGAGAAACTTGATATGAAATGAAAGTTAGACTTAACTACTTCATATTAGGGGCAAAACATAGCACTTCTATTAGGTGGTGCTTGTTTACCTCTTAATAGCTCTTAACGGCTCCACATCTGATTCGGCAAGAGCGTAAAGTTGTTTGTAAAAATTTGTTTGTCTCTTAATCAGTAAGAAGAAGATATAAATCTAAATCATTAAGAGTTGTCTCTTAATGAAAATTTTAAATCTACGAAACCTCTATAAATATAGTACTCCCTCTATTCCAAATTTTAAGATCATTATTGATTTTTAAAAAGTCAATCTGAGATATTTTTAAATTTAAAAGTCATTCAAATGTTTTATATTTTTTAATAACCAAACAACTTTTTAAATTCAGATGCTATTTCACTCGGATAGGGGTGGGTATTTAATTCGGTTTTTTTAGCTTTTGGGTAACCGAACCAATTCGAACCGGCCGATTCAGGACAAAACGAAATCAATTCGGTATCGATACATACAACCGGTATATACCAGTATCGAACCGGTTGTACCGGTTAATCGAATAAAACCTTCTATTTTCTAATTGCAAACCTTCTGCCTTATCCCAAATCAAAACTCCGAGTCAGATCTTGTAAACTTTATAAGTCAACCATAAGGAGATTGGCTCGCACTTGCAGGGGAAGAGTGAAGCGTATTAGTGGTATGATCTATGAAGAGACTCGTGGGGTTCTCAAGATCTTCCTTGAGAATGTTATCCGTGATGCATTCACCTTCACCTACACGGAGCATGCTCGCTGCAAGACTGTGACAGCCATGGATGTTGACATGTTGTGTATACACTGAAAAGGCAGGGAAGGACCTTGTATGGGTTTGGTGGTTAGACTTTTGTTCTTCAAAAGTCTTCAGGTGGGGTTGCTTTTTGTGATAACAGTTGGTGTTTAGTTAGAAGGTTGAATGGGTGGTTTAATGTTGTTATGGGTTATCAATGCGTAATTACAAAAAATCCTTGAAATGAAATGGTATTTGGAAGCAATTGAAGTGCTTACTTTTAGTATTATAATTTGACCCTCTTTTGTGTTATGTATCAGTCTTTAGATTCAATTGAATTTTATGAATGTTGAAAATCTGATTTACTATTGTTGATGTGATTATAATTTGTGAATAGATTGAAATTTGTTGCTTTATGTTAATTTGTTCTCAGCTTCTCTGTTTTTATATGGTTGTGCGTTCATTGTTGTTACATTTGACAAGTTATGAACAAGGACTGCTTTCATCTTTCAACTAATAAACCATACAAATATAGGTAAAAATAGGTACTGAATCGGCTAACCGGTTTGGGACACCGGTCTAACCGGTACCGGTACACAATTTTGGACATTTTCGGTAACCGGTTCACTATGGTACGATTCGGTATACCAATGCACAGTCCTGCACTCAAATGATCTAATTTAGTAAGGGGGTGTTTGATAAAAACTGAAAAAATCTGAATCTGAATAAGCTGAATCTGAATCTGAATGAAAAAAAGATGTTTGATAATTGACATGTCTGAAACATCTGAATGACAAAACTTTATTATTTTGTTCCTCTAAAAAAATTCAAAATTGTTGTAAATTTATTTAATATTACTTAATATAATAGTTAATATTTTTTTTAATTTTTTTAATTTTTTTTATCAACTGCTCATTCAGCCTATTCAGCTAAAAAAATCTGACTTAACCATTCAGCTCGTCCATTTTACCGATTCAGCCATTCAGACCAAAACAAACGCACTGACCGATTCAGTCATTCAGATTCAGCTCCATTCAGCTCTAAACAAACACCCCCTAAGATATATTAATCATTCAGATCTTAATTACTCAATTTTATCAAACACCACCTAAGTCTATTAGCAAAGAGTATCATTCTGGGACATTTGAAAAAGGAAAAGGAACTCTCTCTTTTAATGGGTCTTCCATTTTGGGAGGAAGGAAGTACATTAATTATTTGGGAGTCTCATCTTAATGCAGTTACCAAGTACATTATAAAAATCTAGGTTCAAAGACAGGTTTTACTTTAGTCTTTATACCAGTTTTACTTGAAAATTAACTATTTTATCAAAACAGTTTCTTAGCAAGGTTTAAGCCAATTACTGAAAGTGATTATGTGTATACTCACACTAGCTGAGAGAATAACTAAGGAATAAAGGGGAAAGCACATAAACAGAACAAACTTGAACCCAAAATGAGATTCTTAACAAATTATATAGTTACAATACAAACACTCCAATTAGAGTTTAGGTAAGCAAATCCTAAAAATCAAAAACTCCAATTCCGCATAAGCTCATTTCGAAACAACAAAACCTAACCAAATTCAAAACCCACAAAAAAATCACCCATCACATCTATCATTTATCAATTCAAACCCAAAACCCAATTTCATAAAATCAAAACAGTCAAAATATATACCGGAAATTGAAGTTAACTCACAGTTGAAGAGCTTCAAGGAACTTGTCGTGTTCGGGTTCGGTCCAGCTCTCTCTGGACTTGGTAATGGTGTAGGGTTTTCGGATCTTCTTCGGATCATCCGATGAGGTGTTGGCCGCAGCGGTAGGAGTAGAGAAAGAACCGATATTGGGCAGGGCCATACCCATTTGAGGATCCAAGTAGAAGGTTTCGGGTGGGTTCGGATTCAGAGATACCATGTGCAGTTACAGTTTTGTGTTGCCGTGTTTTTGTACTGGAGTCGTTTATGGTTTCTTCAAGCTGACATGTGCTTCGGGTGGTCTCAAGTGCTCCCGCGATATCACGTTCTAGGAGGAGAGAGAAAATCGTGGTTTTGTTGGGTACACCCGATTTTACAAGGTTAGTTTCGTCTACGGCAGGCTTTAATAGGTAGTACTTCCACAGCCAATTAAATCGGGCCAAATAAGCCACGGCAAAAAAAAATCAAAATTCCATAAAACTAAAATGATAATCTTGACGTTGGTAGCAAGAAATTAAATGAACCGATCCGAGTATTGAGTTGTTCAAATTTAATTCACAAAATTTATAAGGTAAAATATAATATTTTGATTGAGGCTAGTTTAGTTATCGAATTGAACACGATCTCTAATCGAGCCCGAATAATTTAAATTTTTAAACAAATATGATCCTGAGTATAAATACAAAATTAAAATTTGAGAAGGTTTGAGTAGTTTATAAAATTTTAAATTTTGCTTATATTTAAATAATTTATATTTCGCATCGAAATTGACTCAAATTTTTAATCAAAGTGACTACGAATTTAACTTGAACTGTTTACTTATTTTATAAAGTTAGTGTGCGTAAAGAATGCCAATTAAACAAAATAAATAATACTTTATAAAATACTCCCTCCATTCCTCTTTTTTTTTTTTTTGTCTTTTTAGATAGTAAATTTTGTTTATTTTATTTATCATTTGTAGATTTTGAGAAAGCACAAACTTATTTTTTTATATTATTCTGACATTAAAAGAATACTGTTGACATTTCATAATCATTTCAGTGCCGATCAGACAATGCATTAATTACATTTTTTTAATACTCCGTATGTATTTTCTCATAAACTAGCGCATTGAAGCACGTGCTATATTTGAAATATTTGTCTATAGTTTTTTATTGACTTAAATATGAATTAGTACTCTAAACTATAAGTCATATTCTATTTCGGTGATTCACATTTTAATTTTGTCAGTTAGATGATTAAACTATCAATTTTTTTCCAATTATAAATAATTGAACACGTCACGTCAGAAATTGCTGACGTGGCTAATTATGTGGGGCCTTAAGACTCTTATGTGGCAAAAAAACTATATTTTATTCATTATATAAACAAATCTGTATAAATCATGGGCAAAATAGTCAAAACTTAATTTAACATAAAAATTAAAACAAAACCAAACAAACATTTAGCCTAAATATATCATCAGTAGCCTTAGCCACCCATCACCACCGTCGCTAAAGACACCAGACCCACCGCACGCTACCTTTGGCCATCGTTGTGACGCCCTTAAAACATGTATACATCACCCATCTTGGGTCATCAGATACAAGGTACTGAATTCAAATACAACTTAATAATACAACTGTCGTGTACAATACGACAAAATATAAACTGTGAGTTTGAATACAAATATTGTCTGCTGGAGAGTATAAAAACTCAAAAGGAGTCCTCATTACAATTATTATCACATTATTTCATAGAATAGTGAGGACTACTAATGCAAACATCTGGATCGTCACTCTGTTCCCCGACTAGTCCCAGCTACGTTCTCATTTCCTGAAGAGAACAGTGAAAGAAAAGGGTGAGCTCAACTAACCCAGTAAGAAATATTATGACTAAGATAATGCAGAATAAATTATAAAGTACAAAGATGAACAGGTGTTTAGATGAACATGACCAACTGATGAATATCTTTGGCCTGTAATGCAAAGATGAATATTTGATTCCAGATATATATTGTAAAACCCCAATTTTTTGAATAAAGATGAATTTTCTATAAATATTATTTTTGAATATTATGGTTGAAATTGATATAATGTTATAGTTGTAGGTAATATTTATAAATTTTGCACAGTACGTAAATTGTTATATAATATTCGATTGGTCGGGGAATATTCGTACAACGGCACAATCATTGGTGGACCCCACAACAGAATTATTGTCGGATTGAGAAAACGACAAAAATACTTTATAAAAATAACGGCGGAAGTTTTACCGTTAACTGTTGAAACACCCGGTGTTAAAAGTACAGTAATACGCGTGGTTGCATAGTAGCACACGGTATTAATTATGGATGCTTACGTGATAAGTCATTCAGTTTTATTGGTATTAATAATGTAATAATACAGAAAATCTTTTTATATAAAACAGAATATTTTTATAAAGTTATTCTATAAATAGAATATATTATATTCTATTATGCATAGTGTCTGCATAGTATTTGCATAGTGCTTGCATAGTATTTGTATAGTAAAATCTTTTATAAAGTTATTCGTTTTATTAGATTACAAATAGAATATATTATATTTTATTTAAAAAAATTTCTTTAAATATGGACCGTCAGATTAAAGTAAATCAATCTAGACCGTTCATGCGTTAGTTACTATGCAGTCCATTTTTCTATAAATAGAAGCTCATTCCTTCATTATTTTCTTACGAATTCACCGAAACTCTAGAGAGATGAACTATAGAGAGAAAGAAGAAGGTATTCTGCTACTTCACTACTTATATATCCAGTACTCTTCTTCTTAAGGTAGAGAATATTATTTATTGTACTCGTAAGGGGTGTTATTCTTTTGTATTCATGAAGAGAACTTATGTTATTCCATTCTTTATTATTTTGTTGGAATAACCTGTATACGCGGGCTACCCTATACTTGGTGACATTTGTGACGCCCCCAAAATAGGTATACATCACCCATTTTGAGTTGTCAATACATGGTACAGAAACAATTACAACTTTTTTATTACAACAGTAAAACTGTGAGTTTAAATACAAATATTATCTTCTAGACAATATCTATACCCAAATAAATCCTCATCATAATTATTTATACATTATTTTATAAAAATGGTGAGGACTACTAAACAACTCTCTTTATAACCATCATTCCATACCCCGACTCGTACTCGCTACATTCTCGCCTCTTAAGAAGAAAATGGAACAAAAAAGAAAAGGGTGAGCTCAACTAGCCCAGTAAAGAATATTATGACTAAGATAATATAGAACAAATTATCGTTAGTCCTCAACAGGAAAAAATCTGATAAAATACAATAGACCACAAGTTTCAGATCAATATTCGCAAATAATAATTCATAGAAGAGTTACGTAGAGGGTAAATCTACTAATATCTATGAATTTAACAGTCCATCATCATTATTTTATCCCTGTAACATCAATCAATATTCATCTTTGCACTACAAGCCAAAGATTTTTATCAGTCGATCATGTTCATTTCAATCATCTTTGTACTACAGGCCAAAGATATTAAACAACATGTCATCATTTAAGACTGAGGATGATGAAAAATATTTTAAAGAAAACGAATCCAGTGAAACAAAAGAATAAATATTAAGGATTCGTATTTCAGCTATTTTATGTCCAAAAATACTTCATAAATAATCATAGTTGTGTAAAATTCAAGAATGATCAAAACATGGATACAATCAAAGCTAGTATCCATAATAGATATTTTGGACGAAAAGGAAAATTTTTATTTTTTCGATAAATAGTGCCGTATTCGTGAATAGTGTCGTATACGTGAATAGTGCCGTATACGTGAATAATAATCCCGGCACAAAAAGTTCCAAATTTGATTAAAAATTCAGATCAATACTTCGGCATAATGATATTGGAAGAATTAATATCATTTTTTAAAAAAAATAATATCCCTTACCTCGAAAGACAGTACTTCTAGTTGAAACACCGGATATAGGTTATGACTTGAACTTGCACTGTATAGCAATACTCAAAATATATTCAAAATACTCATAAGAATACGCTCGATAATATAGAGAGAGAAAACTTCAGTTTCTGGTGTGATTTTCAATTCTAACCTAAGCACCCTATTTATAGAAAAATGCTTAGAACAACAAAGTAGAAAATTTAATATAATATTAATATATTTAATAATTTTTTTATGCCCACTTTGACAACTGATCTCAGCTCATTAAGCACATGCTAGGGCTGCCCACACAATAAAAAAACATTTTTCTCAATTAATTAATTTAAAACTCCAAAAAAATAATAATTAATTAATCCAGAACTTCAATAATTCACAATAAATAGCCCTTTTTGTCAGAAAAATTTGAAAATCGCGACTTTCCATAGGAAATTCCATTATCTACAACTTTGCAGAAAGAAGTTTTTTCAAATTCCAAACAAAAATTAACCGAAATCCATAAACGGACGATTTTACAGGCTATAATCAAATTTCGGTCAAGAATTGGGGTCTACCGACACACAAAACATGTGTTAATTATTTAATGCAACAAAAATACTCTTCCTCCTCATATACTCATATATCCCACATTTATTGTAAAACTATCCCGTTATTATATTATTAAAATATAATAATAAATTATTTTATCAGAAAAGATAAAATATCATTTTTCAACAATTATCACTTTAAAAATTTTCTCCATCTATATCCACATAAAATTAATATTTTCCTCATCATATAAATTAATAATTAATTATTCACAAATAATATTACAGAATCACAGTACTGGCAACTAGGCCGTTCCCAGGAAAGAGGGGGCTTTCCAATAAGAATTTCTCCTTACTGGCGCGCAATTAGGTGACCAAACCTCTTCTTAGACAGAACTTTCTAGACATCGCCAATAATATTTTCTAATAATATTATTCAGATAATATGAATTATTGCTTCGATAATGGAAAATACTGTGTAGTGACAATTATTGAAATAACAGTAATATAAAATATCAACACAGCAATTATTGAATCAATAAAATAAAATATTGAACAGTAACTACTGTAACAATTATTGAGTAGTGCCTTCTTACGTAAGAATCAATAATTGGTGCAATACCGTGTGTTACCGTGCAACAACGTGTATTACCGTGTTTTAACCACCGGGTATTCCAACAGTGTTAACGGTAACAACTACGCCATTATTTATAAACAACTTATACTTGTCGTTTTCTTCATCCAATCGCTTTTCGTTATGGGGCCCATAAAAGACTACGCCGTCGTACGAATATTCCCCGACAACAATGAATATTTTATAACCACCTGTTTATTTAAAATATTTGCGCATTTTACCCGTAACTAACCACATTAATCAAATCAACCCTTACTATTTCAAAATGATAAATAGAGAAAACTAAATTTCATTTATTAATAATTTGGGGTCTGACAACATTCTTCTATTATTTCGTCTTTATTATTCTGTTGGAATATCCTGTCTGTGCATTTTACGTCGGACCTGATTCCGTCTTTATTATTCTGTTGGAATTTCCTGTCTGTGCATTTTACGTCGGACCTGGTTACGTCTTTATTATTATGTTGGAATATCCTGTCTGTACGAATTTCGCCGGACCAGATTCTGTCCTTATTAGTATTCTGTTGGAATAACCTGTCTATGCAAAGTATCGCATGCATGATGATTTATGTTGTTATTCCATTCTTTATTATTCTGTTGGAACATCCTGTCGGTGCGAATTTCGCCTGACATGGTTCCGTTATTTAGTATTCTGTTGGAATAACCTGTCTATACGAAGTACCGCATGCATGGTGATTTCTTTTGTTATTTCATTCGTTAATATACCCAGTTGGTTAAAGTTTTGACTTCTATACTCCATGAAATTAATGGAATATCCTTGATATTTGCGCTTCATCCAATATCTTTTCATGAAAATATTCTTCTGAGTATTCTTGAATTTTACTCTACAAATCAGTATCATGTTGACAATTTGGACATTATTAGTTCCTGTATAAATTAATTCTTGAACTTATTTTATTGAATTCTTATATCATTGTCATCATCCTCATGTTTATATTTTTTTTGAAAGTCATATGTGGCCTGTAGTGCATAGATGGACTTGGTATGATTATGACCAGGGATTATTCGGTGTAATCATGACCGTAATGTTACAAATGATGTGGTAAAAGTCCTCATTGGCCCGTAGTATATTGATGAACAGTTGTTGGCATGATCATGACCATTAATGAATACACAAATATTCTTGGCCCGTAGTGCATGGATAATTGTGGTCGTGATACTAAAGAATATCCTTGGTCGTAGTGCATGGGTGATTCGATGATGTGGATTATTTATTAAGCTGAGTCCCAGCGATAAAAGTGATGAAAAACCTTTTAAATCATAAAAGATAGTAGATTTTATTCTCTACTTGACTCTTTTAATGGATTGCTTGTTCCGCTGCAGTTAAAATTGATGTTTGTTATATTGTATCAGTTTAACATTGTTTAAGGCTAATGATAATTTATTTTACATTATCTTAGTCATAGTATTTCTTATTGGGCTAGTTGAGCTCACCCTTTCTTTCACTATTCTCTTCAGGAAATGAGAATATAGCTGGGACGAGTCGGGGAACGGAGTGATGATCCTAGATGGTGCATTAGTAATCCTTACTATTCTGTGAAACAGTATGATAATAATTATAATGAGGACTCATTTTGAGTTTGTATACTCTCTAGTAGACAATATTTGTATTAAAACTCACAGTTTATGTTTTGTCGTATTGTACACGATATTATTAAGTTGTATTTGAATTCTGTACCATGTATCTGGCGACTCAAGATGGTTGATGTATACCTAATTTTGGGGGAGTCATGTGAAACCCCAGATTTTATGAATAAAGATTTAAAATTATCGAAATATTTTTTTTTAATATTATGGTGTAGATTTGATAAAATATTATAGTTGTGGGTAGTATTTATAAATTTTTCAAAGTATGCAAGTTGTTATAAAATATTCGATTAGTCGGGAAATATTCTTTTTGTCGGAGAATATCCGTACGACAATACAATTATTGGTGGATCCCACAACGAAATTATTGTCAGATTGAGAAAACGACAAAATACTTTATGAAAAAAACGGCGGAAGTATTACCGTTAAAACTGTTGAAACACTCGGTGTTAAAGGTACAGTAATACGCGTGGTTGCATAGTAACACACGGTATTGATTATTGATGCTTACGTGAGAAGTCACTCAGTATTGTTCAATCGGATATTCGGGACACTTTTTGTGTCAGAGTACTATTTATGAGTTACTATTCATGGGTTATTATTCACCTAAATTACTATTCACCCGAATATTATTCACTCGAGTATTTGGGGTACTTTTTGTGTCGGAGTACTATTCACGAGTTACTATTCACAAGTTACTATTCATAATTTACTATTCACGGGTTACTATTCACCTAAATTACTATTCACCTAAATATTATTCACTCGGGTATTTGGGATACTTTTCGTGTCGGAGTACTATTCACGAGTTACTATTCACAAATTACTATTCATGAGTTACTATTCATGAGTTATTATTCACGGAGTACTATTGATTCACATTCTTATACTATAAGGGGTGGTGGTGCAAGATTGATAATACTTGCATGACTAAGTTAAAAATAGAGGTATAGATGGAGGTACTATACTGCAATTATTTTTATCACATGATTAGAACTATTGAGTGACATGATTTACTATTGATTCACATTATTTACTATTAGGAGAGTTGGTGCAAGTTTGATAATACTTGCAGTACTAAATTAAAAGTGAAGAAAAAGATGAAGGTATTGTACTATAATATTTTGAGCCCCAAAACGTGAAATTATTGAAACTATATTTTTCTATAAATAGAAGCTCATTCTTCCTTCATTTCTCACCAATTCACTAAAGTTATAGAGCAATTATTATAGAGAGAAAATCTATAGAAGAAGAGAAGCCTGCTACCTCACTACTCCTATATCCTGTTTCTTTCAAAGGTAGGGGATATTATTTGTTGTACTCGTAGGGGATATTATTTCTTTCTTTCATCTTCATGAAGAGAACTTCTGTTATTCCATTCTTTGTTATTATATTGGAATAACCTAGTTATGCGAAGTACCGCATACTTGGTAAAATTCTTATATTATTCCAATCTTTATTATTCTGTTGGAATATTTTGTCTGTGCGTTCTACGCCGGACGTGGTTCTGTCTTTATTATTCTGTTGGAATATCCTGTCTGTGCCTTCCACGCCGGACCTAGTTCCGTCTTTATTATTCTGTTGGAATATCCTGTCTGTGCGTTCTATGCCGGAACTGGTTCCGTCTTTATTATTCTGTTGGAATATCCTATCTGTGCATTTTAAGTCGGACCTGATTCCGTTATTTATTATTCTGTTGGAATAACCTGCATGTGCGGTCTATCGCATGCCTGGTGATTTCTTTTGTTATTCCATTCTTTATTATACTCAGTTGGTTAAAGTTTTGACTTCTATACTCCATGAAATTAGTGGAATATCCTTGATATTTGCGCTTCATCTAATATATTTTCATGGAAATATTCTTCTGAGCATTTTTGAATTTACTCCACAAAGCTGTATCATGTTAACAATTTGGACGTTATTGATTCCTTGATAAATTAATTCTTGTACTTGTTTTATTGAATATTATGTCATTGTCATCATCCTCATGTTTATATTATGTTGAAAGTCATATATGGCCTGTAGTGCATAGATAGACTTGGTATGATTATGACTAGGAATTATTCGGTATAATCATAACCGTAATGTTACAAATGATGTGGAAAAATTCTTCATTGGCCCGTAGTGCATTGATGGATAGTTTTTGGTGTGATTATGGCTATGGATTCTCTTTGGCCGTAGTGCAAAGATGAATTATTTTATGGCATGATCAAGACCGTTGATGAAAACATGATTATCTTTAGCCGTAGTGCATAGATAATTTGTGGTCGTGATACTAAAGAATATCCTTCGTCGTAGTGCAGGGGTGATTCGATGATGTGGATTATTTATTAAGCTGAGTCCCAGCGATAAAAGTGATGAAAAACCTTTAAAATCATAAAAGATAGTAGATTTTATTCTCTACTTGACTCTTTTAATGGATTACTTGTTCCGCTGCAGTTAAACTTGATGTTTGTTATATTTTATCAGTTTAACACTGTTGAAGGCTAACGATAAATTATTCTATATTATCTTAGTCATAATATTTCCTACTGGGCTAGTTGAGCTCACCCTTTCTTTCACTGTTCTCTTCAGGAAATAAGAACGTAGCCGGGAGTAGTCGGGGAACAGATTGATGGTCCTAGATGGTGCATTAGTAGTCCTCACTATTCTGTAAAATAGTGTGATAATAATTATAACGAGGACTTCTTTTGAGTTTGTATAGTCTCTAGTAGATAATATCTGTATTCAAACTCACAGCTTATGTTTTGTCGTATTGTACACGACAATTGTATTATTAAGTTGTATTTGAATTCTGTAGCATGTAAGTGGCGACCCAAGATGGGTGACGTATACCTAATTTTGGGGGCGTCACACGTCACATATATTGATTGATGTTACAGGGATAAAATATCGACGATAAACTTTTAAATTCATATATAGAAGATAGTAGATTTCATTCTCTACTTTACTCTTCTAATGAATTATTATTTCCGCCGTGAATATTGATCTGAAACTTGTTGTCTATTGTATTTTATCAAAATTTTCCCTGTTGAAGACTAACGATAATTTGTTCTATATTATCTTAGTCATAATATTCTTTACTGGGCTAGTTGAGCTCACTCTTTTCCTTTTTGTTCCATTTTTCTTCTCATGAGGCGAGAAAGTAGCGAGTACTAGTCGGGGTATGGAATGAAGGTTCTAGAATGTCGTTTTAGTAGTCCTCACCATTTTTATAAAATAATGTATTAATAATTGTAATGAGGACTTATTTGGGTATGAATATTGTCTAGATGGCAATATTTGTATTTAAACTCACAGTTTTTATGTTATATTAATAAAGTTGTAGTTGTTTCTGTACCATATATTTTGACGACTTAGAATGGGTGTTGTATACCTATTTTGGGGGTGTCACAGTTGGTATCAGAGCTTAGGGATATGATCTCTGGCGGAGATCGGAGAATAGAACTAGGAGGGGAGAGACGAGTAAATCCTTCGCTAGTGTGTCCTACCTAAACTTATTTGTTGGTCGGTCATAATATAGGGGTATTATGTGATTTATTAATTCGTTTAAATAACCCTTGTTTTATGGCAGTATTTAAGAATGGCAACTGGGAATGTTAACAGTGGAGTAAATGAAACCGTGGAGACGCATGTACTCACCAACGAGGAGAACGTGCAACAGGCTGGCAATGTTCCTCCTGTGAACAACACCACTGAGCAAATGATGAACGATGGGATGTTTATAAGCTTTTTGCATTTCATGCAAAATCAGACGAAGGAGACTCGTGTTCAAAATACTAGAGTAAATGATAACAATTCACGGTTTTTCACAGCCAAGCAGTTCAAGGAGTTGGGACCACCAGAATTCTGGGGAAAACCTAATCCGATTAAAGGTGGAGACGTGGGTCAAACAAATTACCAAGATATTCAATGTCTTGGGATGAACGGAGGAACAGAAGGTTCCATTCGCCACCTTTATGTTCCGTAATGAGGCAGATTACTGGTGGGAATATGTGAAGCGTACCCATCCAGCCGCACTTAGCATGTCTTGGGAAATGTTTCAGAAACTGTTCAATGACAAGTACTTTCCTGAAAGTATTCGTCATATGAAGGAGATAGAGTTTATTAAACTGGAGCAGAATAACATGACGGTGTCCCAGTACGAGGCGAAGTTTACAGAGTTGTCCAGGTTTGCACCTCATTTGGTGGAGAATGAGGAACGTATGACGCAGATGTTTCTGAGATGTTTGAAACATGGCATACATCAATATCTCATTTCACATAAATTTTCTCTCTATTCAGATGTTGTCAATAGGGCTCAATTATTAGAGCGAGATAACGAGTACGTTCAACTGATGGACCACAACCAGAATCATACCGGTGACAGCAGTCATCAGAACAACGATAACCAACGGAGAAAGAAAAATACGGACAAGAGCGGCAACCACTCTGGTGATAATCATGGCCATGAGAATAGAAGAAACGAGTCGGGAGGAGATTTTAAAAAGAGGAGATTCAACAATGACAATATGAAGATGTAAGCACCAGCAGCAACTAGTTCCAAGGGAGGAAAACGACCACCGGTCATATGCTATAAGTGCGGAAAAGAAGGATATATCAGCCCAAACTGTCCACAACAATTTAAGGTATGTTATAATTGTGGAAAGGAAGGACATATCGCTCGAGATTGCACTGTAGCGAAACCAAGTCCAGCCACTACAAGAAAAAGGTCTATCAGCGACCAATTATATCAGTGACCGCATATCCGGTCGCTGATATTCTTAATAGCGACCGATATCAGCGACCAACCTATATTCTAGTCGCTAATCTATATCAGAGATCGACTGCGGTCGCAGCTCGGTCGCTAGAACAAATTCCCCCCCAAATTTGGCAGGAAAAGTTGACGCGTAGTTTTATTACGACCACTTCAAAACAGCAACCGCATGCGGTCGCTGATAAGTCCATGTTATTATAAGTCAGTGACCGTATGCTGTCATAAATAGCGGTCGCTGATCAAACTAAATGAATTCAGTAACCAGTTCGCTCGACACAGAACACGGAAGGGAAAAAAAGAGGGAGGTCACCGAAATAGAGAGAGGAGGGAAAAAGGGGGGAGAAGAGAAGAAGGAGAAGCAATTTTCGTTCATTCTTCTTCAAATTAGAGACTAATTGTAGAGGTAAGAGCTACTTTTTAAGTTCTTCTTTAATTTTTTTGGTTGTTTGTTATTTTTGTTTGTTCTTCTCCAAATCAGTATGTTTGCTACGAATTTGTGTTTTAAGAGTTAATTTATTGCAAAGAGTTGAATGAATGAATATGGCTATCATGCTTAAATCATATTTTGGGTAATATGATTATGATTTTATTAGTATTTGAAGTCGATTTGGATAATATGATTATGTTGGGTTTATAAGTTTTGATTAGAGTAAAATTTATTTGGGTAATACGCAGTACTTTGGGTAATTTGATTTTGTTAATTTATGTCAGTTTGGGTACTTGATTAGTGATAGGATGGAGTTAGTATAAAATTTATATTTTGGGTAACTTGATTTGGGTAATAGGATGAATGTATTAGATTGTAGTTAGTATAAAATTTATATTTTGGGATTCTTGTTGTGCAATAGAGGTAGTAACAGTTTGGTTATTATAGGAAGTCATGTACATGATATAGGCTCATGAATCCCCTGTTTATGTTTGTAGTTTAACCAATTATATTGGTCATTGTGAAAAAAATCAATTGTAGACTGAGAACTTGACATTGACATCATAATGTGAATCAAAACGTGAATAATTGCTCCCACGGAAAATGATTGGGTTTCAAAGTTTACAAGTTTGATCCTCACATGCTGTGGATACCTGCAAAACTCTTTTGCTAGTAAATCTCTAGATTGAAACTGTTTGCGGATAGTATTTTTTTTTATGAGCATTAGGATTCCGATAAGTTCATAATTTCCATCCAATTCCTATGGTATCTCATATGGACTGTTGGTTTATGTCTTGGGTTCCTAGAAATGACCTTATATACATGCCGTCGTGCATGTGGCTAGTCCATATTACAGGGGAGACTCTGGCAAAAAAATTTTATTGGTCGGGTTAGTTACGAACATTTATACTATTAACGAGCCTATTGGTGATCCACTAGAGCCTATTAAGGGGATGTTGGCGCTGATGGGCTAGGCTTGGGGCCGCGAGGCCACACGAGGCCACGCCAAGCTTAGCTAAGCCTCACGGGGCCAGGCCAAGCTTGGTTGTTAGGGGGCTGTTAAGCCAAAATAAACAGTGCTAGGGAACTATTAGTGCAATAGAGAAGGTAACTAAACACACTTGGTCAATAAAGAGACTGTTTTGGCTTTAAAGTTGTATAAATGAGTTAGCAAACTCTGATATAAAGCTAGCATGAATGAAATACCTTACGTATTCACTTATGATAAACAATAAAAACAAGTATGCTTAAATGTTAATCATATGCTTACAAGTATACTTAAATCATATGATTACAAGTATATATGCTCTCAAGCCATTTACTTACAAGTATGCTTAAATGATACTCATATAGTTACAAATATGCTCAAGTCATATGGTTACAAGTATGCTCAAGTCATATGCTTACAAGTATGCTTAAATTTTAATCATATGCATGCTTACAAGTATGCTCAAGTTATATGGTTACAAGTATGCTCAAGTCATATGATTAATAAGCTTATGTTGTCTGTAGTAGGTACCGTGGAATCATGGACCTCTATTCAGACTGTAGTTGGATGTCACGACGAAAGTCAAGTGCCCAGATAGGTGCTACAGCTGAATTTAGAGCTGGTTGCCAAGTGTTTTTGGAGTATGCATATAGTCACCCGGAATGTATGAATGGTAAGTCGCAGATACGATGTCCACATTTGAAGTGTAAGAATGTAAATTATATGGACAGAGACATGGTAAACTATCATTTACTTGTTTATGGGTTCATGAGAAATTACGAAGAATGCTGGTAGGCACATGGGCAGAGAAGAGGTGGTGGCATCACACAAGTACACAATTCGGGCAGTAGTACTATCATATGAATGAAATAGTTCATGATATTGCAGGGCCAGATTTTGATTGGGAACAAGGCAGAGAGCAACCAATGAATTCTGATGCCAAAGACTTCTGTAAGTTGTTAGACGAGGGTAGCGAGTCATTGTGGCATGGTTGCACCAAACACACTACATTGTCTGCCGTGGCGACATTACTTAACATCAAGGCTAATCACAACATGAGCCATGAGTGTTTTGAGTCGCTCTTGAAGGTGATTAAGAGTATGTTGCATGACGGTGAGAAATTACCTGGTAAGTATTACTTTTATAAGAAAATGGTGAAGAAGTTGGGTCTTGGATACCAAAAGATCGATGCATGTCCCAACAATTGCATGTTGTTTTATAAGGAAAATGAACAGATGACAAGGTGCACAGTTTTGCAGTCATGATCGGTTTAGGCCTAATAAAGAGTGTGTGACTAAAAAAAATCAAGTATACCGTTTAAGATTCTAAGGTATTTTCGAATAATACATCGGCTAAAAAGATTGTACATGTGTTCAAGAACAACTGAACATATGAGTTGGCATGCGAAATCTCCATCTAAAGATGGAGAACTAAATCATCCCGCGGAAGGGAAGGCTTGGAAAGATTTCAACTTAGCACATCCTGGATTTGCATTGGAACCTACAAATATGAGGCTTGGATTGTCCTACCGATGGTTTCAATCCGTTTGGCCACTTAGCTTTTCCGTACTCATGTTGGCCTGTGATTGTTACTCCGTACAACTTGTCTCCTTGGATGTGTATGAAACAGCCATACTTGTTTCTTTCACTCAGTGGTTCCTGGTCCTAAAAGTCCTGGAAAGAACTTAGATGTTTACTTGAGACCTCTTATAGACGAGTTGAAGGTATTGTGGGAGGATGGAGTACAGACTTGGTATGTTGCAACGAAAACAAATTTCAACCTTAGGGCAGCTGTTATGTGGACTATAAGTGACTTCCCAGCTTATGGTATGTTAGCTGGATGAAGTACACATGGGAAGTTGGCTTGTCCGTATTGTATGGAGCATACAAAGTCGTTTAATCTATCAAAAGGTCTAAAGCCTTGTTGGTTTGACTGTCATCGTCGGTTCTTATCGGTAGATCACCCGTTTCGAAGAAATAGAGAACACTTCAGGAAAGGGAAAGTAGATAATGATATGTCTGCACCGCGATTGTTGGGAACGGAGATGCGAGATCGTGTGATGAGATTGTCGGTTATCCCATTTGGTAAGGTTGATGCCACAAACATAATCAATGGGTTTGGTGAATCTCATAACTGGGTTCGGAGAAGCATCTTTTGGGAACAGCCTTATTGGTCTACAAATTTGATTCGTCATAATCTAGATGTGATACATATTGAGAAGAATGTGTTTGAAAATGTGTTTAACACTGTGATGAATGTTATGGGGAAGACAAAAGATAACGATAAGGCACGTTTGGACATGAAAGATATTTGTAAGCGTCCTAGATTAGAACTTTATGAATCCCCCAATGGAAAGATTGTCAAACCGCATGCAAGGTACACATTGTCAAAAAAGCAAGTTGAAGATGTGTGCACATGGGTTAAGTCTCTGAAACTACCAGATGGATATGCGTCAAACATTGCAAGGTGTGTTACTACGGGTGGGAAATTATAAGGGATAAAGAGTCATGATTGTTATGTGTTAATGGAGAGACTCATGCCTATAGCATTTCGGGATCTTCTTGATAAACCAATATGGGATGCTTTGATGGATCTTTATCGTTTCTTCAAAGACTTGTGTTCAAAATCATTGAATGAGAAGGACATGTTTGTACTTGAGAAGAACATCATAGAGATCACGTGTAAACTGGAAAAAATATTCCCACCTGGATTTTTTGACTCCGTAGAGCATTTGTAAATCCATCTTCCCTATGAAGCTCGTGTTGGGGGTCCAGTTCAATATAGATGTATGTACCCTTTTAAGAGGGTGATGGGAAACCTTAAGAAGAAGGTCAAGGATAAAGCTTATGTCGAGGGGTCGATATGCGAGGCATACAATTTCGATGAGATATCTACGTTTGTCTCAGACTATTTTCCGGATAAAGTCTTGACAAAGGCCAATCGAGTATCAAGACATGATGATGGGGGAAATGTTGAACTAAATAGTTGGCTCTCTGCATTTGGTCTATCGGGCCGCGCTTATAGAAAAGAGAAGCGCATATTCCTCTCTGAGCAAGAATTACATGATGCACATACTTACATTCTTCTCAATTGCGAGGAGATTGACGAATTTGTGAGGTACACATGTAAACTTGATAATTTATCTTTTAAGTTGAAAATTTATTCCAATATGTTAATGTTTATAACATGGTATAGATTGTACGATGATGAGTTAAAAGTGAAGCATCCCGGCATAACTATTAAAGATATTCAAATCAATCGAGATAAAAAATTTGCACTTTGGCTAAAGGACAAAGTAAGTTCAATTTTTAAGCACGTAATATATATATATATATAGGGTCTCCATCCACAGCAACCGGTTGTTGGGGAGCAACCCATTTTGGCCAACCGGTAGAGCTTGTACCGACTTATAAAAAAAATTTATCTAAGGCCGGTACAAGCTCTACCGGCTGGCCAAAATGGGTTGCTCCCCAACAACCGGTTGCTGTGGATGGAGACCCATATATATATATATATATATATATATATATATATATATATATATATATATATATATATATATATATATATATATATATACTTCATGTTAACTATGACTTCATTTAAAAAGATGGAGTTTTTGTAGGCTTTAACTGAGGGATCAACGATTCCGGCTAATGTACAAGTCCTATTATATGGGACCAGACAGGAACCAAGTCAGCCGCAAAGGTTACAAAATAAATGGTTGTGAATTTCTCACAAAGGCATATGGGCGCGGTAAAAGAACAACGAACTCTGGAGTGTGTGTCCAAGGAGATTGTTACAATGAGCTTGGTCGTGCCTTTTATGGGGAGTTGGAGGAAATCGTAGAGTTGTCATACAAGGGCACATACGGGGGTCATATTCACTTGTTCAAGTGCCATTGGTTTGATTCAGAAAAAAGGGATGCGTGTTGACAGACATGGAATCGTCGATATTGACCTCCATAGGTCTGCGTACTCCAACGAACCGTTTGTTTTACCAACTCAAACAGTACAAGTATACTACACTCCTAGTCCTGTTAAGAAAAGGGATAGACCGCCTACATATAGGACAAGTTGTAATTCATACTCCCGCGCGTAGTCGTGTAAAATTAGTTGATGGAGAGATTTACCAAGAGCAGATGATTCATAGTCAAACTATAATAAATGTGGAGGACGACAATGAAGTAATCCAGTTAGATGGTGGAGATAAACCACATGAATTAGATCCTCAGTCAATACTTGTGTCAGATGACATTGATACTGAGGAGGAAGAGTTATTGACTGAATCTGACACTGAATCTGAAGCAGATAATGGTTATGAATCTGCAACACATATACAAGATGATTCTGAATCAGACATTGACACTTGAAACAAATGAGGGAATCAATTAAAGCAGTTATTGTTCTTCTGATGTACTTTTGTAGAAGAGGTTCTACCTTGTTATTCTTATATTAGTTTTGTTTAAAAAGTGAATGTATATTTGTTTGGAGTTGGGTGCAGTTCACTTCATATGAGATTTTTTAATGGACTGTCATTTTATATTCATATATATATATATATATACATGTTTAAATCACTGTCATGTTTATGTACTAAAGTATTTAAATGCAATTTTTGATTATTGTCATTTTATATTCATATATATACATGTTTATATCACTGTCATGTTTATTTTCATATATACATGTAATCAAATATGACTCTGTAAAACATCTTGAAATTTGTAATATGCAGATGGCTTCTAAAACAGTGCAGAAAAAGCGCGGCTTGGGTAGGGGGCCTAATCATATTCCCAAGGCCCCTACTAATCCGGATGATCGGATTTTTATTCAGATTCGCCCTCTTCCGAATAACACGTACGTCCCGCATATATCAATTTTATATAAGCATTTAAGATTCCATTTATTGTATATTGGTAATGTTTTGATTGATATTATATTGGTTTGTGTCTTGGGTGCCTGGAAATGTCCATATATGCATGCCATCGTGCATGTGGCTAGTCCATATTGTAGGGGAGACTCTGACGTATTTTTTTTAAGTATTATATAAGTATAAGTTTGAAAAATGTTCATAAGTATTATAACTTAGATGTAAATTAATTTAATATATTCTAATTGATGGTTTATATTATAGTGATTTTTCAGATAATAAAATCGTCAAGTGCATATCACAGCTGTGTTTATAGAATTGGCCTACATCTGTGATTACGTGGGCGAGCACACCTATCGCCCATAAGGATGCTGTTTGGGCAGAATTTTAGGTATATATTTTTTAATTATGACAGATAATATTAATATAATATTCAAAGGATAATTATTTAGTAATGTTATTATTGTTGTTTTATTTACAAATAAGGTATAGATGGTAGGACGCATATGCTTCGGTGATTCAGTCATTATTCTGGTAGAAGTGCGCGGTCCGCACCAAGGACAACTTGAATAAAGAACAACAAAAAGCCATTCACAATACCGGGATCAACCATCCAGGCCAGGGAGAGAATTATATGCACGAGCATATCCCCTGGTGGTGTACCCAGTCCATATGGGCTGAGATGTGTGCCCAATGGAGAGCTGAGAGTTGGGTGAAAAGACGAAAGACTGCCGCCACCAACAGAGCCTCGGGTGTATCCGATGGCACAAAGGCTAAAGGAACATACAAGGGCGGAAGTATTTCACAGTTACAGCATATCACTGCCAGGGTACGTATTTACAAGTTTTAATATGTTTTCAATCATGAATTGTAGAAAATATATCCCATTTTTACTTAGTAATATTGTGTTATTTTTGTATAGGAGTTTCAGTCTCAAGGTCAGCCTATTCATTGGCTAGATGTGTACGTGGCCACCCGTGATGGTCTGCCTGAGGCTATCCAGATAGCGGTAATAAATTTTAACAACTTGATCTTTAATTAATGCTTATAGAATTAATTTATTTTTAACTATTTAATTATTAACATGATGACAAGACACTTATAAGCGTTTATTGAATGAGCGTTATCCTGAAGGCACTCCACGTCCGTCTATTGATCAAGAATTATGGGAGAGGGCGTCTGTTGTGAAGAAGAACTACATTAAAGGTCAAGGACAACGACGACGCCCATCCTTCAGTGGCTCAGGCTGCTCTTCTACCCATTCTACACAGTCATCGAGCCATCTAGCTGTTCATACTCCGGCTGACTGTGTGAGAGCTATATGTCAAGATCGGGATCTTCTGAAGATACTGGACGAACATCTGGGGGCTCTGAGTGCTGAGGAGTTAGATGAAGCAATAGCGGCAGCAGCAGCATCACAACACGGGGATGACGACGAGGTATAAAATCAATTTGTTGTATATTATCATAATATACCAATATTAACATAATTAATATATATTTGTAACTTGTTTTATTATTTTGTTAATTATAGGGTGATCAAGGAGACGGTGATGCTTGACGTACCTGCTTTAGATTAGTTTTATAGTTATAGTATAAGTTTGTACTTGTATATTCATTCTTTGGATGTTTGTATGTTACTTAAACAAGTTTTGAAATTTTATTATATTTATTAAAAATCATATTGGTTTTGAATGGTTTATATACTAGTTTGGTGTATGTGTTGGTGGACGATGGATGTTTATATTGTTGTGTATGTTATTGTTGGGTATGTGTGTTGGGATAAAACAGGTACAAAATAGGTACAGGTTTTTGGGATTTCTGCAAAACAGCAAAATTCTGTTTTTTTATTTTTCCATATCAGCGATCGCAGGATAGGTAATAGCGACAGATACTATTTGTGGGCAACAGCGACCGCATCCAATCGCTGATACCGGTCGCTGCCACGTGGAACACGTCAGCTTTGGCCCTGGACCATGTTGACTCAGCTTAGCGACCAGATTTGTCATTCCGATCGCTCATAACGGTCACAGATATATCGGTTGCTAATAGTGGTCGCTGATATGCATCTCAGCGACAAAATTTTGTGCGACATCTTTCAGGGACAGCATGCGGTCGCTGATGGTTATCTGCGACTGTATGCGGTCGCTGATAGGCGGTCGCTGATAGGCGGTCGCTGATAAAGCTTTTTCTTGTAGTGAGCGGGGATGGTGACTTAAAAGGCTGTCAACGGTGTTTATCTCAAGGTGTCTAACTTCTCAACGAGTTAAAACGGAGCATCAAGTACCAAAAGGTCCACTGCAATCACTTGAAATTCCAGAATGGAAGTGGGAGCACATTACCATGGATTTTGTTACCGGTCTTCCCAAAGTTTCTCAAGGCATAGATGCGATTTGGGTCATTGTTGATAGATTGACCAAGTCTGCTCATTTCTTACCAATACGAGAAACTTATTTTGAGTTTTAATGTTGTCTAAAAGACGATGTTTGTATTAAAACTCACAGCTCATGTTGTACATTTAAGATTGTATTTGAATTTTGTACCATGTATTTGACGACTCAAGATGGGTGATGTATACCAATATTGGGGGCATCACACTTTCGCCGTTATTTTTATAAAATGATAATTCTGTCGTTTTCTAAATACGACAATACTTTCGTTGTGGGGTCCACCAATGATTGTGCCGTCGTACGAATATTCCTTGACAAAAAGAATATTCCCCGACCAATCGAATATTATATAACAACTTGCTTACTTTGCAAAATTTATAAATATTACCCACAACTATAACATTATATCAAATCCACGCCATAATATTAAAAAAAATATTTCGAGAAAAATTAAATCTTATTCATAAAATCTGAGGTCTCACAATCGTCATTTTCTCTCTCCTCTTCATCCTTTACCTCTCTGTATCCCCTTCTTCACCTTCACCACCCACTATCCCCTCCGACCTATTTCTCTTCCCCAATCTCTCTCTTCTGATCCCTGTTTCAAAATAAGATCCGAAAGAATATGGGAATCAGCATATTAGAACACAACCCAGGTTTTCAGATCCTAAAAGAAGATTAGAACAATTAAAACTAAAAATATGGAAAGCAGGCAGCAGAATCGGAACATGAACAGAGAAACTGATCGGGATACATCATGCATCGACCGGACCAAAACAGAGGATCAGAACCCAAAATCAAATCACCGAAAACATATAACCCAAAACCAAAAAGAAGCAGTTGAAACAAATCGAGAATCCGGCGATTAAAACAGAGAAAGAAGATGAAGTAATAGATAAAGCATATAATAAATTCAAAACATATCTATTAACCCTTTTTGATTAAAACATAATCCATTAACATTCACTTTTGCCAAGGAACTTATGCCAGGAGTCTCATTAGAAAAGACGAGCATACTAGGCCAGAAATCTCACATTCATTTCATTAAAACAGAGAAAGAAGAATGAAGTAATAGATGAAGGAACCTGTTAGTTCCCAATAGGCACAATAGATCTAGAAGGAGGGTTGAATAGATCCTTTTTAATTTCAAATATTTTTCTCTTTTATTTTGTATTACTATTAAATTAGCATATGACAAATATAAGAATCTTTCAAGCACAGCGGAATAAGTAAAAGATCTCCTTTATTGATATATTCATAATCATACATACATTGTTCGTGGAGTTAGTTCAGTTATAAGTAGTTAAAACATACATAGCAGTTATAGCAGTTAATACACATAATGTAAATGACATAATGTAAAAGACACAAGGGGTTTTAAGTGGTTCAGAGACTCAAGCTCCTAATCCACTCTTCTGCTTTCAACTAGCAGGATTTCCACTAAGGAAGGGCAGCACCCTGAATCACTAAGATTCCTTCAAGGCCTAGCAACCTTGGGACTTCAGTTCACTAAGAACTCTTCAAGGCCAACAGCCTTGGAACTCCTCTAGTTCCCTAGGAACTCTTCAAGCCCAGCCGGCTTAGAACTTTATTTAGTCCCTCCGGAAAAGGACAACTCAGGCCCTGTCTTCTTGAGTTGTTTGTTTGTTTGTTGGAGTTGGTGCTGAGCTGCTAAGATGTCTTCATGCTCTGAACATCTTCTGTACTTAGCAGCTTTGCGTGATCACCCTTGAAGTGAAGTTGAGTGTTGCATGATGCTTAGCTTCTTCAGTTACTTAACCACTTCGGATGATCCCTTGATGACTGTCCTTGAAGATCATTCCTCTTGATATATGATGGCTACACATGATAGGTTTCTAAGATGACTGTAAGCCCATTCTACTAGGTACTTAGAAACTTTCTCATACTTGCCACCATGATGACGCTTGTGATCTCCCTTCTTGATACTTGATGTCTTCTCATGATGGACTTGCTAAGATGACTGTGAGCTCTTCTCTATGGTACTTAGAGTCTTCCCATGATGGACACCAAGATGACATGATGTTCTTCTTTCTCTCGACAGTTCAAAACACTCTTCAAGTAGTAGAACTCTCACTTCTACATTGTAGAACTCTCATTTCTACTTCTTTATTTGTCTGATTCTAAGTGTTCTTGGTGGATCGTTGAGTGAGCATTCAGACTCACTATCTTACATGGTTTAGAATAGTCCACCGTTACTCCAAACTCGACAACTCCAGCAACCTTCGATCTTTGAAGCTCTAGCAGATTTATACTCCTTCCCAATCTTTCTGTAGGAAAGTAGCCGTTGAAAGCTATTCAAATGTCTTCACAGATCTCGAGTTGCTTGAGATAGACTACAGATGTGACATGTCGTACTTTATCTAACATTGCAGTCTACTGTTTCACCTAACCCATCAGAGTTGTCAGTTTAATATCTTGGGTAGGTCGAAAAATTTATTTCGTCCTTCTGATTTCTAGATCAGAGGTTGTCCTTTTGCATCTATGCTCACAATAAGCTCTTGTCTGAATATTACCCTTCAGATTGAACCATTGCCAATGCTTCAGTCTTCAATTATTCGTACTCTACAATTCTGATGCATGTCTTCAAGGACCTGATCGTAGTGTCATGTTGACTGGTAGAGACAACACTACGATCTTGAAGAGTGTTGATTGGATCTTCAATATAGAACACCTCTTTCTTTTTTTGTGCAGTGCTTTAACACTTCTGTTTGCCTCAACAGCTCTCAGATACCGATGGCTTGGCTTCTTTGTTCTGGCCCCTACTGAATGGCAAGACACTTCAGATTTGTGGCGTGTCCAGTTCACTTTCTCCTTGTGATCTCCCATTCACTTATCATCAATGGACTGACCCAATGTTTAATCACTTTAGCCTTGTTCTTTAGAAGCTGTCAAGTATCTCTGTATGCACGTCATCAATTCTTTCCTTTGTTTGGCAAACACTACGATCTTGGTTGATTCCAAGATCGTCGTCTTCTGTCTATTTGACAGTTACTGCACTTGTTGACTTTCCTTAGTCAGTTACTGAAGTCTTCTTCTGATCTCCTTGTGGAAGACTTCATCTCGAATGGCTTCACAACTCAATCTTGATGCTGATTGGGTTGGTGCTTAGATCTTCTGTTAGCCTGCATGTCATTTGTTGAGTGCTCTCTAGTTTCCTTGGATATAACATTGCAGTGCCGACCAGAGGCTTCATTCCTTTGGATATTCTAGGAGTGCTCATTTGTTGATAATCGTATTTGCTCTACGATTCTGCCTTGTCATTGTGAGCACAGCGGTTGAGGTCATAGTCCTGCACTCTACGATTTAGTTTCGGCTGTGCAGACACTACGACTTCGAGATCAGATCTTGACACTCTACAATTTCGACCTTGTGCTTGTTGTCTTCATCTGATCTTGCTCGACTACGATCTCTGCATGTAATAATAGACTCTACGACTCAGAGTGTAGTCTACGATTCTTGACTTGGCTTCAGCATCAGTAGACTCTACGACTCTGAGTGTAGTCTACGTTTCTGACTTGGCTTCGACAGATGTTCGGTTGGCTCGTATGCAAGCTGTCTCTATAATTCTGAACCTGACTTCCTCAGCAGACTACGGCTCCGAGAAAGTTCTACTCGATACACTACGATCCTTCATTGTTTCTCCTGGCAGTCTACGAACTCCAAGATCTACTATCTTGCAGAATATGATTTTGCCTCGACAGCTCTCGAGTTTTCCTTGACTCTTCTGGCAGACTCCGATTTCTGGTGCAGTGCTCGACGATCAGACAAACCTATCTATTACATCATAAGATCAACCTAACATGCTTGATCTTTCTATGTTTATAGTCCTTGTACATCATTTCTTTTTAAGGACTTTACAAAGCTGTTTTTCTTATGTAGGATCAACCTAACATATTTGATCAATTCATTCTAAGTCCTTGTACATATGTTTCTATTATCTATCAAAGGACTTTACAGCTTTTCTTAATGCAAGCATACTTGCATATTCATTCAATATATATATATATATATATATATATATATATATATCATAATCAAATCATATATAAATAGGAATAACATTCACATGCTTATTTCTGACAGAACCCTTTTTGACTCTGGCTTTTTTCAATTGATTTTGGGTTTCCGATCGATTTTGTGTTTGAAGCTTTTAATGTTTTTTTGTTAGTCTAAATGTATTAAAGAAGATGGTGTGACCATTTTACCCTCTATTATATCAAATTTTTTAATCAATAAATACAATACTATTTTTAGTTACAACTCAGCTAAATAATGATCCACCCAAATAGCCACGTCAGCAATTTCTGACGTGGCAGACTCAATTTATTGCAATTAAAAAAAATTAATAGTTCAATAATCTAATTGATAAAATTGAAAGGTGGATCACTGAAGTGAAATATGGCCTATAGTTTAGGGTACTAAATTACATTTAAGTCTTTTTTATATTTAATTTATAGTTATTTTTTATATATTTTATTTTTATTGTACATTATTTAGTCATCTTATACTTTGTATTATATACTTTCTCCATTCCAACATATGAGATTGATATTAACTTTCATAAAATAATATGAGATATTTCTAAACTTAAAATTGATATAGAGTATGTAGACACTCGAAATTTTCTTCAACTGTTACTAACATTGCAGGAGGACAGATTCGGCTTTTAAGAGGAAACCCTGAAAGACAATCTAAATCCATACTGGATACTACCGGAAGTTCATCATCAAACCCCGGATCGCAATCTGGGAGTAACCAAATCCAACCTCGAAGATAACCCCGAGGCCTGCAGATACAATACCGGACCACCCACCGGAGAAGACCGATTAATCTCGGAGATGACCCCGAGGTATCCAGCCTCAATCCCAACCATGGGAATAGGTCAATCCAACCTCAGAGATAACCCTAAGGAAACTCAGAGTCAACATCAGGTCAACCTCAGAGATAACCCTGAGAAAAGACTGCTATAAATGCGCGAAAACTAGAGATAACCCTGGGAGGGGCAAAATGGTCATTTTGCCAGTTCAACTTCAACTCACATTAAATCAACTCATCTCAACTCAAATTACTTCAAAGGAAATCCCACAAGAACCATATCTTAACTTCCGAGCGCAAACTACGCAAAACGGCTCAACGGACTGCTTGACAAAAACCCGGGAATGCTATTTCAGTCATGAACCCATTTTCCTGGAATCAAAAAAGGTCAAATCATATATCATTGTGTATCTCTCGAAAAGATCTTTCCATAATGGTATGGCACGCTTCCATCGGACTCCCGTATTGAAAGTTATGAGTGACCAAGCGAACAGCGCGTACGTACTTCGACACCGCAGGTCTACCTGGGGCACCTCGGGCAGCTGCAGGTACACCTACTACTAGGTGTCTCAGGTAGACCTGCGGCTCCCTCTCTATAAATATGGGGCTTGGGGTTCCCATTTTGGAAGGAAAAAATACGGGGAAACCCTGCACAATTCGCTCTGCACTCGCCCATACAGTGTATTTTCCCACTTTTAAACACCCGTGAGCTCATATATAGCCTCTTTTGTACCCACAAAAGCCAGTATTTACCCACTCTAAAGATATAGAAGCCTTTTTTATCAGTTAGTTGTAAGTCTTCTCACATACTTTAGAGTCTTTCTCTTCATCTTTGCACACACCCTTTTACACGTTGAGAGTCGTGTTGCTTGCTTTTGCCCGGACTTCGATCCGTGGTTTTATTTTAGTCTGTATATATATATTATATATATATTGAGTAACATTATCGAGTTATGCCTCGATTGAGCCTAAACTTCGGTCTGGAGCGTTTACTGCTTTAATATATATATATATATATATATATATATATATATATATATATATATATATATATATATATACACATTTATATATATTAACTGTGTGTCGGATTTTGTTCGATGAGCCTAGACTTCGGTCTGGTGCGTTTATTCGCTTTATATATATATATATATATATACTTATATATGTGAACTATGGTCGAACTCTGTTCGATGAGCCTGGATTTTACATCCAGTGCATTTACTGCTTATATATATATATATATATATATATATATATATATATATATATATATATATATATATATATTCGTCCTGCCTGGAGTTCTCTTCGTGGCAGTTGATCGCTTTACAACTTTATTTACGTTTTGTCCCGCCTGGAGTTTCCTCCGTGGTGGTTGATAGCTTTTAACAACTTTATTTACATTTCTGATCTCCCATGGAGGTGCTTCGTGGTTGGTGATCCTATCTGTATATATATATATATATTTACCGCTTTTATATATATATACCTACTTACTGCTTTCATATAAACTGCAGTATTTTGTGAGCCTAAGAATCACGTGATCACAGATTCATCCCATTAGATCTAGATTCGGTTCCCGTGATGGACATGTTCAGCTGTAAGCAGCTTGTAAATTATTCTGCGATGTCTGAATTTCCTCAGATGATTTCCATACCCACGAGGAAGTCGGCATTATTTTTGTATATTATTTTCGTACGGATGCCTCGCATCCGTCAAATAAAATCAATGCAGCCGCTCACTTAATAAAAATAGAAGTGTAAAAGGTCTCAATTCCTATTGAGCATCAGGGTTTGAAAAACCTCTTTTATAAAATATCACTACCATATCTTGTTAAAAACTGAATTTTTACATAAATTCAAATCCTGTGTATATAGGTTCGAACGAGGCCTCGCACAACTTTCATATAACAACATATTGACCCCCCCCCACACACACAGATAATAGTTTCTTGAAAAGAGATGGTCACCGTGGTAACACGGATGTCGGGGGGTGCCTAACACCTCCCCCCCGCATAATCAAATTCCCGAACCCTAAACGAATCTCGATTTCACCGACCCGTGTATCAGTGTCACATCACTGGGTCAATGTGCAAACCTTTTTTCAGTTGTGTTGGTACAACCATTTAAAAAACCAACTAGCAACTCTTAACAGTCTCATCGTCGACATTATACATGTTGGACCTTTTTCACTTGTTTTTTCAAACAAATCTCACCTAAAATGAGAACACAAAAAAAACAAGTAACGGAAAGGGACACCCAAAAAATCCCGACTTCGACAGAGTAATTTACTTTTATAAACAATATAATCATAAAATCTATAAATTATAAAAAGATACTTTTAATTAACTGATGTATTAATTTTCAAAATTAGAAAAAATAATAATTTATATTTAGAAAAGAAGGTTATATCTTAGTTGTGAATGTATATTTAATTTATCAGGTTTTTATTTTTACAATTTGTAATATTTTTGTACATATAATTATATTTGATAATAACGTATATCATTATATAACGTATTTATAGAGATATAAAAATATCTCTATAAAGTGTTTTTTAAATTTATATAACTATCATCAAATTCACACTAACATGCTTTTTTTTTATATTACAACTCTAGTTATATATAAATGAACTAGTTGGGTCCCATGCCTCCGGCACTGTATGGGCAGTGAGATTTATCTCAAACTTAGAACGGTTCAGATGATTTATTAAGTAAGTGGGAAATTCAAAATCATTATTAGATAGATTAGATATATAGATAGATGTATTTTATTAGATAGATGTATGGACGGTGGGATTTATCTCAAACTTTGGACGGCCCAGATTATTTATTGAGTGAGCGAGAAATTCAAAATCATTTATATTTTATTAGATAGATTTCATGCACTGATTCACTAAACAACCACTTTAAGTTTTTGTTTTTTAAATAAATTAAATAGTCATGTTTATTTTTTCATTATTTAAATTTTTTATATAAAATATAAAATAAATTAATATTTATTGGTTAAACTTGACACCGACAAGTTGGGCGATTTGTATTAAGATGTAACAGACAATAATTAAAAAGAAAAACTTGAGTGATATTTTAAAGGGCTATATGTATATACACAGCTGTGTATTACACAGTAGGTCTATGGTTACAGATTTTTTGGGCTATAGCGACGGTAAATTGTCGTTATAGCCCAGAATAGCTATGACGACGGATGAAACCGTCGCTATAGCCCAAAAAACCGTCGCCATAGTCTACTGTGTAATACACAGATGTGTATATACATTTTTTTCCTATTTTAAAAATGAATTCATGAAAATTATTAAATTATTGGCACTGTAATTATCATAATAATCTTAGTATTAGTACATACAGGTGTATAATGTAATTATTTATAATAATTGTCAAAACTATTCAAATTAATATAAAAAAATATTTTTTTAAACTCCAAAATAACATTACTCAAAATAAAAAATAACCTGCTTTTGATTGCTTCTAAGAAAGTGCAGTAGACGCCAAGACGAAGATGGTAACGTATGTGGGAAACTTCCGAAACGGCGTCGAATAAATCTTGCAAGAACTGAAATAGCGTCATTTTTGCAACGTGAAATGCAATAATGAAGTTGACGGTGTGATAATATTGACCGCTGACCGTATGACCGTTGACTAGTTGGACTCGCCTCTCCAGCTCTCTCACCTATAAAAACCCATTTTGATTCCCTCAACTTCTTCAAGTACCTATAAAAACTTGTCTTTGTATTATTCTTTAGTCTTATTAGTATTTCGCTGCCTTGAACATTTATTTTATTGCTCAGATCTCTCATCACTGACCAACACAAATATAATGAAGGTTAGTAATCTCAATCAGTCTAAACTTATGTCTATTTGTTTATTTTATTTTTCTACCATTTTATTTTAGTGGCATAATTCATTGAAGCTTTTAGCAACTGTATAATCTGATTCGGGTTTACTTCTTTTTTTTCTGTAAATTGCAGAAGGTTGTGTTGAAAGTGGAATTGCATGATGACAAAGTGAAGCAAAAAGCCATGAAAATAGTGTCTGGCCTCTCAGGTATTTTGGCACTTCATTTTCAAATCCGATCGAAAATATGATCCAATTTTTTGGGGAATTAATTAAGGTGTTTGGGTATGTATGTATGTATGTATGTGATTTTGCAGGGGTGGATTCAATTGCAATGGATATGAAGGAGAAGAAATTAACAGTAACAGGGGACATAGATCCCATTACTGTAGTGGGTAAATTGAGAAAAGTCTGTCCCACAGAAATAGTTACTGTTGGACCGGCAAAAGAGCTTGAGAAGAAGAAAGAGGAGCCAAAGAAAGAGGAGGCCAAGAAGAAAGAAGAGCCAAAAAAAGATGAGAAGAAGAAAGATGATGGGACACAAGCTGTGAAGCCCATGGTCTACCCAACCGCCTATCCAATGCCTTACTACCACCAGCAGCCTTATTATTATCAACATCAACACCAACACCAACAGCAGGCTTATACTTATCAGCAAACTCCAGTCCCAACACACTATTATCAGAGAAGTGCAGAGGAAGATCCTAATTCCTGTGTTATTTGCTAATATTCCTGTGCCGGGCCTTTTCATGGGAACAAAATGGTGAAGAAATTAAGTTTATTTATTTTTTTAAGGTTTGTGATAGCTGATTTTGGGGTTAGTATCGAAGAATTGAGTTTTGTACAGCAGGTAATGTTGGGTGTAATGGCTAATAGCCTATTTGTGAAATACCATTTCATTTAGACATGTTTATGTTTTATTTAAATAAATGAGGCATCTCAATGGTTATTCTTGGTTATTGTTTGGTTTTATATGGATTGCGTTGCCATTAAGTTAGTTAATTTTATGATAAATTAATCAATATAAAGATACCATCTCTTGTCTGTGTGTGGATACTGTATTATACTAATCACTCTTGTTTTATATTACCATTTGATTAATTGGGTAGTGTGGACTTGTGAGCGCTCCCTATAGACATGACCTCAGTTTTTTCTGAGTTCAAGATTGATGGCTTCCAACCCAAATTTATTCAAAGTCTAGACAAGTATTATTTAGCTAAACAGTTTTTGAGCCTCATGTAGTTGATCAATTTTGAAACAGTAAGTAGGCAAGTCTTTTTTGTCAAAACATTTGTTGTGAAAAATAAATTAAATTCAACTTTATTGAAAATACTACTCCACAAGTTGAAGAGTCCTACTCTAGGAGTATCTGGTCCACCTCTCCAGAGCCATTTTTTGAAAAAAATTCATCATCTTAATACTGATATGTAAAAACATGATGCTGGTGGACTGGTGGGTAGGACAATCAGTTGGGTTATATCATTATATGAGTCGAGTTTAAAATGTTTAAATTTAATTTATTTTAAAATTATTGAGCTCGACTTCAGGTATTTGACATACATCATTCTTTTTTACTAATCAAATTGAAGTTTAATAAGGTATTTTATTAAGTACTCTAGTATTTATTATTTTTTATATTTAATCTCAATCTTTTTTATGTTATTATTATATTTATTATGAAAATAATATAAGTGACCACTTTACATGGTACTTAATTTTAATTGAGAATTTTATTATGACACATAATTCATATGCCGTCTGTGATGAATCCGGTTAGCACGAAGTTCATTTTTGAGTATTTTTGTCAATCGATTAATAGAATGCTGACACACATAGAACCTCGCCTATGTGTCAACACTCTATTGATCAATTGACTAACTTACTTAAAATTAAACTTCATGATGATCACTTCCGTCTGTGATATGTTGAAACTCTCCACCACATAAACGCAATGAAAGTCTCCATCAAGTAGGGGAAACTCAATTTATTTGATATCTTTTAGCAAGTTGACCATTTAAGTAACATGCAACCATAGATAGATTAATACTACACAATACATCATCATTTATGTATGTCATGAAAATTTATTTATTTTTAAAAAATGTCCATATCATGGTTTATTGTTGATATTCTTGATTTATAATACTAAATTAGTTAAATAGAATTAATGGTACATTTGAATTGAAGAAATAAAATAAATAATAAAATGATTAATTTCATTCTCACTGTCGTTATTCTTATTCTTCCCAATTTGTTAGAATCTTTCTTCATAATATTATGATGAGGAGTCTAACTGTTGAACACACATGGCCTTTCACATGTATTCATCACACAACTCCACTGTAACCTCTGCTTAATTTACTCACAAAATACAATAAAATCTTCATTTAGGAATAGACTTGGGACCAAACTATTTGTATTCTAATTGAGAGGTTATTACTAAATAGAGGTATTATTAGTACAAAATATTTTTCCAACACCCAAAAATATTCACTTTACCAAAAATATCAATAAGAACTCTCTAATAATTATTATTCAAAAAATATTTATGCAAAGTTAAATAAAATATAAATTATTTAGATTTTCAAACTAGGAAAATGTGGTATTTTATAGGAAATGTAGTCTTTTAGAGGAAAATATGGTCTTTTATAGGAAATGTAGTCTTTTATAGAAAATGTATTCTTTTATAGGAAATGTAGTCTTTTTATAGGAAAATATAGTTTTTATAAGAAAATATAGTCTTTTATAGGAAAATGTTCTTTATAGAAATGTAGTCCTTTAAAATTAATATTGTCTCTCTCTCTCATATATATATATGAAATTATTACTATATAAAGGTATAGTTTCTTAATACGAGACTTAAAAAATATATAACATATTACAATTTAGAGGTTATTCCTATTTATAACTAGGCCCAAATTGGGACCAATTTTTTTTATAATATTGTAAAGATTATTCTTATATAGAGTATTCCTAAATAGGGATTTTCCTGTAGTGGTGTCTTTATTTAACTTCTTACTAATACTAAGGACTAATATTAAATTTTATAGAATATTTTTAGTTTAAACAAGTAGATTGTTATATAAATATTTTAGTAAAAATATAACGTTCAAGCATTCAATATTAAGTTATAATATCTATTGTTGTCAAATCGTGAATCGTATTGTGTATTAAAATCCTCCGTATCGTGTTTTATATATCGTATCGTGAATCGTATCTTACGATATGGAAATGAAATGAAAAATGTGGTAATATATATTTAAACATATAAAGCACACAATTTATTGGAGAAAATAAATTTTACAGTTAGATAGTCGCCAAAATACTCTAAATTGATTTATTAAATATTATTTTAATAATATTTATAGAGTAACAAGAAAAAACAAAAATTTAGATTCATCTTTTATTTATTAAACAAAAGATAATAATTCAAATTAATAATTGGAGATTTATGTATATATTTATAGAAAGCGACATGAGAAAAATAGAGCTACATTATAAAGCAGATATAAAACTCTAAAATGTGATTAAAGACTCATCAAGCTATATAAAATATGTTTATACTAAAAAATCTTTCATTTGAAATGGTAAAAGACTTAAAAGTTTTGTGTGACGCCCTCAAAATTAGGTATACATCACCTATTATGAGTCGCCAGATACATGGTACAAAATTCAAATATAACTTCATTTATACAACTGTTGAACTGTCGTATAGAATACGACCACAGTTAACTGTGAGTTTTAATACAAATGTATGTAACTCTCATGGTGCCTCGACCACAACCTTACAATGGTACTTTACATAAAAGTATAGTCAAAAACTATTTTAGAAATTAAAATCTTTAGGAAGTGCTCAAGGAAACCTTCGTACATGGGAGGCCATGCGTCTATGTTATAATAGATATCATATGTCTACAGAATTATCCTTGGTTGACTCAATAGACCCCAAAGAAAAACGAAAAGATTACTATCATCTTCTTTCTAATGGTGAGTCTTCTCTTGACATATAACTGTGATGCCCCCAAAATAGGTCCATTCCATCCAACCCATTCCGAGTCGCCAAATACATGGTACAGAAAATAACTACAACTTTATTACAACAATTGTCGTACAAAATACAACAACACATATGCTGTGAGTTTGGATACAAATATATACCAACTGTGACTCGTGTCCCAACCGTAATGTGACAAATGTCCCATCAGTGGACAGCACCTCACAGTGATACCTACATAAAGGTATAGTCAAAAATTATTTTAGAAATTAGAATATTTGGGAAGTACTTAAGGAAACTTTCGTACATGGTAGGTCATGCGTCTAGGTTATGATAGATATCATATGGCCACATAATTATCCTTGGTTGACCCAATAGACCCCAAAGAAAAATGAGAAGATTACTATCTTATTCTTTCCAACGGTGAGTCTTCTCTTGACATATCATTATCTCCACTGTCTCTAATTGAGAGTTATACTTCAACCAAACACCAAGATTATATAGGTAGTGCTCGTAGATATACTCAACAAGTAGATGAGCACAACCCTGTCTTATGATGACACGAGGTTGTATGTCAATAGACATCTTGTATGATAGTGGCAAAACACCCTTCTAACGTTGGGTTCGCCTCACCCTATTTGATTCACCAAATATAACTACTAAATGATGTATACAACACCTTCCTGTACTGCTTAGGGAGAACCTCCACAGCTAGAGACCACCGTTCTATTTCCCCGTTACCCTCGCTCGACCCAGCTACACTCTTATTTACCTGAAAAGGAATTGTGAAGCAAAAGGGTGAGCACAACTAGCCAAGTAAAGAATATCATGACTAAATATAATTAAATTATCAATAGCCTTCATCAGTAATAAATCAGAGATTTAGAACATATGGTAGATGATAAAACTTTTCAACCTATAGTTGCAGCGGAACGAGCAATCCATTAGAAGAGTCAAATAGACCATAAAATCTATTATCTTCTCCATGTTAAAAGTCCACCAACAATGTTTTATCCCTGTAACATCAATCAACAATTCCTGTCCATAATCACATGTATAACTCATAATCGTAATTGTAGTTCTAAATTCCTTTTCTCATCCAGGACAAAGATAATTTTCATCACTTGAAATATCAAAGATCATGGTTATACCAAATCACAGTTTATGTTCATAATCATACTAATAAATTTATCTTTGCACTACGGGCCAAAGATATTCATCAACAAGTCATCTTTGCACTACAGGCCAAAGATATTCAACAACAGGTCATCTTTGCATTACGAGCCAAAGATATTCAATAGGTCATCTTTGCACTACAGGCCAAAAATATTCAACAATAATTCATCTTTGCACTACGGGCCAAAGATATTCACATCTCAAAGAAATATATAATAATTTCAAAATCTATATAAACCATAATTATAACCATGTTGATCAATTCACCTTTGCACTTAAGCTAAAAATATTCAATTGTAAATTCAATGGTCATGATCATATTAGTCACAATTCATCTTTGCACTACTGGCCAAAGAGAACACATAGTCATGATCATACCAATAATTTACCCATCTTTACACTCAAGTCAAAGAGAAATTTCTTCACCAGGATTATAAAAATGTTATATATGATAATAAAAATAATATCAGCAAAACATGGATTTAATTTCAAGAGTAAGATTCATAAATCAATGATAATTTGGTTAGAAAAAAAACCAATTTTTTCGTGAATAGTAACTCGTGAATAGTAACTCATGAATAGTAACTCGTGAATAGTACTCCGTATTCGTACATAGTACCGTATACGTAAATAGTGTCATATACATGAATAGTGCCATATACATGAATAATGTCGTATACGTAAATAGTAATTCCGACTCAAAAGGTAGAAATTCCACAATAAGATTCATACCAATATTTTTGGTATAATGATATTGAAAGAAATAATATCATTTTACGAAGAAAATAGCATTCCTTACCATCCCTTACTATCCCTTACCTCAAAAGAGCAGCACTTCTGAGTGGATATCGGATATGACGCTGAAGAAAACTTGCACTGATGAATAGCAACTCACCAAGTATCTAAATACTCACAAAATACACTCGATAATCTAGAGAGAAAAATTATTTCTGGTGTGATTTTTAATTCTAACTTAGCCCTCTATTTATAGGAAAATGTTAGCACGCTGAAACAGACTTAACCTGCAACCTGATGACTTTACCTGTTACTATTCCCACCCACCACATTTGAAAATTCAATTGATCACATTTCTCACCAACCAAAAGTGGGGCCCACCAATTCTAAAATTTTCCACCAAATCATTTATAACCTAATTTCTGAATCAGTCACCTCTTAAAATTTATAACAAATCATTCGTTCATTTTTAACGGTTCAAAATTTGTGAACATATACTCAACTTATATATGTATAACATATCCAAAAATCACAAAGATCCAACGGTCAGATTAAAAATTATAACTCACACAATAAAGCTGTAAGAACACTGATTTGATCTTTTAATACCTCTAATCCAACAAAATATTGATAAAATACCTCAACATTAATTCCTTCATTTATAACCTCATAAATAAATCCATCATTTATATCCACATCAAATAAATATTTTATTATCATATAAATCAATAATTAATTATTCACAAATAATATTACAGAATCACAATAATGATAACCAGGCAGTTCCCAGGAAAGATGGGGCTTTTCGATAAGAATTTCTCCTTACTGGCGCGCAATTAGGTGACTAAACCTCTCCTTGACAGAACTTTCTAGACATTGCCAATAATGTTATCTAATAATATTATTCAAATAATATGAATTATTGATCTGATAATGGAGATACTGTGTAGTGACAATTATTGAAACAACAATAATATAAAATATCAACGCAACAATTATTGATTCAATAAAATAAAATATTGAACAGTAACTACTGTGATAATTATTGAGTAGTGCCTTCTTACGTAAGGATTAATAATTCAACAATACTGTGCAATACCGTGTGCTACTGTGCAATCACACGTATTACTGTATTTTAACCACCGGGTATTCCAACAGTGTTAACGGTAACAACTACGCCGTTATTCAATTTTGTCATTATCTTGTTTCGACAGTTATCTGTTATGGGGCCCACAAATAGCTGCGCCGTTGTACGAATATTTCCCGACAGAAAGAATATTCCACGACCAAAACGAATATTTTTTGACAATAATGAATACTTTATAACCACTTGCGTATTTTGAAAAAGAATTCATATATCACCATTAACTTTAACTTTTATCAATTTAATCATTTACTGAATAGAAAAATTGAATACTTTTATTTCATAAAATTTGTGGTCTTACAATAACTATCTCCACTGTCTCCACGTGAATATTATATTTCAAATAAACTCTAAGATCATATAGGTAGTACCCGTAGATATACTAAGCAAGTGGATGCGCATAACCCTGTCTTATGATAACACGAGGTTGTATGTCATTAGGTATCTTGTATGATAGTGGCAAAACATCCTTCCAAAGTTGGATTCGCCTCACCCTATTTGATTTACCAAATATAACTACTAATTGATGTATAGAATACAACACACTTTTCTATACTGTTTAGAGAGAACCTCCACAGCTAGATACCAACGTTCTATTCCCCTATTATCCCCGTTCAACTCGGTAACACTCTTACGGCAACACTTTTATTACCTGAAAGGAATTGTGAAGCAGAAAGGGTGAGCACAACTAGCCCAGTAAAGAATATCATGACTAAAGATAATTAAATTATCAATAACTTTCATCAATAATAATTCAGAGATTTAGAACATATGGTAGATGATAAAACTTTTCAACCATAGTTGCAGCGGAACGAGCAATCTATTAGAAGAGTCAAATAGACCATCAGGTCTATTATCTTCTCCATGTTAAAAGTTCACCAATAATATTTTATCCCTATAACATCAATCAATAATTCCTGTCCACAATCATATAAATAATTCATAAGCATAATTGTGATTCTAAATTCCTCTTCGCACCAAGAACGAAGATAATTTTCATCACCTATCTTCACCTGAAATATCAAAAATCATGGTTATACCAAATCATAATTCCTGCTCATAATCATACTAATAAATTCATCTTTGCACTACGGCCAAAGATATTCATTAACAATTCATCTCTGCATTACAAGCCAAAGACATACAACTGTATTTTAGAAGAGTCAAGTAGAGAATGATATCTACTATCTTCTACAAGTTAAAAGTGTATAACCAATATTTTATCGCTGAGACTCAGCTTAATAAATAATCCACATCATCGAATTATCCATACACTACGGCCAAGGATATTCGTTAGTATCACATCCATGAATTATCCATGCACTGTGGCCAAAGAAATTCATTATTATCACATCCATGAATTAATATTTCACCGCTGAGACTCAGCTCAATAATTAATTCACATCATCGAATCACCCCTGCACTACGGCCAATGATATTCATTAGTATCACGACCACGAATTATCCATGCACTACGGGCCAAAGATAATCGTGTTTTCATCAACGGTCCTGATTATGCCATAAAACAATTCATCTTTGCACCCTTGGCCGAAGAGAATCCATAGCCATAATCATATCAAAAACTGTCCATCAATGTACTACGGGCCAATGAGGACTTTTTTCACATCATTTGTAACATTACGGTCATGATTATACCGAATAATCCCTAGTCATAATCATACCAAGTCCATCTATGCATTACAGGCCACAGATGACTTTCAACATAATATAAACATGAGGATGATGACAATGACATAATAATTCAATAAAACAAGTTCAATAATTAATTTATCCAGGAACCAATAATGTCCAAATTGTCAACATGATACTTCTTTGTAGAGTAAAATTTAAGAATGCTCAGAAGAATATTTTCATGAAAAGATACTGGATGAAGCGCAAATATCAAGGATATTCCACTAATTTCATGGAGTATATAAGTCAAAACTTTAACCAAATGAGTATAATAGAATATATGAAACTGCAAATGGATTTTCGCCCGTCATGCGGTAATCCACGTAGACAGATCATTTCTATAATTTAATAAGGAATGAATACGAAGGATCATTCACCATGCATGTGGTAATCCACATAGACAGGTTATTCCAACAGAATAATAAAGAATGGAATAACATAAGGATTCACCATGTTTGCTATAGACTGCACAAACAGGTTATTCCCAACAGAATAATAAATAATGGAACCAGGTCCGGCGTAAACGCACAGACAGGATATTCCGACAGAATAATAAATAATGGAACCAGGTCCGGCGTAAACGTACAGACAGAATATTCCGACAGAATAATAAAGAACAGAATATTAGAATAATTTCACCATGTATAGGGTATCCCGCGTATACAAGTTATTCCAACAGAATAATAAAGAATGAAATAACAGAAATTCTCTTCATGAATAAGAAAGAAAGAATACCCCTTACGAGTACAACAAATAATATCCCCTACGAGTATAACAAATAATATCCCTTACCTTAAGAAGAAGAGTATTGGATATATGAGTAGTGAAGTAGCAAAATATTTTTCTTCTTTCTCTCTATAGTTTATCTCTCTAGAGTTTCAGTGAATTAATGAAGGAATGAGCTTCTATTTATAGAAGAATAGACTGCATAGTAACTAATTTATGAACGGTCCATATTGATTTACTTTAAACTGACGGTCCAGATTGGTTTACAATAAAATATAATATATTCTATTTATAATCTAATAAAACGAATAACTTTATAAAAGTATTCTGTTTTATATAAAAAGATTTTACTATGCAAACACTATGCAGGCACTATACAAACACTATGCATAATAAAATATAATATATTCTAATTATTGTATAATAAATCAGATAACTTTATAAAAGTATTATGTTTTATATAAAAAGATTTTACTATGCAAAATACTATGCAGGCACTATGCAACACTATGTGTATAATAAAATATAATATATTCTAATTATTGTCTAATAAAATAAATAACTTTATAAAAGTATTCTGTTTTATATAAAAATTTTTTCTGTTTTATTACATTAATAATACAAATAAAACAAAACTGAGTGACTTCTCACGTAAGCATCAATAATCAATACCGCGTCCTACTATGCAACCACGCGTATTACTGTACTTTTAACACCGGGTATTTCAACAGTTAACGGTAAAACTTCCGCCATTATTTTCATAAAAATATTTTTGTAGTTTTCTCAATCGACAATAATTCCGTTGTGGGGATATTCCCCGACTAATCGAATATTCTCCGACACAACGAATATTTTATATCAACTTGCTTACTTTGCAATTTTTTTCCACATATTACCCTTAACTTTAAACTTTTATCAATTTAACTATTTACCAAAATAGAAAAATTGAATACTTTTATTTCATAAAATTTGGGGTCTAACATTTTGTTTTTATTCTTTGATTCAACATAAAAATCTTTTCAAATTAGTTGTTAACTTTAAAAAACATTGTGTATTATATGGTTTCGTAATAATCGTATTTAAAAATATTCTCTCTCTAGTTCCAACAAAGATTTTTTTATATTTTTTTGGTCTAAAAATGTTAATCGGCCATTCAAAAGCCAATGGAGTATTAGTGAAAAAAGATCATACCCTTCTTATGGAAAGATCATTCAAAAACACTTGATATATCTAAGTTCACTAATTCTTGGATCCACCCACCGTTATTGACATTTTGGTCACAAAAAAGAAGATAATGAAATACGGGGAGAAAAAATACAGTATGTTAAGAACTAATTAAGAACTAGTAACAATTAACATATACACAATGGTAAATTAATTGGAAATAAACCATAAAATTCTCTTGAAAAACTGATCCACTCTAGCATATTAATGCTTTATGATGATCACCTATAAGTCTCATCTTCTTCTTTCCACATCTCAACCCAATTCCTCTGAGCTTCTTCAAGTCCGAGAAGTGAACCTTTTCTATCTGGATCCCAACTTGCAGAAAGAGAGCCAATAGCAATCCCAAGTGCAGAAGCCCCAAAAGTGATAAAAGTAGTCAAGAAGGGCAGCCAAACTGGGATATCCACCAAATTCTCTTCTTTCAATATACTAAACCCTTGCAGGATAACCATACCAGTGAGTAAGGGCACCCCCACATAAACCAATATCCTAACAATCATTCTATCCAACACCACCTGTGGTATCTTGTCATCATCAGTCCCATTAGGCTCTTGGTAACTTCTTTCTGGGACAGTTTCTTTGGGCATAAGCTTTTTTCCTTGGATACTATTTGATGCCCCACCGAAGCCTTTTGCTTTGGCATGTAGTTTCCATCTTCTTCTTGGTTGAAGGGTTGGGATTTTTGGTTTCAATGGAGATAGAAAGAGAGATGTTTGTTCTAGACAGAACAGAGTTTTCATGATTTTTTCTTGATTAGGTTTTCTTTCTCAAAATTTCATCAATCTTTTTATCTCTTTATTTTTCAGAATCTTATCCAGAATATTGAATGGCCTCCAGAATATTTCTAAAGATTTTTTTTTTTGGTGTTGTCTTTTGCATAGGCTAATTTGTCCCCATGCACATTCACCAGTTTTTGGAAGATTTTTATCTTCAAGAGCTACTAGCACAGTAAATAATCTAAAGAAAATGCTACTGCAGACTGCCAACCCTGTTTTTGTCATTTCAGTTAGAAGATTATATTTTATTTTTTTTGTATTAATGGACCCTACTAAATGACATCTATATAACAAAATACAAATAATTTTAAATTTTCCGCTCATCCTAATAAATTATCTAGGCCGTTCAAAGTTTAGAATAAATTTCACCGTCCATAGTGCCGGAGACAGATGACTGTTGCTAATATGTACTACCTCCATTCCATAATAACTGTCTTTTTAGCTTGATGCACATAGATTAAGAAACTCATTTAATACTATCATTTAAAAATTAAAATTTGTTGGAAATTCCATCACTACCCATTTATGGGAAACTAAAAACTATTAATACAAGAGAGAAAATTTCTTGGGACAATGAGAAAAGTTAGGGGTAACATAGGAAAATAAATAATTTATTCTCCTAGAAAGTTGTAAACGACAAATAAATTGAAACAAATTTTTTCTTCTAAAAAGACAGTTATTATGGAATGGAGGTAGTATTATATTTCATCATTATGGATATAATTTTTTTTTATAACTTTAGTCATTATTTTAGAAACGAGGGAATAGTGTGTAGTACACCATCCATTTTTGCTTAAAAATGATTTTGGGACTTGGGATTAGGGTTATGATTAGGCCTGGTAACGGGGCGAGTGTGGTTCAGGACCCTCCCCACCCAGCACCTAACGTACAAATTGTTAATTTACCTAACGCGACTCTGTTTTAAGTTTTATACGATGTCCAAACGCTTTATGAGTCATGACCGAACAAAATTACCCGACCCATTTCACAAATGATTCGACATATTTCCGGAAAATTTCATTTCCTATTCAAGGAAGCGTTGTGCCAAATCAACACTACACTACCTCTTTGGTGGAAAGAAATTGAAGGAAAAATCTGACGCCATGGACGACGTTGATCGTTTGTTTGAATGCTTCAAATGCGGCGTGTCTCCACCTCGTAATCTCTCTTTATTTCATACATACACTGGTGATGCATACATATTTAGGTCGTGCGCTTTACATTAAGATTAGGATTTTATGTAAGACCTACATTTTGACATGTTGAAATACACGTGTGTGTATATATATATGTATTGAAATTCTTCATGGTAATGTAGTTGCAAATCAATTTGGTGGATGTATGATATGAAATACTGTTGTGTACCTGTTTTGATTTATATATATGCTCGTGAAATTTGGGGGAGAGTGTGTACATATATGTCTTTGGCCTTGCAGTCCATACGTTTTTCTAAACTTTATGGACTTGCTGATTATTGCCCTTGATACCCTGAAAATCTTCAATACAAGGTGATAAAAAATAAACAACTATAATTGTAGTAGCCTGTCTAGCTACCCTGTCACATATGACTTGTTCCTTTTTGGCTGTGTTGCATGGACTCTTCCTTTCTCCAAAAGCACATGGTGGTGTGGGCATTGGACACTCCAAAATAGTGAGAAATAGTAAAAAAATGTTCCAACAATAGGTGAGTCTATTGTTACACACTTCTAGGGGTACTTCCGGTGATCCATAGTCCATTTAACATAGCTTTCTGATTGAGGTATGCCATTATTACAGCTAAGCTTCTTATCGTTCAAGGATATTTACTTGTAAAAACACAGTATTGAAATAATGAAAGTATTAGCTATAAAAGTAAAGTCCCAGAGGAATTGTTTTCTCTTTTGTAACTAATTTTTTAGTTAGCAGTTTATTGCAACTTCTTAAACAATACAACAATTAGGTTTGACTTGACTTCAGTGTGCTAATTGACTTAATTCCTTTTAGTTTAGTGTCTCACTTGTTCAACATGTTTCTTGTTTTCCCATACTTGGCCTTTTGCTATAGTATCCTCTGGCTAGCCAACATTATCTGCACTCAATATGTTGGGAATTGGCATTGATTCCTTTATTGATTGGCTGGGGTTGTGGAGACGTCTTAGGACTTGATTTTGGGTATGGAGGAACTACATGCAAAAAATTTCCTTTTCCCTTGTGTATTTTTTAAAGTTCCGACAGAAAGAAAAATGTTATAGAAGTGAATTTATTATTCTTTTTCTTGCTTTAAGTAAATTGTTTTGTGCAAAAATAAAATGATAATATGATATAATTCTCTTTGTTGTGTTGTGTGAACTGTGTCCATTGTTTCACTTATAAGTAAGTATGCATTATTTTGTGTGTATCATAGAATCCGCTCTTAGAGAAAGAAAAAAGAGAAGACACAAATCAAAGCAAGCTAGTTCAGTTCAAGAAGCATCTAGGCATTCAGATGTTACACCTTCAGTTTCAATTGGGAAAAGCGAGGAAGCTGCAAGAGAGACACGCCTCTGTATGCAGAATGTAGGTATTTTTTATTTCCCCGTTTTATTCTGCCTTTCCTTGTTCCCCCTTTTATCCTTGTATTCATTATTATTTTTTATTCTGGCTAAAGAAGTTCCTATGTCCTCTGGTGGGATATTGCTTCAGATTGATACACCAACAATAACAAAAAAAAGATATAACAATGGTCAGCGGATCACTCCGCTCGTGTTCTATGGTTCTCCTCATGGAGTACCTCCAAAAAGACCAGTTAGATTGTTGCGATTGTTACATGAAATACGTCTTGATCTCACTGAGCAAAATAGATTAAGGTATCAAGTGCATTCATGTAATCCTACCCCATGTCTATTTCTACATGTAATGATTTTATATTGATTTCATACAATTTATAGTTGTAAATTTCAATGGTTGACTCGACTCTGGTGTATTGTTTGCCCAGAGAGGAAGTGTGGGCTACATTCCCAAGACAGGATGATGCTATGAAGTATGCAAAAGAGCATAAAGATGTTCATGTTTTTAGTTACCAAGACCATGTGAAAGGTCAAAGAAGGTTCCTAGTTTCAACCTATATGGAGTTTTGGCAAAGGTTTTTTTCCCTTTCTATTGTTAGATGCAATATTTGTCTAATAATCACTTTTTTGACACTGCCTTTGAATTTCTTAATTTGTGCTTGTCATTAAATCTTAGGTACAAAAACATGAATCCTAAATTCCGTCATCATTATGAAGTAATTCAGGAGGTAACTATAATTGCTGCCTTTTCTTAACTGAGTACAATAAATGCGTAGTATGGTTTACTACTACCTTCGCATGGAATGAGTCCTATTTTTTTTTAACTTTTTAAAAATAAATATTTAGGTTTTAAAGTGCGTCTTATACAAACCTTAATATTTGAAAATGTATGTCAGCAAAACAAAAGATAAAAGAACTCTCATTTCTTGATGGAGGGAGTATTAGTTAATTTTCTTATGGTCTTATCCCTAGCTTAAGAAATAATATATATATATATTTATATATATATGGGGAGTGATCCATAGCTAGCATTAACTATGAGTGCTATACTTCTATTACAACTAGTGCATCTTGGAGACTTGGACCATCCAAAGGCTGACAAAAATACATTCTGCCTCTTATAGGGGCTATTATTCTTTGCCTTCCATCCCTTTAATGAGTAACTACTATTTTGTCACTGCTTTTATTATTAAAACAAGCCTTCCGTCTCTTAAAGGGGCGGAGTGACATACATAGTTACAAATTTCAAAAATTAGTTTGAACTTGTAGAAAATTGGAATATGTGTACAACTATTAGTTTTAGTGATGTTCACAAGAATTTTATATAACCATTAACAATAACAATGTAAATTCTCTTTCATCGATTCAAAATTAATGAGAGTTTCATTTTATTAATTTAATTACATTCATGATATAATCTTTGTTTCACTTAAATGGCAAGGTTCAAAACTATATTTGGCATGGATACATATAATTATATTTAAAAATATATTTTTTTATTCTTAAAATTATATTTAAAATAATATAGTATAAAAATACTAAGTATGAATTTTTGTGTTGTCTTAATTGCCCATTAGTATATTCATCTGTACTATATATAAGCTTAAGAGGCAATTCTATTTTGGGAGGTGGTAAAAGTAGAAGAATACTTTTTTAATAATGGAGAAATCAGATTAGCATGATTATATTGCTTGAAGTTGGTAGCTATGTATGTCACTTCTCCCCTCTAAGGTGCAGAAGGGTAATTTTAATAATACATGCAGGGGTAAGTAGTAATTACTTATTCCGTCCCTTTAAGGAGAGAAAGGTAAAGAATTATAGCTCCTTCTGTCCCTCTAAGGGGCGGAATGTATTTTTTTCCAGCCTTTGGATCTTCTTGGATGATCATATATGCACTAGTTGGAATAGTAGTCCTATCTAACACTAGCTAATATTAATTTACAGTTAATTAGGACAGTAGGATATGCAGTTTTCTGTCCATCATTAGTTAGTCTTTCTGTTTTATTTCAGATTCCTTAATTCTTATTCTCATCTGTGTCAGCCTATTACTGAACTGCTGTAAAAGTATTGTTTTTATATTTTTGGAGAGAAAAGTGTTGAATGCAAGCCTTAAATTGTATCCTTGGTTTGAGCTTTTTTTTTTTTGGGGGGGGGGGGGGGGGGGAGAGTGAGAATTACTACTTTTCATGTTTGATGGCTATGTTCTGCTGTCAGGGGTTGCCATGCCACCTTTATTTTGATTTGGAATTCAATTGGAAAGAAAATGCAGAAAAGAATGGGGAGGAAATGGTCGATCTTTTGTTATCAGTACTTTTTGATGCTTTATATGAGAAGTACTCTATTCAAGGAAGCCATGATTGGGTTGTCGAACTTGATTCTTCAACGAAAGGTATACTTTTTATAGGGTATGTGATATTTGATCTTCCACATAAGTGTTTTTACTTTTTAATATTTTTACAGCCTACTATTTCAAATCATATCTCATAAATGGTTTTATACAATGTTATTGAACATTGCTTTAATATATCCATAATATATAAATATATATATATATGTATGTTCTTGCTTAGACTCTGCATAATTAATTCCATTTTTCGTTCCCTGTATTCTTCAGTTCCCATTGTGGAATTTGTTCTGGACACATTTTTATTACTTTTGCCACACTTTTCTCAGTCCTTCATGATTTAATCTCGGTTCTACTAGTTTCTCAGGTTCTTAATTGATGGCTGGACTAATATTTTGTTGTTTAGTCATTTCCACCTACCTGTTTGAAAATTTTGTTCTTTGAATATTGGAGTTAAAGGTTGGTCATGTCAGACGTCTCTTCTAGAAACCTCTGGTCAGAGAGTATATTTGACCAATCATATAAGATATTCATCACTTTATGTCTAATTATATCCTTAAGAATACATATATTCATATACACCCAAATTTGTCTAAACTTGTACTCCCTCCGTCCTGTATTACACGTTCTAATTTTCTTTTTAGGATGTTCCACAATAAATGTCCTATTTTTATAGTAGTAACTATTTTTATCTTATTTTCCCTAGTAATCTTTTTAGTCAACTTTTGTTGGAAATTCAAGAAATGATAAAAGGTTTAAGTAATGTATTGTTATACCACTTTCTCTCTCATATTATCATTATAACATCTCTTCTATTTAATTTGAGAATAACAACAAAAATAATAAAGTAGCTAGAAATTAATACCAACAAAGGTAGACGGTTTGCATTCATGGAGATATGCATGTAATTAGTGGGTGGGTTTTGGAGAGAGAAATATACTTATTGGAATGTGAGAATTACAATAAAAATTATCTAGAGAATTGATTCATGTGGGAACTAGCAAGGAATAATTAATGTTGGGGTAATAGAAAAGTGAATGGATACTTCAATTAAAAAATAATTGAAGGGCAATTTAGGCAAAAAAATATTATTAATTAGTGTGTTGAAACCAATTAGGACGTTTAATACGGGACGGAGGGAGTAGTTAGCTACATGAAAGCAATATTTTCAGAGCACTCAGAGCTACATCTTTACACAGAAGTCTCTCCCTCTCTCTACTTATATAAATATTATATATACATATTTATGTATGTCTATATGGATATATATAATGCACTCAGAGAAAAATAGACAAAAGCGCTGGGTTGGACCAATAAGTGTAGTGTTAGAGTTTAAATTAATATTATTTTTGTCTTGATTATAAGTAAAAAGTATATGTATTAAATTTCTCTAAGGGTTAATGTTGTCATAAACTATTGATTTTTTGCTTGGTTTAAGTAAAATGTTTATGTTAATTCTAATTATTTCTGTGATAATATTGTTGGCAGAAAAATTTTCTCGGCACTTAATTATCCGCTTACCAAAGACTGCTTTTAAGGACAACACTCATGCTGGTGCATTTGTTGCTGAGGTACATTTCAGTTTAGAAGCATTAGTTCCTTCTACTTGCTAGATGCAACCATAGATGCATTTAATTATTAGACTTCATCAAAAAGCAATAAAAAATATTCTTATTATTTTAGAATGTTCCGTTGCCAGCTGTGCATTAGATCTTATTATAATTTACTTTACTTTGCAAGTTCGACTACTCTATACTTTGCAAGTTTGACGACTCTATACTCTATCTTCTGCGGCTTTGAGAAAACTATGCTGCCAGTTGTAGTTAATATCTTCTTGTGTGTGTGTGTATTTTGCTTTAGACATCACGAACAAAATAATTGATGACACTTTTTCAGATATGCTCACGGATTCACAGTGCAATGGAAACTGATAGAGGATATGAAAATTGCTTATTTCCAAAGATTCTAGCTCTTCTGATGTCCCTTGCCAGCTTTTTGTGGATACTGCTGTCTATTCTAGAAATCGTTGCTTTCGCCTACCTCTATCATCTAAAGCAGGAAAAAGTTCTGTACTTCTACCTTCTGGGCGTTTCAAATGTAAGGACATGGTATGATACTTCTTACTACTTAAGGAAAATTCTTTATCTTGGGAAGTGTTTTTTTTTCATTTGGTGGGAATCTTCAGTCTTCTTCTTTACTTCGGGGCTCGGGCAAACCATTTATACTTGATAACTTTATTCCTTGCCTTTTTATATTATTCTTTATTTTCAATATTTCTCTATCATCCTGCATAGAAGTTTGCTTTGAGGGTTGCATTGCTTTTCACTAGCACATTTTCTTCCAAACTGCAGCTTAACTTATCAAAAATTTTGCGGTACCTGCTAAAGGTGTTCATTTTCAATATACAATCTGTTGACCATGATTTGCAAATCTATTAGATCGTTAAAAATGTAACAGTTTTTATGTTGATTTATGTATTAGGATTTTGATAAACATAAATCTTTGTTCACTTAAATGGGATTCTGTTTTCACAAACATTCATGTCCAACCCCTACTTGGGCCCTGTTGCACTTTCCTCTTCTTGCAAGGTTGCGGGTGGCACCGTGCGGCAAACATAGGATGGGGGAACCTATCTTGATTTTGTTCCTTTGCAAAAACTCCTCGTGAATATGGGACCATAATTCTTATCTGATTTCAACCCCGTTGCCATCCCCAACTCCTGCCACACACGGAAGAGGAATATTAAGCAGGGTTTGCTGCTAATTTTGGTGCCGCATGCATATTCTCGATACTATATAGTTTTGGGTTTTAATGGAGATGTCTTCATTACTCGCAGTTACCAGGCTCATACATATGCTTTTCCCTACGTTACTTTATCCAGGTCAATTTGTCCAGATAGGTCTGCTGCAAGCCACAAGCCTATGCAGAATGGCTGGTGGAAAGATTCACTCACCAATTATTCATACTTGCACATAAATTATATATATATACACACACACACACACACTAAAACTGTACTCTCTTTTTTCTCTTCATAGTTCTGTACTCTTTGCAAATGTATCTTACTTTATATTACCTTTCACATTTACCAATTTGTCTATTATGATACAACAGAGTGAGTCAGACATGTTCATGACATCCTTGATTTGCAATATGGATGTTGACTGTGAGAAACTTCTAATATGCAAAATGGATTTGGATTGTGTGAAGGCCCTGCACTTCGATACAGAGGTAATTTAGGCTCTCTAGACTAGTTTTTACTGTTCCATAACTTTCACTGAATTGTTCTTTACTTGGATTAATTTATTTTTGAAAGTTCTGATCTGCCTTGTGTTGAATTCATCACATTTTCAATATTTAATTTTGCTAAGTGGATCTGTATGACTTATATCTTGAGTGGTGAACCAATGGTATATTGTGGAGAGTTTGAGTTTGTCACGTTCAAAGCTGATTCATATTTGATGTTTATTTCTTATTGCAGATAAATAGCAACTCCCGTAATTATCCTGGAGTCCCACGAGAATTTGTTTCGAATTCCTGTACAACTGATGCTTCGAGAACTTACTTGATAGGAAAATCACCATTTCCAGCTTTGGATATGTTTGTAGAATCTATTGCCTCCATTGGAAGTGTATCAGGTGGTATATAGTGCAGTATCATATGTTCTTGTACAAGCATTCGAAAAGAATGACTTGGCTTCTGTCATATCCTCTCTATTCTTTTCTTTTATGGTTTTCGGTCACTCATTTGACTGATTAACCCTTTAATAGATTGAGCTTAGCTAGCAGGCATATAAAATTGCTGGTGGAAAAAGTTTGTTCGTTGTTTTGCCAACTTAAATGCAAATATTTTTGTCTCTGGATATAATGAGTTCATGGTTTCTCAAATCCAACAAAGTTGCCTTTTCATATGCTTTCTGGAACCATCTCACATCAGATGCAAGCAGTTTGACAAGTCTTTCAAGTCTCATCTTTTGCTGTTGAAAGCCATTTATAAATGTTTAAATTATAAAAAAACTGTTGTATTGACTTCTTGAGGATTTATTGTGCTTTTAGGAAAAATTCAAAGTTGGTATTGGTTCTCAGAGTATGCACTGATGGTGTACAACATGTCTAGAAATAGATTCTGTGAACGAATAGGAAGACAACATAAAAGCAATCATGGTAAGTTTAATTCATTTAACCCTCTTTCTTCCATTTTAAAGTGAATATACAACCTGTCTAGTTTTCAATTGTATCATAGTCCAGGACTACTTTAGTGTAACACACCTGGTTAAAAGTATATCTCCTTAGTTTGTTTCTTTGTTTTTATCTATTTGTTGTCGAATCCTATAATTAGAAGAAGTTCATGTAGCTGAATACTTGGCTACCACCTCAGCTTTCTATATTATATGAAACCCTTACAGCAGCAGAAGGGTGGAAGTTAGAACATGTTGTTGAGGACACTTTTACGTGAAAAATTGTTCATGAGAAACTAATAACCTTGAATAATAGTGCCGAAAAAGACACTAGCAGGCCGAAGTAGTTAGTTTTTTGGGTATTTTTGGGTGGACAGTTTATTATTCATGTTAGCTAGCATGAAATTTTCGTATTGTGATGCTTCAGAAAGAAAGATGTTTTTTTTTTCCAAAATATATATTATAATCGTCTTCATTTACTTGCCTGTAGCCTTAAATTCTGTCAATCTCTTTTCCCTTCATTTTATTTGTTATTTTGAGAAATGGTATTTTAAGTAGATAAAATATACTAACAGACATTGTCTTTTCATTTTCATTTAGTAATATACATTGTTGACCTAAGAAAAGCTGCCTATTATCAGAAATGTCATGATCCTGATTGCAGAGGTACGGATCATTTCTGTTCTATAACTGACAGCTGTGTGTTCTCATATTTATGAAATTAAGACTTCTGACAGAACTGTTCAACTTGCTGAGCTGACTGATCATGGTATTGGTACCAGGTTATCGATCTCCATTACGTTCAGTCCCTGACGAAGTCATTCCTGATTCTATATTTTTCTTCAATCCAATGGGGAATAATGAATTGCAGCAGCATATAACAGTTTACAATGATGAAACCATAGAGGATAGCTGCAAGAAGGACGGGTGGTGGCTTGAGGCAATAAGAGTTGCAGACAAGGTTGAAAAAAAGGCACTGGATTTCAGGGTTAGTCCTATTACTCCATGAGTTTCAGCTTGCTGCAGCCTAATTGATTTTGGTGCCTTGTTCTATATTTGAACTACTTATAGGACATGCCTCTGTTAACAGTAATATTGCGGAATTACATGCTTTTTAATTATCATAGAAATGGAACACAAGTTTCTTGAGGACATTTGTGCGACTAAAATCTGTAAATTTTCAAAGTCGAAGCATATTATTTATCAAAGAACCTATTTAATAGGGCTAATCTGCTTGTAACTTGTAGTTTCAGATTGTAATTTATTTGCCTTACCTTCTTTTTCCTTATTTTCCAAACAGGAGGATCAAACAGGTGACGAAGATGATGAATGGTGGATGGCAGTGGAAAGCACTGCATCCCAGACTGAACTAATGTATTTTGGACAAATATAAACCTTGAAAACTGCCAGTTGATAGCTCTCTAGTCACATGCTGTTGCTAAGATTTTTAAAGAGATGGGATAACTACCTCGGAAATCTATGCATCTTCATATTCAAACTTGAAAATATTGTAGGCAAATAAGTACTTGATCGGATACCCACATATATTATTATGCCAATTGTGGTTCTGTACTTGTGGGAAAGAAAGCTCAAGAGGATATTTAGTGTTCCAGTGGGCATGTCAATGTCATGTATGTAACAGCATTGTAGATCAGATCAAATTGGTAGGGTTTGTAAAAATATGTAACACAAATACAACATTGTTTCGGATCAAATTTTGTACTTGCTCGTTTAAAAGTTACAACATTGAAAGAAGGGCATTTGCTCAAAAAATTAAAATAACGGACCTGGGCTGCCTTCTAATTTCCGTTCCAATTCTGATTTGACTGCTGGGTTTCATGCCCTATAAGAATATGAATATATTGCTCCTATAAGATTTGATTAAACTTTGAGTAATAAAATGGAAATAACAATAATAAACTACGTGTCCCTGTTTTAACTACTTGGACTCCTTATCTAAAAGGTGCAAGAACATAGAACAAAATTCTGTAGTAACGAGGTTGCCTGGGTTAGTGATGCACAGACTGTTTTGGTCCTAAAATCCTGGGTGGGCCGGGGATAAAATGACGGGTTGGTAGAAGCCTCAACTCATCTTTGATGGAGGGTTGGGGGCTCTAATGGTGTGTATACACCCAACACTTGAAAAGTACTGTAATCAACTGCTTTTGTTCAGCCTCGACATAGGAATTGTGCAGTACAGCTTCAGTAAGTGCAGAAACATGCTAAAAGATGGGGGGGGGGATTATGATTAGGAAGAGCAAGTCTTAACTGTTGATTAGGGGTAAAAATCTAGTTTACAAAATCAGCAATAGAAGATTAAAATAAGGCTCCATCATGAGCACACAGATAACAGACAATTGCTGCGGTGAAACAAGTCGACCTAAAAATCAATAAGAAACTTATTTTTCCAACAATGAGTAAACTCCAAGTACTTATTAATCCTCGTATGAGCCTGAACTTTCTGAACTAGACTGCCTGTCATTTCCAGTTGCAGTCCCATTGGCAGGGCCCTTCTTATTTGCTTCTTTCGTCTCTTCTTCATCTTCACTATACTCGCTCTCATAATCATCATCATATTCTTCCTCTTCAATCTCCTCTTCCTCTTCCACGCCATCCTCCATGATGGGTCCTTCCTCTGCCATATGAACTCCCCGGGTACCAGCTCGAGTCTGTTTCAACACTTTAACTTTTACACCTGTCTTTTTGTCGCAACCAATCCATGAGTCGCAGAGTAAATAAGAAGTAAGATTATAATTTCCCTCTGTTGGGGCTTGGAACTTTCCCATCACCAATCGTGACCCACCCCTAACTTTCTCAACTGCTTCTCTAGCAGCTTTGCTAGTCTCCTTAGGAGTTGCCCCTGAACCTTCCATTGTCTCCTCAATTGCTTTTGAAGCAGAAGTTATAGCTGCAGCTTCATCCATAAAAATGACCTTCTGAGAAAACCACACATCATTCGAATTGGGGTCTGCAAGCAGAAACCAATAATTTTCTTCCTTGTGAAAAGGATAGTATGGGGCATGGGGAAGGGCCCCAATCAACCCATTAGCCCGTTTGAGCGTTACCCAAGCCTGAACTGTGACAATGTCACCCTCTTGTATACCCTCTTCACCTTCAGTCTCACAAGTAACTTCGACAGTTATGCAAGGCATCATTTCCAGTACCCTTTCGACATCTTGTATATCGGCAGCAGAGAAACCACCAACTTGAGAAAGCAGCTCTTCACGATCCTGAAGTGTCATATCCCGCAGATCTTGAAATGTCCGTATCTTCTGCAAATAAAGAAAAAGTAAGATAAATAAAGAATCAGCTAAGACCTAATAAACTATCTAATATTTCACTTTATTGCAAGAATAGAATATCAAGAAACCCTGCTTAATAATCAACTAAGCTTGGCCAATTTCAAACATTCAAATTGACTTTTGGAGGTATATCTTTTACTACATTTCTACCTCACTGACAAGTAATTAGTTGCAGGTCTTGCAGTTAAACATCATCGGCATGCTCTAAGCTACTACGTCACTGTTCTAAATTTATGTAATCACAAAATTCTATTTCTAATAATTCTACTGAACTCAGTTTGTCAATTTTAATAAACTAAAGCGTATGTCAAAACTGAAGCTACAAATGCAAAAGACTTGTTAGAGAGGCCACCAAAAGGAAGGGTGCCAAGAGTTTTATGAGTTATGACTGACAAGTTTGAATATGTTATCAAGCTTATACACCAGCACAAGCACGGATAAATTAAATCGAACAGTTTCCCCTGATACTTCAAGCAGTGATTTATTATTGCTTCACTGGGTAGTTACAACAACAAAAAGTAAGCGTCACCTACACCAAGGAAAAATAGAAGTTTAAGAAGACGGCACAAGCAAGAGTCTAAACTGGATGCCAATGTGAATTACGTACTCATTTTCCTCTACTAAATTTTCAGATATTGTAATGTTTAGAGTTCGTCCAAGCCAATTGCAAAACAAATGCTACTGAACCAATTGCAGAACAAGGACAGTAAGGTTTACTTAGCAAGTTTGCACTTGGGAACCTATGAACATGACAATTATGGCTGAATGGTGTAGCTACATTAAAGATAGCTGATCAACTGGCAGATGAACAATTATATTCCTTTGTGGCAAGAGTAAGAAAAGGCCACACACCTTGCGTGCTATCTTCTTTATGACAGCTTCATTAAAGTGAGGTAGCTGCAGAAAGGGTGCAGTGCCCTCAGCAGACCCTCCAGCAGCCTTCTTAGCACTAAGAGGAACAGCCTGCATCAAGGTTCACAGTTAAACAACACTTCCTTGTAGCATCACAATATGGAAACAAAATTACAAGTATAGGGTTCAATGTGATACGGAAACTCTAAATCTAAAAGGTCTGAACATCAGACATAATATTTATGTGCTCAGGATAAAGGTAAAGCCAACGGCAATAACTCCATGACAAGATCAGATGCATCACGCATAGCCATTATTCAATACATACTTCAAAAATTGTGCATCAAACCTAGAAGTTCTACTATCATTAGAAACTTCAAGCACTCAGCAAACTGATTATCCTAGAAAATGAAAATATGACTTTGCATCAAAATCTAAGGAAATCAAGATACACGGTCTAGATTTCAGGGAAAAAATAAACAATAAATTGCAACATAGTTAATTCATATACATCTTTCTTTTTCAGTTCTTAAAAGTTAAAGCACAACTTCTTGGTAGGTGTACTTCTTAGTTCTATTTTATGATATGATCCTTACGCGGGGTAACTCTCCAAATAAGTAAGCTGGGTTTTCCCCAGTAACTGCACATGTAAACTAGTCAATAAGTCTAGGGCGACATTGATGAGCTGACATTTCTAGCGACATATTTATTATTTATTTGGTTTTTTTTTTTGTAATAACTCTCAAAAAATGTATAGTATTTATTCAAACTGGAATTTTTTGTAAAAAACAGTGTTTTAGGTGTAATTTGGATACATGCAAGAAACAGGGTCTGTTTCTTGCATGTATCCAAATTACACCTAAAACACTGTTTTTTACAAAAATTCCAGTTAGAATAAATACTAAATATTTTTTGGGAGGTACTAAAAAAAAATGTCACTAGAAATGTCACTAAAAAATGTTCCCCTAGAAGGACTCAAACTAGTATGTCTAAATATGATAACATCTGAAATCAGAAACTATGAAGATTTTGCAATTCAGGAAATATAAATCTGCCACGAGCAATTCGGAGCAGACAAAAACATATTGAAAATTTTAGAGCATATTTGAGCAAATGAAAAACAATGCACTTCGTGTTAAGCATAGCTGCTTGTGCTAAGGACAGTGAGGGATAAAAGGTATAGATTCAGGAGTTGCTAGAGATTTCTGCAATTTATTCAAGAATAATTTGCATTGATGTGGATTAAATAACTTCTTTTAAAACTGGTCTATCCTGCACAACTGACCATGAATAAGATATCCATATGCTTTAATATAAAAAACAAAAACAAAAACAGAAACTAAACAAAACAAAACATAAACATAAACATAAGTCAGCTTTAATCCAAATTTTTTCTCAAAAGAAACCAAGAATTTTGTTACAATCAATATATCAGTAAATAGTCCTAAGATACAAACCTGAATAACACATTGAGAAAGTTCAACTACCCCAACTGCAGGTCTTAGCCAGCCATGCCCCTGAGCAGTGCGAGGTATTACCGCCATCTGCATATAGCAATTAATACATTATTAAGTATGAGACCCAGGTTTCTTCACAAATCAAAAGAACAGGATAAAGACTTCAACCCATAATTGTTTGACAACAAGTATGTTATATTTTTGAATAAATACAAAAAATAGATATATATGTAGAGGTCAAACAAAACTACAGAACACCAAACAATACAAGAGTCAATGTAGGTCAACAAGGGATTATCCAGGCTGCTTGTGATTATCACATTTGTCTAAGTGAGGATGCTTGGCTGGAGTTGTAGAGGTTCAAAGTTGTCATGCATTTTCTCGTCTCGCTCAGACTGCTTCCATTTTTTCTTAGAGTTGTAAGCTTGACCCTAAGTTTAGAGATGGGTACTAGGATGGAACAAAACTCACAAAATTATTTTTTTATGATAAGTCAAGTGTTTTTACCTTGAATATTGTGGCCGTCCTCCAATGGAAGCTTTTGTGGTTTACTATTTGCAGTTGAATACGATTTGGAAAGCTGTTGTTATTTAAGTGACATGTTCTTTACTTCTTTTCCCATTGTTTTCTATTAAGGGTGGACTGCTCGTCCTTTCTATTGTTACTCCCCCCTCCCCCACCCATCTTTCAAAATAAAATATCTTTTTGAATAAAAAATCATGACATAAAATGAACTTGAGCTCAAAATAAGCAGAAAAGAGCTCGGTGCTTTGCCAAATAGACTAAATATATCAGATCCAAAATGCAACCTTATACAGATTTTTGCCGGCGTCTCGATTTTCCACTATTTTCTAGTTTTCCATCAATTGTACTGAGAAACCTTTGACCTTTCTTCACCTCTGACATTTAGCTAAAATTTGAAAAACAATCTTCCCAAGAAAGTGAATGAGGAATGGGACATTATTTATATACAGGTAAGACAACCATGAAGAATATAAGTAACAACTTCCCCAAATTTACCAGATGACTTTTGCCAAATACTGGATAGATTGGGTAGATTGCAGATGTACTTACAGAAGGGATTTTAGACAATTCTCTACGACTATATCCATAGTTGTTAAGGAGTCGCCTAGGCGATGCCAAGGCGTCCAGTCGGTAAGAGGCAACCAAGGCGATCGGACGACTTGGTCTTGGGTTGAAAGTCGAGCGCCTAGTAAAGGAAGTCGTCACCATGGGCGTCGACTTTCCGACAGATCGAGTGACTTGGCCACTCCGGATCGACCCAAATGTCAACTAGGTTAAAAAAAACGACGTCGCATCGCAGTAGAACTAGCCGTAGTCGAACTCAAAGTCGATTCACATAATCGCATCGCAGTAGAACTTATAAGAAGATCAAGATTGGAAGATCAAGACTGTGAGAGCGACTTAGACTCCGAGAGAGGGAGACTGTGAGAGCGAGAGAGACTTCCAGCGACGGCGACGCTGCTTGCGACTCCTGATAGGCAGGTATTTCATCTTCTTTTTTTTTCTTCCCCTTTACTTCTTGGTTGCCTGCGCCACTTCGAAGTGGTTTCTTTTATGTATAAATATATAAAGTGCATAATGCTTTCTTTTTCTTTCTGCTGGTTTTCTCCCCCTTATCCTTCTCCTTTCTACTGACTGTTGGTTACATATATATATATGTATATATTTATATATATATATATTTATTTATATATGTATTTATTTATATTTTATATATGTACTCTTTACATTTTATCTATTGATATGTAACATTTGTTTATAGTCGTACAATTTTTTTGCTTTATTTTTGGAATGTTATTACTAAGTATTTACATAATTGTGTTTTAATATTATTCCATAATGTTATGTTTTGGGTTTTAATGTATATGAAATTTTATTGCTAATATACTTGTCAGGTAAAATAAATAATATATAAATAAATTGCACATTGTAAATGACATATCGTCATACGGATGCCATGGGGTCACCTTGTCGTCTAGGCATCCTGGCAGTCGGCTACCGCCATGGCGTCGTGACAAGCTCAGAATATATCTTGATAAAAGCATGTAGGAATTTTAAGAAAACTGATGAGTTCTATCTATATGCTATATGCTATATGCTATATATGCTATATGCTATATGCTATATGCTAATGCAGAAAGTTGATTTCAACAAACACATGACACAATGATACTCCAGTTCCCAGTGTCATTTTCTTCGCCAAAGGGAAACCAAATTTAGGCAAATGCCACAAGTTTAATTTCCAATTTCACCATCACCAAGAGTGCATTTGGAAAGTGTACAGGATATCTAGAAATTACCTTCATCAACTCTTCAAGAAGTCGAGGTGCAAGTTCAAGCACACGCTTGAAGTCTCGCTGCAATTCTGGTGATAAAGCGGCTGTTTCACGAGTTAAATGGGCTTGAATCAACAACTCTGTCTGAAAGGAAAAGAGCATGGTAACTCATTTTAAAATCAAAAAATGCAAATCTAAAGCCAAAACTTAGATCCTGCTGGCTGCAATTTATTTGATTTATTTGCCCTTTAGTACATTAATTTTCATCAGGAATCTACCTTAACAAGTGCTGGATGCTGCTTCCAAAACTTCGCCTGCTCTTGTTTTATGTTCTTAAGGTCCAAATTCAACTCACTTCTAACTACCACAAAAAGCTTCTGAAGGGGTTCACCATCTGACCTACGAACTGGAATCTCCATGTATTCAGCAGCCTTTATAAACACGTCCATGACTTTGCTGTAAATTTATATATTACAGAGGAATAAAGATGTGTTACTACAGATACATGTGAACCTTGTTACCTACATCAATCAAGTTATCAAGTAATAATGACTTAAAAAGAAATTTGGTTTTGCCAATCAAAGTAAAATAATCACGTACATTACAGCTAAACTGAGGCCAACTAGGTATAGGCAAAGGCTAGTAGTAACAATGCAGATAGCAATTTAAATGAGCCATTATTATTGACTGGTTAAAGAGCCAAAGTGAGTGCTCCTACACATATAAAGGAACAAAATTCTCTAAAGTGCACACACACACACACATATAATAGCAAGTGTGATATCAAAAATAACATACACCACTTTCATGAATAAAGGTCTATTTACTAACAAGTTTTAACATTCAGTTTTTGTGTAGATATCATACTGCACTGTATGTTCAAATTATGTAAAAGTCATTCATAAGAAAGATTCCAAATACCTATATATTAAGAATGATTACCATACCTTGGAGCCAACGAAGGTTTCATAAAGTAATAATACGCCGACAGTGTTTGATGCATGACATAATTTCCAGTATATTTGGATGACCTTGATAGATATACAACAGCTATCACCAGTGGCAACAGAATACAGACACCTACAATCCAAAGCAACAGTATCCCACCAGATGCTCCATCAATGTTAAGCAGAAATTGGGGAAGAGCTATACCCATTTGAAACCCCTGCAATAAAAAAATAGTATAGTAGTTTTTATATACATGAATATAACCACATTCTAACTACTTATCACACCACAAATACATAAAAGGGCTATTGGCTCCTTGAGACAAAGGTATGAATACCTGTCTGCCATCTGGATGGCCATATTTTTCAAAATTCTCGCGTGAAATTGGATCTGTCAGAGCTTGATAAGCCTTGGATATGTACTCAACAAAGTACTTATTCGCATCTGAAAATTTAAACAACACAAAGCACTCATAATTATCAGGATTCTAGTTCATACAAACTAAAGACAGCACACATATAAACTGAGAGTTAGAACACCTTCAACCTGGATCTGGATTTTTATCGGGGTGGTATTGTATAGAAAGTCTCCTATATGCCTTCTTTATTTCAGAATCTAAAGCTCCAGGTTCTAATCCAAGTATACTAAATGGCTCAAATACTTGAACCTGACAATAAAAAGTATGCCAGTTTAATGAAATATTCAAACATATGAATACCTGTTGTTAATATATTTATTATATAAAACAATCCTGACACAATTTTCAGAATAAGCCGAGAGAACTGGAAGTTTAAAATAAACTAAATTAATGAAACATGGTCAATATCCATCAAGACACAACCTTTTACAAATGTATTTACCTCACGACTTATATGCTTAATGTAATAAACAAGGACACCCATGATAACCCAGAGAAGCACCACTGTCATGTTACTGCATGTTGAGAAATTTGAAATCTGCAAAAGTAATTTTGAAATAGATAAAAATAAAACTACACTCAGGATCACAAGATACTCATACTACATAAAGGTAACTCATTCCTTGAGGTAAAAACAGGCACTCACCCGTTTAAAAATTGATTTGCGATACTTTCCGGATCGAGAGCAAACCGAACACTCACAGTGGATAGTCTTGGCTTTCTTTGAGGCAGCACGGCATAATTTCAGTATTGTATAGGGCACTAAAGGCAGGGCAAGTATTGTCAAAATGAAAATTGGGAACAATCCACTATTTTCTTCCGAAGCAGCCATGGGGAGCTTCTGTCTAGACCAAGTTGTATATGCCTCCTGCACCTGCTAACAGATTCTAAATGGATGGTCAGCTGATCCACGGCAGAGTACACCACTAATATCACCATCATATTCAAAATAAAAGATCCCATTGCAAGTCAAACTTATAAATTTTTTTATGTAATTCACTTGCCATTCTCCACAAATTAGAAGCATATAGATCACAACATTTATAAATTAAATGTGTAATTTCGAGGGTTACTTTCAGACATTATAAGATTTAATGGCTTGATCTTTCAAGAAGGCTCCCAAAATGTGACAACCCGAAAGATAATAGAGGCTTAATAGAAACATGTGGGCCAAGTTTGTTTGCAACAACTATTTGGATTAATTGGACATGTAATCCTTTAACAAGTGCTTAAACTATGTTTGGCATCAAATATTTACTCTGGACTATAATCCACTAATAAGTCCTTGACCAATGTTTGGTACCAAATATTACTCTGAGCAATAATCCAAATATAGAATAGAAACTTAAAAGGTGGTACAACACAATACCGACTCCCACAGTTATTTGATCCTTGCAAAGCCATGGAACATGTGACTCAATCTTGAACTCTTACTATTTTATCTTTATGTTTTGACAAATATCTGGAACTCCTGTTACTATCCAATTAAAAATGTTATTCAACTAAAATCTGCAACTATCTTCATAGTTCGAATGATTCAACTAAGAATCAAGTATGTCCTGATTTTAATATGTAACTAAGCTCAAAGTTTAGAAGTTTAAGTTGAGTTATTCTTTGAAGATAATAGTTGATCATGCATACTTATATTCTCCATTGCTTAAAAAGAATTAGCCAACATATAGAAAGAAAAGGAAGATAATAAGAATAAGAACTAGATAGAATAAGAAAGAAATGGCAATCTAAAATCACATCATCTGCTAGACATAAAAGTGCATCCTTAGTCTATTTTGGTCAAAAGTTGACAATCAAATCCTTTAGAGATTAAACAAAATAGCGCAAAATTTATAACCTAAATTTTAATGAAACTCAAGGAAATACATGGTACAGAGTTCAAAACAAATCAACTACGATATAATACGGAGTCAATAAAATACTGATGGATACTAGAAGAGCATCAGCACAGTCAAATTCAATGCTTTTTCCATATTAAAGTGGTAAGCTGGCTAGGTCGTGCCCAACTCCCAAGATCAAACAGAGCTCTATCATACAGATGATAGAATCATTTGAAACAAAACTACTTGTATCGACAGTAATAAATAAAGTTGGAGTGGATTCATTGAAATCTAATAAATATCTAAAACCCACAAATAAACCTATATTCGAGCATGTAATTTCAGATTAAAACAACACGAAAAATGAAAGATCAAAAGCCCCATCTACAATTCACACCATAAAAATAGCAGATACATCTAATCAATCATACACATTGAATTAAAAAACTAATGTATGTAAAAGATAATTCACATACTTGTATATGTAGTTTGATTACCTGATACCCGAAAAAGAGATGGGGGATCTGCTTCTTATCCTGAACAATCAAACGCCGGGATTTAGTTACAGGGCACCAAGGTTGAGAAAGAAAAGACCGGAGAGAGAGAGAAATGGGCGTCTCTTCTTCTCGGATACAAATATAAGGAGTACATACTGTCTTCAGATCCGGAAACGTATGTATATATGAATTTTCCTATATTAGCCCTTACGATTGTCAGGATAAGTGTTTTTTGTAAGAGATATTGGTAATAAACCATATTATTATTTATTACACCTCCGTCCCATTTTCAGGGTTCAAATTAATTTTTTTGTTGCCTTTTTAATTATATTTTTTGTTTTTATTATTTAAAAGAAAAATGATTTGTGCCTTCGTTTGTAATTATATTTTTTGTTATTTTTAATTAATTCTTTTGTTTCTACATTTTTAATAATATTTATTGTTTTTACTATTCAATCTTAAAAATATAGGAGAAATTTTGGGATTACATTCCTTCCTTTGTAATACATATATGATTTTAGTTTTGACTTTATTAACTTTTTGATAATTAAATTAAAAGTTGTGACCCTACATTACATAGTAAAATAATAAATTTATCACTAATTTATCTAAACATCTTTATTTTCTTACGGTCGAAAACTAAAAAAATCTGTATTATTAAATTTTAAAATAGATAAAAAATATATGTTTATTTTATTTGTTACTTAGTTTTTTAATGAATATTATAATAAAATTAATATAAGAACAATTTAGTAATTGTGAAATTTAAGTTTTTCTTCTTCTTCATTTTTATAAATTTAGTAACAACATGAAAAAATATATATATACATATATATTTTGGGGTTATAAATTAAGTTTCCATTATTTACTTTTTTAATCTCACTCAAAAAATAGAGGGTAAAATTGTAAAAAAATGGACCATACTTTATTCTTAAATTAATCAGCAATTTTTTATTGTTTAATTAACATGCCTGATTCTTTGAAAAGCAAATATTGTCCCAAGATTGGGGAAAAAGCTAATTGACGAAAAAGTGAATACTTTTCATTTAAAAAAATTATTTTTTAAATAAAAAAATAACTAAAATTTGAAATTACTAAACAAGCCCTATATTTGGACTGGGATAGGATTAGGATTTAGGAGTAGTGGAAGGTAGCTCCAAGACATTTAACAGTGCTTAAAATTAATCCAGAATAAAAAATATATCAGTAGATATGAATATTTTCGACTCTTCCTGCTAAAGAACCGAACAACAGATAATAATTAGGGAGAAAAATTCATACAAAAATGGCGACCACAACCGAACCCCGCCACAACCATCCAATCGACAAAATTTATCGCTATATCCAATCCACTGCCACCAATTTATCATCTATCCTTCCTAAAACGCCGCCGGTAACCACCACTCCGTCCAAGATATTATCGCCGCTTGTTTTTCCTGCACAAAAGGCACTATCTTTACCAACATCATCGCTGTTTGAGCCGACTAAGAGCGACTCGTTATCTTTGAGACCATCTACGTCGTCGTCAGAAAAGAGTATGTCGGCCGAGCCCGGTTCTGGGTTTCCGTCGACTGTCAGGATTGCCGGTCTGAATTCGAACGGAAAGGGTGGTGGACCGGCCTTTGTGGGTCAGGTTTTCAGTATGTGTGATCTTTCCGGAACTGGTCTTATGGCTGTCTCTACTCACTTCGACATACCCTTTATTTCCAAAAGGTATTTCCTTTAGCCCTCACTCTACTTTGTTATGTTTTTGTCAAGTAATGTTGTTTTTGAATTCGTGTTTCAGTGTAAGTTATTACTTTATTTTTGGTATTTATGTTTAGTTAATATGTTGTATTGCTATTTGGGTGATAGTTATACTCTTGTTACTTTATGAATCGTCGTGTTGTTTGAATACGTAGTATAGTTTGTGCTTGAACTAGAAACAGTGACTCTTTCTCAGATACTCACCAAAAAGAACAGAAGAAAACTGGGAATGGTGCAAGTGGGACCCATTAGTAGGTAACACAAGAAAGTTGAATTTGCCTTTTCTTGTTTTTCTGCAATAATGTATATTTACTTCTGGGTCAATACATTTCCACAATATGGTTATTTTGACTGGTATTTGTGCTTTATGTAAATATGTGTTTGGGTCAATAAATTTGCACAATATTGCCATTTTTATTGGTATTGTGTGCTTTTGATTTATGTAAATTGTAAGAAGAATTTAGCAACAAAAAAAATTGTAAGAAGCGTAGCAAATTGCCAACCTTAGGTGATTGGCAGATCTTCTGAACATTTTATTGGGGGAGCGGGTGGTTTAGATAAAAGAAGAACCTGGACATTAAAGATTTATTTGTAATCATATGCTTGTAAATTTGATGTATGTTGGTTTCTGGCTATGCTGATTGTATTGTTTTACTTGTTTGATTTTGCTTTGATGTTGAAAGCGTGATTCTTTTCTAATGCACATTCCAGTTTATAATTATAGCGTGGGCTCTCTAAGTGTAGTAGGATAAAGCAACCCAGTTTTCTTTTCTAATGCACATTCCAGTTTATAATTATAGCGTGGGCTCTCTAAGTGTAGTAGGATAAAGCAACCCAGTTGCGATATTAGTGACAGGTTTTTCATTGTATTCCTTTGGCACAGAACTCCAGAGTGGCTTAAGAAGATGTTTGCAGCAGTTACTAAGAGCGAGAGGAATGGCCCTGTCTTTCGCTTTTTCATGGATCTAGGTGATGCAGGTATTGGCGTATTGCTTAACGATACATTTTCTGTAATCAATTGATCTCTCTCTCTCCTCGTTTAATTTTCCCCCCTGCTACGACCAGTATAAAACTATGATATAAGTACTATTTTTCTTGAGGAAACTTCTATAGGTTTTGATAGGAGCTGCTGGATTTTGATTACTTAGGCCAAGCTCATTTGTGAATGAAATAGAAATCTATAGATCCTCAGTCCTCAAGCAGGGGCAGACGCAATAGTTTCATCAAGAGGGAGCACCCTTAAAATTAAATATTATTCCCCCGGTCCCTCAAAAACTGGCTAAGTTTTACTCTTTTTTGGTCAAATTGACTAATTTTTATTAAGAATTAAGCATATTTGTTTATACTTTCAAACCTATGAAAATTGGAGGTGATAGTAAATTCAATATAGTTTCTTATGATTATAGTTTCTCCATCTATATTTACAAGAAATTAGTACAAAATTGGTCAATTTGACTGAAAAAATCAAACTAGGCTAGTTTTTGCGGGACGGAGGGAATAATAATAATAATAATAATAATAATAAAAAAAATTACTTATGGCGTCACACAAAAAGAGTCTCATTCATAATATATGCATATGTTAATGATATATTTTTATTTCATATTTACCATTAAATATAATGAGTGTTTAGTTCCATAGTGGTGGCATATAATGGAATTATGATGACAAAATTGAGAATACTGTGTCATTTTATACTACTCTCTATAAAAAGAGAACTCTTTTTGTGGCTGTTTTTTTGTTGTTGACAAAATGAGTCTTTTTTCATTTGTTTATGGAAATGTGACTATTTCTTTCTCCAAATTTCATTATACCTGTTTTAGGCTTTTAGGTAGAGATTACACTCACCACCTACTTTGTAATGTTTCCAGTTTCCTATGTTAAACGGCTCAACATTCCAAGTGGTGTGGTTGGTGCTTGTCGTCTTGATTTAGCATATGAACATTTTAAGGTATGAATTTTCTCAATTTAAAGGATCTTTCATGTGGATTGATGAATTATATGTATTTGTATCATATCATATACTATTGAAGGCTAAGAACAAACCTCTAGGTGTCTAATGTCTCACAGGATTTCATGAATGACTTCTATTACTATTAAAAAAAGTGATATCCATTTACCTAATTGTTTTTGATATGAAGATTAATACATATATATACACACGCCACACCCACACACACACACACACACACATATGTTGTTGTTTGTGTCGATTGTTTCTGCATATTAGTTTCATATGAGTAACAGTCAAATTGATAATATGCTATAGTATTGGTACCTATAATACTAAGATTTAGGAAATGAAGAATTTTATAGTAAACAAGTGTTGTGGTGATAGATGTTGATGAATTGAAGCAGATGGCATTAGGTGATATGATAGCAAGTTAATGCTATTATAAGAACTCGGAAGAAGCACTTGCTTAGAACAAGATGTGTGCCAAATTCTTGGATGTTTGGTCAATTGTTTGTTGCATGAGCCTTAAGCTTACCACTGATGGCTCTGTATAAGGTAATCAAATCAATTTAGGTGGAGAAGGCCTCCTTTTGGCTTTTGGATCACTACATTTCAAGCTTAGCAATTTCATTATATAGGCACAAAGAGATGAGCTGCTGCTGGTTTAGGAACGAACATGCATTTGGATTTGCAATCTGGAAGTGGATCTTAAAAAAGCTGATGTCCTTCTTTAGGTAAACCTGTAGTTTCTAGTAAGCATTCTCATATGACTCCATGTACTGTTATGAGAGTCAAGATTTAATGAAAGCTCTATCTCGTACCAGATTAGGTTGCCATCTAGGATTTAGGTTCACTATCTACAACTCTATTCCTGCTTGTCATCAGTTGTCTGCTAAGCTTGAGCTTTAATTGACACAGATTGGGGCAATCTTTACAGCTTGGCTCAACTGAAGTAAATAACTAAGCCACTTGAGCTTGAATTTGAGTTGGATAACAGGCTCAGTCCAACCTTTTAACACGTGCTCCATCTATAATTGATGAAACACAAAAATTCCCCCGCCCTATGAAGCTGAGTCTATTCTTCTTTTGTTTGATCTTTATTTTGGGTCTAATCAAGTCATTTTACGAGGCTTATTGAGCCCGGATTGCTTACCTGATAACTAGAGTGAGTCTGTTTGAGCTTCACGTATTTATTAGCCAAGCCTAAATATGTTTCTCAAGCTCACTTTGGTGGCTGAGCTTGAGCTATTTATGCAGAATGTGTTCCATTTCCAGCCAAACTTGGTTCCGCCAACTTACTTAAACTTTGGTCTTAAAGCTTTTGTTGGAGAGTTTCTACAAATGATTGTCCTGAACCAATGTGACAGTTGTGAATAACAGAGATTTGTAGTATAGGGGGGGTAGTAGACATGACTGGTGAAAAAAATATCCATCTTCTCATTCTGAATATAGTTGTGACATTGGTTTCTTCTTGTTCTTGAGTTGAGCAATCTTCTTTCAAATGATACGATGCATGTTTACCACTTTTATAGAAACTAGATTGATAGCAAATGCAAGGCAGGGGCTAGTTCTAGAATTAGTTTGATTCAATCCGTGATATGTGATCAACCAATGACATAAAGTACTACAGATTGTGATTAAAATGATGATAGTTATAGAGATTAAGTTAATTGTAAAGTAAAACTGAGTATCTCTTCATTAAGCAATATTGTGTTGCTATTGAAAATTTGATTAGTGCTAAGATTCATGTCGTCCCAAATTCTCATCACTCTCTAACCTTGATTGTAATTTTTTTAATATATATAGCATGGCCTTTTTAAAAAGATCAAGGTGTATGTATGATAAATATGTTGTAGGCAAAGAGATGTAACTTTTATGACTCTTCACCACTATGTACATACATTCAAATGTCTTGCTCTTTGAATCAGGAAAAGTCACACATGCAGACATTTATAATTAATAGAAATCGAACAACTACTAAAAATTACTCCCTCCGTCTCAGGATAAAAGTCCTGGTAGACTTTTCACGCATATTAAGGAGAATAAAATGACAAAATTGTCCATAATAACGTCATTAAATATGGAGAGAAATTAGAATAAGAAAAGTATGAGATATTTAATACTACGGGCATATTAGGAAAAATGTGTAAAAGTTTGGTTATTAAAGGAAAGTGGATATTTAACATGAAGACTACTCAAAATAGTAATAAAGACTTTTATGCTGGGACAGAGGGAGTAGTATTTAGTATTTACCTTGTAAGAGATACAATGGATCAGAGAACCATCCAAATGAAGTCAATATGAATTTTAGGTCAACTTCGATATTAATTAAATTATGTTTTATGGGTCAACTCAAATATTGATTATATTATCTGTGATGTCAACCGAGTCAACTCACTAATTTTTTGATTAATTATGAGTTATCTCCTTACGGACTTTTATATATAAAATATAGACTAGGACACAAAAGCTATGCATAGTAACCAAAAAGAAGGCCATTCATAGATTATTTTGTTCTGTGGTATATTCTAAAGGTATATGCTTTATTTACTTCTCTCATCCCTCTCTGTGTTTTATTATGTTCAGTTCTTTGGACTGGTGTAATTAATTTTGGTATATGTTCCGTTCCATGCAGGAAAAGCCACACTTATTCCAATTTATTCCTAACGAAAAGCAGGTAAGAAATCATGGTCATCTCTTTTCTCGTCAAAGATAATCACCTCTTGCAAATATTAGCATTGTTTTGAATTAATCTGGCTGCTTTATGCAGGTCAAGGAAGCAAATAAACTTCTTAAGACAATGCAGCAAAATGGTCAAAGGAACAAAGTTGAAGGAGTTCCTGTTTTCAGTGCTCAAAACTTGGACATTGCGATTGCAACCGCAGACGGCATCAAGTGGTATGTTATTTTCCAGAGTGTGAAAATATTTTAATTTTCATGATAAAATTCTTAAAAGCTTTGAAATTGGTACCCTGACTTTCCAAATTTCCCTTCAAGCAAGTTCGTTAGGTAATTATAATTGGTATAGTGCTGAATGTTAAGACTGATGAACTTTACATGTTTAATTTAAAACACTGCCTGGGGGCCTATATATTATTCAATACTCCCTCCATCCCTTTTTATAAGACAATTTTTTGAGCGGCAAAAAGTTTAATAAAACAGCATTTCAAGCTTTAAGCAAATTTCTCTCGGACTTTATCCTTATTAATATGGAGAATTATATTCAAATTTAACTCGGACATTCATGCTCTGTTTGTTTCTAGCTTATTTTCTGCGGCTTACATGAACACGTTCTTAAATGGTTTCCTGAGAGTTACATGAATTAGATTATAGCACAAGTTAAACTTAACACAGTCACGATTATTCATTGACCGGAGATGCTCAGTTTGTAAATTTCCAATCCATGATTTCTGTGAATCCTCTCACAATAAAAAGACATGTGGGAGTGGGATTGTAATTCCTCTCGTTGACTAGGGAACTTTGGTTTACTAAGATTTTCATTTAGGATAGTTACTTCCATGTTAGTTCGGAAAGTGAGATGTTTATCCTTATTTACATAATTACATTCTAGAAGAAATAAGAAATATTAGTTCAGCCTATAGTTGTTCTACGATCTTCTTTACAGTTAATTATTATATCTGATGTTCTGCGCTCTTGCTTAGGTACACTCCTTACTTCTTTGATAAGAACATGCTAGACAACATTCTTGAAGAATCCGTAGATCAGCATTTCCATTCGTTAATCAAGACTCGGCATTTGAATCGTCGACGGGATATCATTGATGACAATATGGCGGCAGAAGCGCTTGAAGAGAATGCAGAGAGCATATGGGAACCCCCAGAGGTACACAATCCATTTGTCACTGATGCTCGTGTGAAAAGAAATAGAAAGCTGGGAGGCCAATAGCTGCAAAAGGTTAAGCAAATATGGACTAAAAATTACTATGAAAAGAACGTACTTCTATGATTTTGGGAAGGCTTGTTAGAGTGGCTCAGAAATCAATAAACATATTGAAATTTACAACGTGGCATTGTACCATAAATCCATCTATCATCTGTGCTTATTTTTCTATTTATGGTTTTCGTTGCTGCATTTCTCTCATTGGCAGGTTCAGGAAGTGATGGATGAAATTGGTCCTGCTGGAATTCCTTTCAGTGTCATATCAAAGGCTGCTGAACTTCAGCTGCTTTATTCTGTTGACAAAGTACTACTAGGTAACAGGTGGTTGCGGAAAGCCACTGGAATTCAGCCCAAATTTCCTTATATGGTTGACTCATTTGAGAAAAGGTACTCCCAACCATTTTCAGTATATTGAATGTGAAATGAAGACTTTGAAGCCAAATTTTGTGACCCATAGATTATTTTTGAGGGTGAAAGAGAAATCTTAAACCAGTCTTTAAAAGGCCATGCTTATAGACCGTCTACCCATAAGTGAAAAAATCAAGATGATCATCATATTCTGTCAAGTCAAGTAATAGTCGGAGTAGGGAGAAAGCCCCATCCACAGTTTCTGAACTTCGAGAGTTCTAGTGTCTAGTGGTGAGGTTTATTTTCTGCAAACCTTAATTGCAGAGTGCAATTTCTTTTTACCATAACTTTTATCATATAGTATTGCAGGCTGAAATTATATTTCTTATTTCAAATATACTCTTGCAAGTCTTTTAAATAGAGTGGTATTTTTGCATTATTTAATTCCTGACAAATTTAATGATTCCACAAATTCTTTTGGCAAAACTGCTAACTATATGTTATGAATTTCTTGCAAAAATGTTGCTAGCTGAATTTGTTAGAATAATTTTGTAAAATGGAGTATTCATGCAGCAGCCTGCCATCCTTAAAGTTATAATTATTTACTTCTTTGTAAATTATATTTGGCAAGTATCGATTTGGTTAGCTAAAGCATGTGAATATCATAGAGATCTATTCAACGTGCAGTCCTTATTTTCTATATATTTCTATTTTGAACTATTGTATTCTTCTTGCAAGGAGCTGATCCCATATTTGCTTAATACCTTTTCTGAGCATTCATGTTTTATTTGGTTGTAGGACTGCAGCTTCCTTTCTGAGAGCATCTGAGTCATCCAGCTTTGTTTCCAACTCTGAATTAGGAACCGATTATAAGCAACTTGAGTACCTTAGCACTTCAGAAGTTGAACAAAAAGATAATTTTCAGGTTTCACAGGCAGAGCGTCAAGATTTCCAGTTTCCTTTTCCATGGTCAAAACCACTACGAAAGCTCCAGAATTTACCAGATAAGAGGTGCCACCCTAATTGTATTGTTGATACGATTTTATGACGATAGATTTCTGCAAACCTTGTGTGCTTATGTTCTCAATGCTCTTACTTTTAACAGGATGCAAAGAACCTCCAGTGAAAATGTAAAACAAGAAATACATTCAAGCCCATTTCTACCCAAGATTACTATGGTTGGTATTTCAACCGGGGAGGCAGGGCAAATGAGCAAAGCCACTTTGAAAAAGACGATGGATGATCTGACTAGAGAGTTGGAACAGACCGATCAGGGAAATGTCGGTAGTAATAATGAATTTAAATACGAAGATAGGGATCCACTCTTTGTTGCAAATGTGGGTGATTATTACTCGGGTATGTCAAAAGCTGGTTCAGCTAGATGGGTTCGCGGGGGTGCCAATTAAGAAGCTTCATCAACGAAAAAAAAATACATTTCTTTGCAGGTTTTAGTGTGTTAAATCGAAGCGGAAGCGGAATTGTGTAGTTTAGCATATGTTGTCCGTAGCTGAATGACAGTTTTTCATTTGTTTTTTTAAGAAATTTGGAAGCATCCTATGCCATTAACTTATTATTCCTTTCATTCCTTATGATAACTGATTCTTCAAGCGGATGGTAATGACTGTAGGGTTGAGCAAATTTGGCGTGTTGTAATTTTAAATTGTAGATTATAATAATGAAAAATAAAAAAATTGATTCTAAATTTACTGTCATGAGCTTGTTAACATTCTTATTAGTGATTTTCATGTTGGTGTGTTGTATCATTTACAATGATCATCTCCACTAGGAGGAGCTGTTTTGGTTAATTATGTCAACTGTTTGAAAACTTGACTATGTAATTAGGTGAACTTTTGATGTGAAGCTGTCCGAGTTTTTTCCGGAGGTTTTCGTTTGAGTTACTGGACAACAAGGACATTGATTCAAGCTCCAAATTCTCCCCTAGTTACCCTACCTGTGATTGAGCAAAGCTCTTTCAAGTACCTGTTGATGCTTAGCCCATGGATTCGTGTAGACCAAAAGGTATGTCCTGGAACTTGTCTTGGTTGTTTGATTTTAGTCTTTAAATTGAAAAATGGGGTTGTCTGTCTGGTTTTCAGATACTTGGATTTTTTTTGCCATTTGACTAAATAGTCTTAACTAGGAGACAAAGGAGTTATTGGTAATGAGAGGGAATAGTTATACATCATTCATAGGATAGGAATATCTGGTACAGGGGAACCAAATAGTAGCTGCTATCTTTGGATACCGAAAGCACAAAGAAAGGCTAAAAATTTATGCTCCTCCTCCTACTATTACTACTGAGTTGAACAATGATAATAAGCAATAGGAAAGAATTATAATGTGGAATGTGGGATCATGAGTGTGTTAGTGCCCATTGATGGATGGATGGATGGATTGGCTCATTGGCGCTGCTGACGGTGGGGATCCCCCCTATTTATCAGTGTGTGGTGCTCTTTTCCACACTAGAAAGTGCGTGGCAGGCTATTACTGGCCTTGTGTTCTCACTATGCGAGCAAACATATCTTTGGCCGTCAGTAGAAGATCAGACAGTCCAGTTTTTAAATTTTTTAATAATTCAAAAAAATATATAATCTGAACCGTCTGTTTCTCCTATGGACGGTTAGAAATGTGTTTGCAGGAATAGTGATATAGCAAGCACTATGGATCACTCCTGAAGTAAATATGGGCAGGCAGAAAACTGGGGAAAAAGAACAAAAAGATTTAGGAAGGGGTATCTCTATTTCTCCATCACCTGCTTATCCTTCATCCTTCTGCCAAACTGTGAATAGCCGGCCCCTACCTTTTCATTCTCATCAGTTTTACCAAACCCACCTCTCTTCTCTCACACACACACACACACACACACACACACACACAAACAAAAGGTTGACAAAAAGAACTGGGCAGGGGTGACCAGATGATAGCAACCTTTTCAAGTGTGTAGATGTGATGATCTTATCTCAATTAAAGTAAAGCCTCCATTAATTCCTTGTATCTGTCTAAGTCTAATCTTTTATCTATCTAACAAACTAGAGAGAGACCAAAAGAATTTCAGTCTTATCATCATAATGACCACCCACCCACCCAAACCACCCTGATTTAGTAGTAGATAAGAGAACAAATAAAGTACCCAGGATTACTGTAGTAGTTTCAATTCAAATAGATGTCTCAAGAATGGAGTCTCTACACTTGTCAAGAATTTAGGCGGTAGCCTTGTTCTTTTTTACTTCATTTCTTCATCTAATGATCCTCTCTCTCTCTCTCTCTCTATATATATATATATATATATATATATATATATATATATATATGTCACGTCTCTTTTGGAACCTTTTTCTGTCATCATCAACAACAAATTAAGAGGCTGAAATCTTCTCTAGACTGCTAAAATTCTTTGATTGCAAGTTGAGGACCAAGTCAATTCTCCAAAACCCGAAGAAAATTATTTGTATTTTTTTTCTTACATCCTCTTGTTTCTTTTCGTGTATTCAGGTAGTATTTTTTTATTTAATCTTAAACATAAATTTGTTGTACACAAGCTGTCTGTTTTAAATCAAGTCGGATTAAACAGTCCTGTCCTATACACGTAGTTGAAGTTTATAAGGTTTTTCCCTCATGCATGATCGCATTTACTAGTTGCTGGGAGGTAAGTGAAGAACAAGTGGTAGTAAAGAAAAGTTTCTACATATAGTGGGACCACCAAATTGGATGACTAGCAATCAGAACAATAGATTTGGTGGGTAAGGTTATTTTTAAAGATAACCATGATCCCCACAACATCTCTACCTTCTGTGTGCACTTAATATAACCACCAGATTTTACTAGTTATCAAAAGGGAAATGATAATTTTATTCAATTTATTTGTTGATATGTTTTACAATTGTAATTCAGCACAAACATAACAGGTTTTTTTTAATAATAGTAGATTATATCATAATTTAATTTTAACAAGCGTTCTAAATTGAAAATAAAATGGTACCCGAAGGACAGTGGGTTGTGAGTTCCTCTATGACCAACAAATCCTAATATTGTACATGTTTAAATATTTGTTTGTGTACATGCAAATAGTTTATTTCAAAGCCAAACTATTTAACGATCTCAAACATGTTACAATATTTTTAGTATAATGGCCAAATGCTCTGAATACAACTACTGCAAACAGTGATAACCAAACATATGCTTGTAAGAATTATATACTTGGACTATTAATCTCAAGTCTCTTGTTTATTTTTAAAAATAGACTTTGGACTACTAGTTTCAGGATAATAAAATAACTTGAAATTGGGAGCTATTTAATACCATGTCTAACTAGGTATTAATTATAATTCTTACCAGTTGCGACTAAAAATTTGTGGAAAAAATTAACCTTTAACTTTGTTTAAAAAGACGGATGTATCCTATTATATCTATCTATACTTCAACTTTAAACTAATGAGAATATGTTATTTTTGTTATTACTAGTAATGGTATGATAGTCTAAACTGTAAATTTTTATTCAATCTTATAAATAATTCCGGACAAAACAAAAATAACATAGGATTATTTTAAGTTATCTCAAGAATAATAGTATAAAAAATAAATATATTTCTTGCATGTCCAGAGAATTCGGAAAGAGGGAATGTTGGCGTAAATTATGGAGAGAATAAACAGGTTAGAAATAAGAAAAAGTGAAGGCCACAAATAGTGCATCTAATACGTATATTTAGTTGTTTGTATCGGATGACAAAGTTTGGTATTCCTAGTCTTTCCCATCGATACCTTTATTCTTTCTGCTCTGTCCTCTCGCAACCTGTTCCTACCGAGTGTGTGTCTCTATAGCCATTAGCCAGCCCCTACTCGCAATGAATGAAGAAGAATATGGGGCCAAAAAGCCAAACATAGTGGCATGTTCGAGATTTTGGAGCCAAAGCCAAGACTCCGTATGTGTCACTCTCTCGTGTTTTGCAAGAGGCAGTGCCCCGACTTTTGACATTTTCACCAAGTCAATGAATAAACAATAGAAGAGAGAGAGAAGCACTAACAAGCCAAACGCAATAACAACTACCACTTGCTTTAATTCTCCCTATTTCTACACAGCAAAAATATACATTTGACTAGTTGATAATGCTGATTCATAGGAGTATAAATATTTAACAAATCCTCTTCACTCAGTGCTCCTCCATCTCTCTAAATCTGCTCTCTTTCGTTCGAAAAGTTAGCGCCATCTCTCTTATTCGATCTTCACACGTACGTTAGAATAACTGAGAATTATTATTCACGACTAGCAGACAGGGACTCATCAATAATGACGGACGGTTGGGATCTGTATGCAGTGGTCAGAAGCTGCACCACCACGGCTGCCACTGCCACCCCTTCTGTCGGTGACAATCACCATATGGTGATGGAAGATGATGAGGATCCTAATCCTGATTTTGGCTCTCTTCTCAACACCCCTTTATTCTCTTATCCACCTGAGGATCAAATTACTATTGCAAACCACTCACGGGTTCAGGGGTTGGAAGAAATTTATAACCAATTCTCTATTGGAACGCAGCCCCAACAAATCCACCAACCACAACATCAGGCGCTCCTTGCTCCACAAGCCATAATCACAAATTCTTACACCAGCACTACCCCTCGATCTCGAAGAAGGTGTATATCACTAACTCATGTTGTTTGTTTTTTTTTATTAAAAAAATAACCTTTTTTCATAAGTAAAATATAGCGTCTCAATTTAAGACTAACACGGTTTGAGGGTGTTTGATAAAACTGAATGAAATAGTCCTGAATATTTAAGTAATTTGAATAAGCTGAATGTAGCAGAATTCTGAATGAAAAAAATTGTTTAATAATCTGTAATAGATTTTTATCATTTTATCCATTTGAAAAAAATTCAAAATTATTATAAATTTATTTAGTATTACTTAATATAATAGTTAATATTGTAAAAAAATTAAATATAAAATACTTCATTTGACAGTCATTCAACAAAAAAAAAATTACACTTAACCATTCAGCTTAAAAATCTGACCAACGATTTTTATTCAAAACAAACGCACTGAATGACTGATCGATTCAACCATTTAACTTCATTCGGCTCTAAACAAACGCACCCTTAGTACACATCTATTAGTCATGAGCGCTCATAAAATGATTCTAAATTAAGTCTCTTAGGTCATGTTTGTTTGTAAGGATTATAATCCTAAGACTATTAATTCTAGGATTAAATAATCTTAGTTACATATTTGTTTTTTATGGGATTATTTATAGAATAACTTAAAATAATTTTATGCTATGTTTTGTTTTTTTCAAGATTAATTGAAGGATTGGATAAAAAAATATCGTTTGAACTGTTATACATTTACGAATAATAACTTATTTTTTCAATAGCAATGTTATTCTATAATATATTAGTAATTTCATTATAATATTAAATATATTATATTGTTATGGGATTTAAATATATTAATTTTATTATAATTTGTGTAATATATTTGTAACACCCCAGTCCCGGTACATCAAAAGATAGAAAAAAAATTTATCTGCATATAAGGAAATAAGTTATTACCAATAGTACCTTCAAGTCATGATCTTTTGGGTGAGTTTTTGGTGAGCTAAGATGACCCAAGAAAATACTATTGGGTCAGTGGTATGATGCCTTATTTTGATGAATTTGATTCGATTCGAACTTGAGATTTGACTTGAAATTTATTCCGGACTTGGCATTTGACTCGGGTTGTTTCATATGGTATCAGAGCCGACTCTCGAAAGCTCGAGTTGGTTTAAGGCCTTATTTTGAAGGGTTTGATTAGATTAAAACTTGGGATTTGACCCGAGATTTGTTCCGGACTCGAGATTTGACTCTAGTTGTTTCATAATTAAGTTGATAAAATTGGGCCTTAAAACTAATTTGATTTAATTTATTTGTGGGTAAATTTAAAATTCTATTTAAATTAGGAGAATTTATCAGTTTTGTTGTGTTTTGAGTAACCTCTCTTTCTATTTCGGAAAAGGGGTGTTATAGAGTTGGTATCAGAGCCGACTCTCGAAAGTTCAGGTCAGGTTATCCGATCGGGTTGTCGGAGGTGGGGACATGAAGGCTAGCAGTATTGTCCCACAATGGATAAATGGAGGTCCGGAGGTGGGGACACGAAGCCAGTTACTATTATCTTACAATGACTAAAGAGGCAAAGATCTTTGGGTCGTGTGTGTGATCGGTTCTGATGGAGACATTAGAAATTTAAGTGAGTGAATTTATAACACCCTTGTCTCACATCGAAAGATAGGAGAAATATTTGTATGCATAAAGGAAAATAAGTTACTACTAATAGTATTTTTAAGTCATGACATTTTGAGTAAGTCTGTGGTGGGCTAAGATGACCTAATAAGATACTATTGGGTCAGTGGTTTGATATCTTATTTTGATATATTAGATTTGAATCGATTCGAACTTGGGATTTGACTCGATATTTGTTCTGAACTCAAAATTTGACCTGAGTTGTTTCAATATTAATTTCATTATACGTATTATTATTATTTAATAATATATAGCTATGAAATATATTATTTTCAATATAACACGTATTACATGTATGTTTACAAACTTATTATTTTGTTTACTTCTATTAAAAAAAATACGATCAATGTAAATATACTGAAGAAAATAAACGTACTACATGTATGTAAAAAAAAAGTACGTACTGAATGTATGTTTACAAATTTAATTTTTTTACTTCTATTAAAAAGAAATATGATCAATGTAAATGTATGTATTGATTTAGGAAAAAAAACGTATTGCATGTAAAAAAAAGTAGTTAAAAAAACGTTCGTATGTTTTAAATAAAAAGATACTATATGCAAAAAAAAAAAAAAAAACTGTTTCGTCCGTATGTTAAAAAATGGTACTGTATGCTAAAAAAAAAGGTAATGTATGTAAAATAAAAAAACGTAATGTATGTATGTATTATTTAATAAGTTTATTTGGTTTATTTAATTAGCACTAAAAAAATTATGTACATACAGTCAGGGGCGAAGCCACTTGTTAGCCAGTGGGGTCAATTGCACCCACTGGATTTTTGTTTTTTTTAATATATGATAAATAGATTTTTTTTAGAGTCAGAAGAGTCAATTTGCATCCACTGAAATTGGGTATTACACTTTACTGAAATTGGGTATTACACTTTCCCGTTTCAAAGCAATTTGCACTCACTCTTTTTACACTGAAATTGTTAATCAAATTTTAACCACATATGACTCATATCCTCTCAATATATGTATCTCTCTCTATAATATTTTAAACTAAATAATAATCTAATTTATATTACTTTTAAAAATAAATAATGAATTACTTACTTATGAACAATTATGATTAAAAAAGTCTATTATGAGTCAATATAGTGTATATATACCATATATTATTACTCATTATATTTTTATTGTAATATAGTATATATATTCGAAAGTATAAAGTATTAAAAAAATTGGCTCGGGGGCGCTGCCAAATTATTTATAACGCCAAATTATTTATAACTTGGTAATAATTTAGCCCCCATTGATAATATTTTCTGACTTCGCCACTGCATACAGTACGTACAACATGTATGTATTATTTAATAATTTTATTTAATTAGCACTAAAAAAAGGAACGTACATGCAATACGTACTACATGTATGTATTATTTAATAAGTTTATTTAATTAGCACTAAAATAAAGGTATTAAAAAAAGTTAGGTACATGGAGTGCGTAGTGCATGATTAATGTTTTATCATGTATTACAAGTTTTATCTTATGTAAACAAAGTTAAAAACTAATTTAGTCCATAAATTTTTAGTTTTAAATGGTAGAAATTATAATACCTGATTAGGTGGTGTTTGATTATATTTTAATACATCTTAACAGCTCACCTCTTAATACATTTCAACTGTTCATATTTTTGTATTAAGAGATCCTCTAATTAGTTTAGACTCATATTTATATTTTAACTATTCAGAGTTTTTATTAATACAAATATGTGAGCTCTAGTTAAGAGACATTAAGAGGTGGAATGTTAAGATGTATTAAGATAGAATCAAACTTCTCATTAGACATGATATTAAATAATCCCCTTTTCAAGTCATTTTATTATTCGGAACTAATAATTTCAAGTCTATTTTAAAAAATAAATAAGAGACTTGAGATTAATAGTCAAATCCCAAATATAATTATTACAAACAAACATAATCTTAATTCTATATATTTTTTCCCCTTTTTATCGATAGGAAAGACCAACAGATGAAGATGGTGCATCAAATGACACAAGAAGAACTCTATGGTGATTCTTGGGCCTGGCGGAAATACGGCCAGAAACCCATCAAAGGCTCACCATATCCAAGGTCGTTTCATTTCTCCTCTTTATTTAATTTCTTTCTTTTACTACCTACCCTATATATCTAATTAATAATTACTCCTAAAGCAGAAATTATATATATATATAAAGCAGAAATTATTATAGGTGTAGCACATCAAAAGGCTGTGCGGCAAGGAGGCAAGTGGAGAGAAGCCCTATAGATGGCACAATTTTGATCGTATCTTACACCGGCGACCACACTCACCCTCGTCCGACTCATCGGAGCTCTCTCGCCGGCAGCACCCGCAATAAATTATCCACGGTGTCAAAACCAGCTTCATGCTCTTCATCTTCAGTAGCCTCTGCTTCAAGCTTCTCTCCACCATTAATGGAAGGCGAGAGTCATGAAGCTCAACACGACAATACTGTGAAATTAATGGAGTTGGAGGTTGATGATGATGATGGTGATGAGGAGCCCGAGGAGGAGGACATTCTTATTCCGAACAGTGTGTACTCAAAGGGTTTCATGAACTCAATGGAGGAACTGGATTTTTTGACTAGTTACCTACCATTTAGTTTTTCTCTTTTCCTTAATTTTCCTCCATAAGAGTGGCTTTTGGGTTGCTGGAAAAGTTGGGACACATTTCTAGTTGCAATCTATATCTATATGCATATATCTTTATATGAAAACCGATTATCAATTTAAATATTTTTTTACAATACATCGTGAGCGTTATTCGATTATCTAACGGTTTAATAGAGCTCCCGTCCGTAATTTAGTTTCGAGTAGTCCGCAGTTTAATACTGCGAACAACACAGATTACAAAAATATCCCTCTTTTACGATTCCTTCGTCCGCAGTATTAAATTCTAAACGCTAAAAATAAAATAAAATTGGCATCCGTAATATTAAACTGTGAAGCCGTACCGTACCTTTATCTTCTCATGTTCCTAATTAATGTTGTCCCCTCTCCCCCCTCCTTTCCCAGCTTCGTATACTTCTCCAATGTCACTAACTGATGCTCTAGACCCAATTAACAACAATAATTTTGTTACCAATCTTCTCATCAAACCCTTTTCTTTCTTTACACCTCCTTCCTCATCAGCACCGGTGACACCTCTTATCTCGTCATCTATTCCAACTGTTGCGCTTCAGTCTCCCCTGAATCTATAACGCTCCCATGGCACTCTGATGCGGGAGGATTTGTTCGATGTCTGGGTTGTCGGATAAAAACAGTTCGACGCAAGGATGGTGAACATTGATATCTTCAGGGGTCGGGAGTCGACTCAGTTTAATTAATAATTCAACTGTAATTACTAATTTTTTTGGATATGAGATTTTTGATTAATCAGTGGTAGAAAAAAATTCACTTATTTATAGTTATTAAAATTTACGTTACCATTAAAAAAATTTATTATGATAACTTATTAATGTACAACAATTTTATGTCAACTTATTGAAAATAAATACTAAATATTACATTTAAAAATTATATAAATTGAATATTAAATTAAAAACATTAAAAAAATAAGCATATTACTAACATAGAATTGTAAGTCTTTTATAATTGTTTGTTAGAGTGAAGTTTGTAATCAATTTATAATAAGTTAAATTAAAAATTAGAAATATTTTATAATCATTATATATATAGAATAAATAACGAATTAAAATCAATTTATTTAAAAAATAAACCTGTTTTTTACACGAGTCACTTAACTAGGGGGTTGTAAGAGCATTCACAAGAGTTTTCTCATCTTTATCCCTACTCTACAATACTTTTGAATCATTATGGGGCTGTTTGTTTAGAGCTGAATGGGTCTGAATGGCTGAATCGGTAAGTGGCTGAATCATTAAGTGCGTTTGTTTTGGAAAAAAATCGTCTGAATGGCTGAATCGGTCAGATGCGTTGGCTGAATGGTTAAGGCCAAATTTTTGGTCTGAATGGCTGAATGGTTGGCTGAATGAAGTAAAAAAAATTAAAAATAATAAAAAAAATAATAAAAAAATATTAACTATTATATTATGTAATATTAAATAAATTTACAACAACTTTGAATTTTTTCAGAGGGGTAAAATATTAAAAATATGTCATTCAGATCTTTAAGATATGTCAGTTATCAAACAGTTTTTTTCATTCAGATTCAGCTCATTCAGATTCAGATTCAGATTCAGATTCAGCTCATTCAGATTCAGATTCAGATTCATTCAATTTTTATCAAACACCCCCTATGTAAAATAAGGATTCAATTTTTTTTACTATGTATCCAACATGTTCATTATATTGATTCTTTAAATAATAAAATTTGAAATTTAAAAGTTAAAAGTTTCAAGAGTCAAAACATCAAATTAATAATAATATTATAATTTATAAAAGAGAGAGTATAATTTATCAATTATATTCCATTGTGAAATAAATTTTATTTTATCTTAAATTTTAAGTAATTTATGGTGTGATTATTGAAGGGATTGTAGTTGCAAATGTATATATGATAAATATTAACTTTTAAAAAGTTAATTTGTGATATTTTTAAATTTAAATTTAATATGATTCATTTAAATTTTGAAAATAATATATTTTTTAATTAATAGTTCTTCTATAATATTTATAATCATATTGACATAAATTAAATAAATTTATATCAATTTTAAATTTAAATACATTTGAAATTAATTTTTTTTTTAAAATCAATATTAAGTTTATAATTTGAAAATGAAATAGTAAAAAAATGTCAAGATGTATATGATTGATGAGTTGTGCACTTAAATAAGTGTGAAATATCATTTTGTATATATAGAGAAAGGTCTTTTGACTCCATCACACTGGAGAGTAAAATCTGTGACGCCCCCAAAATTAGGTATACATCACCCATCTTGGGTCGTCAGATACATGGTACAAAATTCAAATACAACTTAATAATACAAATGTCGTGTACAATACGACAAAACATAACTGTGAGTTTGAATACAATTATTGTCTACTAGAGATTATACAAACTCAAAAGGAGTCCTCATTACAATTATTAACACACTATTTCACAGAATAGTGAGGACTACTAATGTTATCCTCTGGACCGTCACTCCGTTCCCCGACTAGTCCCTGCTATGTTCTCATTTCCTGAAGAAAACAGTGAAAAAAGGGTGAGCTCAACTAGCCCAATAAGAAATATTATGACTAGGATAATGCAGAATAAATTATCGTTAGCCTTCAACAGTGTTAAACTGATAAAATATAACACCATCAAGTTTAACTGCAGCGGAACAAGCAATCCATTAAAAGAGTCAAGTAGAGAATAAAAGTTACTATCTTTTATGATTTAAAAGGTTTTTCATGACTTTTATCACTGGGACTCAGCTTAATAAATAATCCACATCATCGAATCACCCCTGCACTACGGCCAAAAATATTATTTAGTATCACGACCACAAATTATCCATGCACTACAGCCAAGGACATTCGTGTATTCATTAATGGTCATGATCATGCCAACAACTGTCCATCAATGCACTACGGGCCAATGATAACTTTTACCACATCATTTGTAACATTACGGTCATGATTACACCGAATAATCTCTGGTCATAATCATACCAAGTCCATCTATGCACTACAGGCCACAGATGACTTTCAACATAATATAAACATGAGGATGATGACAATGATATAAGAATTCAATAAAACAAGTTCAAGAATTAATTTATCCAGGAACTAATAATGTCCAAATTGTCAACATGATACTGCTTTATAGAGTAAAATTCAAGAATGATCAGAATAATATTTTCATGAAAAGATACTGGATGAAGCGCAAATATCAAGGATATTATACTAATTGCATGGAGTATAGAAGTCAAAACTTTAACCAACTGAGTATAATAAAGAATGGAATAACAAAAGAAATCACCATGCATACGGTACTTCGCATAGACAGGTTATTCCAACAGAATAATAATAGCGGAACCAGGTCAGGTAAAATTTGCACCGACAGGATGTTCCAACAGAATAATAAAGACGGAACCAGGTTCGGTGTAAAACACACAGACAGGATGTTCCAACAGAATAATAATAAGCAATGGAATAACAACAGTTCTCTTCATGAATAAGAAAGAATAACACCCCTTACATTAGTAGGAGATTGAATACTGCAGTAGTATAGTAACAGAATACTCTTCTTCTTTATCTCTTATTCTCTCTATACTTTCTCTCTATATAGCTTGAATGAATTCGTGAAAAATAATGAAGCACTAGGCCTCTATTTATAGAAGATTTCTAGCTTAGCACTTGAAATGTGAAAAAGGCAAGTGGCTTGACGACCGGTGATGTGAAAAGAAAAGTGGTTTGACGCCTGTAATGTGAAACACCAAGTGGTTTGACGCCTGTAATGTGAAACGACAATTGGTTCGACACCTGTAATATGAAACGGCAAGTGGTTTGACGTCTGGTAAAGGTAATTACTATTGACGAAGGTAATTACTATTGACAAAGAGACTCTTAGATGATGACATATGCCCCCCCATAAAATAACCAAACTTACCACAAACGACTCATAATAAACTTTTTATATTCATCAAAGATTGAATAAATATTACCACAAATCATTTTATTTTTAATCAATACATATTTAATCTTTCAACAATTATTAATCATTTATAACTTGTCGTCTCAATTATTAATTTAATAATATAACATATTATACAGATGATACTGTGACAATAATTGAATCAATAATATAAGAGATATGATACAGCAATTACTGTAACAATAATTGAGTATAGCTGAGTGACTTCTCACGTAAGCATCAATAATCAATACCGTGTGCTACTATGCAACCACGCGTATTACTGTACTTTTACTACCAGGTAGTTCAACGGTTTTAACGGTAACACCTCCGCCGTTATTTTCATAACGTATTTTTGTCGTTTTCTCAATTCAACAATAATTTCGTTGTGGGGTCCACCAATAATTGTGTCGTCATACGAATATTTCCCGACAAAAAGAATATTCCCCGACCAAACGAATATTTTATAACAACTTGCTTACTTTGTAAAATTTATAAATATTACCCACAACTATAACATTATATCAAATTTACTCCATAATATTCAAAAATAATATTTATAAAAAATTCATCTTTATTTATAAAAGTTGAGGTCTTACAACATCCCCTTCTTATAAAATTTTACCCTCGAAATTAGGGTACGTACCTGATATGTCGAAGAGGTAAGAATACCTTGATTTCATTTTAGATTCTAACTCCCAAGTCATTTACTCAACATCGTGGTTTCTCCACAAAACTTTGACTTGAGGTATAACCTTGGAGCGTAGAATATGTTCTTTCTTATCCAAGATTTGAACAGGAACCTCTTCATACATCAAATCTTCCGCTATTTTGTCCGATTCTAACTTAATAATGTGGTTCGGGTCTTTCACATATTTACGTAACATGGATATGTGAAAAACGTTATGAACACGAGACATACTTAGCGGTAAAGCGAGTCTATATGCCATAGTTCCTACTCGATCGAGGATTAAAAATGGGCCGATGAATTGAGAATTGAGTTTTTCTCTCTTTCCAAATATCGTAACTCCTTTCCATGGAGCAACACGCAACAACACATGATCTCCTATATCGAATTCCACGTCCTTTCGATGAAGATCAACATAACACTTTTGTCGACCTTGTGACGTTTTTATACGTTGTCGGATCGTTTGAATCTTTTCCGTAGTCATACGTACCAACTCCGGTCCCAACAACGTTGCTTCACCCACCTCATCCCAGCATACTGGAGAACGACACCAAATTTTATGAAATAAAAGTATTCAATTTTTTCTTATAATTATAATTCAGTAAATGGTTAAATTGATAAAAAGTTAAAGTTAAGGGTAATATATGATTTTTTTTCAAAAATATGCATGTGGTTATAAACTATTCATTGTTGTCGGAGAATATTCGTTTGGTCGTGGAATATTCTTTCTGTCGGGGAATATTCGTACGACGGCGCAGCCATTTGTGGGCCTCATAACAGAATAACTGTCGGATGAAGAAAATGACAAATTAAAGTTTTTATAAATAACGGCGTAATCGTTACCGTTAACACTATTGGAATACCCGGTGGTTAAAGTAAAGTAATACGCGTTGTTGCAAAGTAGCACACGGTATTGCACAGTATTTTTGAATTATTGATTCTTACGTAAGAAGGCACTACTGAATAATTGTTACAGTAATTACTGTTCAGTATTATATTTTATTGATTCAATAATTGTTGTGTTGATATTCTATATTACTGTTGTTTTAATAATGGTCACTACACATTATTTTCCATTATCGGAGCAATAATTTATATTATCTGAATAATATTATTAGATAAAATTATTGGCAATGTCTAGAAAATTCTGTCTAAAGAAAGGTTTGGTCACCTAATTGCGCGCCAATAAGGAGAAATTCTTATTGAAAAGCCCCCTCTTTCCTAGAAACGGTCTGGTTGTCATTATTGTGATTCTGTAATATTATTTGTGAATAATTAATTATTGATTTATATGATGATAAAAATATTGATTTTATGTGGATATAGATGGAGAAAATTTTTAAAGTGACAATTGTTGAAAATCGATATTTTATCTTTTATGATAAAATAATATTTTATTATATTATTATAATATAATAATGATGATATTTTTATAATGAATGTGGGATATATGAGTATATGAGGAGGAAGAATATTTTTGTTGCAAAAGTTGTTTAAAACATGTTAAACATGTCTGTGGGCCCATTTCTTGACTGAAATTTGATTATAGCCTGTAAAATCGCCCGTTTATGGATTTCGGTCAATAAAAGAGCTATTTATTATGAATTATTGAAGTTTCGAATTAATTACTTATTATTTGGAGTTTTAAATAAATTAATTGAGAAAAACGTTTTTTTGATGGTTTTGGTTGTTGGAATGTGCTAAAATCAGTTGTCAAGAGGTTGTCGTAAAAAAATTATAATAAAAGTGTCAAGAGGTTGTCGTATACGACACTGAGCTAGTTGTGCTCACCCTTTTGCTTCACAATTCCTTTCATGTAATAAAAGTGTAGCTGGGTCGAGCGGGGGAATAACAACGGAATAGAACGGTGGTCTATAGATGTTGAGGGTGAGGTGAATTTAACTTGAAAGGGTGTTTTGCCACTATCATACAAGATGTCTAATGACATACAACCTCGTGTCAACATAAGACAAGGTTGTACTCATCCATTTGCTGAGTATATTTACCAGCACTACCTATATAATCTTGGTGTTTATTTGGAGTATAATACTCAATTAGAGACAGTGGAGATAATGATATGTCAAGGGAAGACTCACCATTGGGAAGAATATGATAGTAATCTTCTCGTTTTTCTTTGGGGTCTATTGGGTCAACCAAGGATAATTCTGTGGCTATATGATATCTATCATAACCTAGAAGCATGGCCTCCCATGTACGAAGGTTTCCTTGAGCACTTCCCAAGATTCTAATTTCTAAAACAGTTTTCGACTATACCTTTATGTAAGGTGTCATTATGAGGTGCTGTCCACGGTTGGGACATGAGTCACAGTTGATATATATTTGTATTCAAACTCACAGCATATGTGTTGTTGTATTTTGCACGATAATTGTTGTAATAAAGTTGTAGTTGTTTTTTGTACCATCTACTTTTCCATGTTGCATGAGAACACATCCCAACCCTTTGCCCGAAGCATCACTGTAGATGACAAATCCCTCCGAGCCAGATGGTATTGTCAGAACAGGTGCTGAAATGAGTCTCCTCTTGAGTTCTTGAAAACACTTCTCACATTCTTCGCTCCAACCGAACTTTGTATCTTTTCGAGTCAGCTGAGTCAATGGAGTAGCGATTCGAGAAATCCTTCAACGAATCTCCGATAATAACCAGCTAAACCGAGAAAGCTACGTACTTCGGTCACTAATTTAGGTTGCTCCCAGTTTTGAATTGCTTCAATCTTTGCTGGGTCAACAGATATTTCATGACATGATACTACGTGCCTTAGGAATGCTATTTCCTCAAGCCAGAATTCGCATTTCTTCAACTTGGCATAAAGCTTGTATTCACGAAGCTTTTGGAGTGTCAGCCTCAAGTGTTGCTCATGATCTTCACGGCTTTTGGAATAAATAAGGATGTCATCAATAAAGACGACCACAAAGTGATCCAAATATTTCTTGAATACTTGGTTCATCATATATCCATGAAGGAAGCAGGAGCATTAGTCAATCCAAAGGACATAACTAGGAATTCATAATGCTCGTACCGAGTTCTGAAAGCCGTCTTTGGAATGTCATCCGTGACGCCCCAAAACAGGTATACAATACCCATTCTGAGTCGCCAAATACATGGTACATAAAGCAAACTACAACTTCAATAATACAAATATCGTGTGAAATACGACAATACATACTGTGAGTTTAAATACAAATATTGTCTTCTAGACAATATCCACACGCAAATAAGTCCTCATTACAATTATTCAAACACTATTTTACAGAAATAGTACTGCTAAAACATCTTTCTAGAAACCTCACTCCATACCCCGACTCGATCATGCTATGTTCTCACCTCTTAAGAAGAAAAATGGAACAAAAAGGAAAATGGTGAGCTCAACTAGCCCAGTAAAGAACATTATGAATAAAATAATATACAACAAATTATCGTTAGTCTTCAACAGGGAAAAAAATTTGATAAAATATAATCGACAACAATTTTATATCAACAAATACAGCGGAAACAACAATCCATTAGAAGAGTCACGTAGATGATGGATTCTACTATCTTTTAATATTTAAGAGTCCATCATCAAAATTTTATCCCCGTGACAACAATCAATATACATCTTTAATCATTTTGCACTACAGGCCAAAGATATTCATTTATATCACCGGTTGGTCATGTTCATCTTAACACCTGTTCATCTTTGCACTACGGGCCAAAGATATTCATCAGTAATCATTTATCTTTGTACTACAGGCCAAAGATATTCAATAGTATCATCATTTAGGACTGAGGATGATGAGAAATATTTTTTAATGAAACGAATCCAGTGAAACAAAATGACATTGATTAAGGATTAAGGATTCGTACTTTAGTTTGTCCAAATTCAAAAATACTCCATAATAAACAATTATGAGCCAAACTTCACGAATGAAGATCAAAACATGGATACAATCAAAGCTAGAAACCATAATAGACATTTTGGACAAAAAGGAGAATTTTCATTTTTCGATGAATAGTGCCGTATTCGTAAATAGGGCAGTATACGTGAATAGTAACCCCGACACAACAAGTTCTAAATTTGATTAAAAAGTTCACCAATATTTCGGCATAATGATATTGAAGAAAATAATATCATTTAAGAAGAAAATAACATCCCTTACCTCAAAATAACCGTACTTCTGACTGAATTTCGGTATAGTGCTGACAGAAACTCGCACGATATAGCAACACACAAAGTATACTCACAAGAATACGCTCGATAATATAGAGAGAGAGGAAGAGAGAAAACTTGTTTCTGGTGTGATTTTCAATTCTAACTTAGCCCTCTATTTATAGAAAAATGCTAGAACGCCAAAGGAGACTAAATTAATAAAATATTAATTTTTTTCATTTCTTTTCTACGCATGCCATTTGAACACTTCAGCCACCAGCCAACCTTGACCCAATTTCCAGCAGCCCACATGTTCAAACAAGAGTGGGTCCCGCCCAAAAATTAATAAAAATCATTTTATTTTTCGAAACTTCAATAATTCATAGAAAATAAACCGTTTATCAGAAAAATACGAATTTTATGTCCATTCTGCCTGAAATCGAATTCTCTACAACTTTGTAAAAGAATGTTTTTCCAAATTCCCAACAAAAAATATCCGAAATCCATAAACAGATGATTTTTAATTCTTCCAGTCCGACAAAATATTGATAAAACATCTCAGCATTAATTTCTTCAATTATATCCACATAAAATAATATATTCATCAATTATATCCACATCAAATAAATATTTCCTTATCATATGAATCAATAATTAATTATTCTTAAATAATATTACAGAATCATAATTATGACAACCAGGCCGTTCCCAGGAAAGAGGGGCTTTTCAATAAGGATTTCTCTTTACCGGCGCGCAATTAGATGACCTAACCTCTCCTTAACAGAACTTTCTAGACATTGCCAATAATATTATCTAATAATATTATTCAAATAATATGAATTATTGATCTGATACTGAGAAATACTGTGCAGTGACAATTATTGAAACAATAATAATATAAACTAACAACGCAACAATTATTGAATCAATAAAATATTGAACAGTAACTACTGTAATAATTATTGGGTAGTGCCTTCTTACGTACGAATCAATAATTCAACAATACTGTGCAATACCGTGTGCTACTGTGCAAGCACACGTATGTATTTTAACCACCAGGTAACCCAACAGTGTTAACGATAACAATTTACGCCGTTATTTATAAAACTCAATCTTTGTCATTTTCTTTCATCCAATCATTTTTTGTTATGGGGCCCACAATTGACTGCGCCGTCGTACGGAGATTCCCGACAATAAGAATATTCCACGACCAAACGAATATTCCCCGACAAAAAGAATATTTTGTAACCACTTGCTTATTTTGTAAAATTTTCACATTTCACCCATAACCAAAGCATTATATCAAATTAACCCTTATTAATTTAGAATAATGAATAAAGGAAAATTTAATTTTATTTATAATAAGTTGGGGTCTTACATCATCGGTTCTAATCTTCAATTGGTGATATCCGGAACGAAGATCAATATTTGAAAAGAATTTGGCTCCTTGTAACTGGTCAAACAGGCCATCAATACGTGGCAATGGATACCTATTTTTGATGGTGACATGATTCAACTCCCGATAATCAATACAAAGTCGCATACTCCCATCTTTCTTCTTCACGAATAGAACAGGAGCACCCCAAGGAGAAGTACTAGGACGGATAAAGCCAATGTCTAACAATTCATGCAGTTGGGTCTTTAACTCCTGAAGTTCAATAGGAGCCATTCGATATGGGGCTTTGAAAATGGGTTTTGTACCGGGTTCAAGGTCGATACAAAATTCAATTTCACGCTCAGGGGGTAGGCCAGAAAGTTCTTCGGGGAATACGTCAGAAAATTTATTAACAATAGAAATATCGTTCAAAACTGACGTATTTTTGTTTAAATATGTGACATGAGCTAAGAAAGCTTGACATCCGTTTTTCAATAAACGAATAGCTTTATGGCTTGAGATGACCGTGATTGATTTTAATGGTTTGGTCGCTTGAATTCGTATAATAGGTTGATTAGGAATATGAAAGTTAACAACCTTACGGAAATAATTAATTTTTACATGATGAGTAGTTAACTAATCAATCCCTAGAATCACGTTAAATGCAAGTATTTTCAATGAAATAAGATCTACAGGTAATGTGAGGGTACCGATTTGAACCAAACAAGACTTATAAACAGTGGATGTGTTGGGTAAAATCTAATTACGCACAACACGCAAGTATACGTGGTTAACAAGTAATAAAGTGATAAGTTGAGTATCGTTCCCACAGAGAATTGTTTAATTAAAATCACCAAGTACTAATCCGTAACCAACTCAATCTTATTTAAACAAATGAATTTAATGTTATAAATTAAAATATTTAACTAAACTAATTCTAATTACCACTAATTAAAAATCAGATTATGGAGAATTAAGATCACAACTTCACTTATTGCTTCATTTAGGTTAACACACTTCTCATCAATTATTCTCTATCCCAAATTGTTAATCAAGAACACGAAAGTAGTATTAACCACCTCTCGATGCACTAATACCGTATTAACTTCAATCCACAATTAAGATAGAAATCTGTTAAACACCTTAACCAACTAACCCACTATATCTCTATGTGAATTACAATTGAAGAAAGTTGAAGAACAAGTTCTCTATAAGATTACATGCGGCGTCAAGCATATCTCTACCTTAACACTCATCAAGTTTAAGCTACTAACAAAATCCTGAACACATGCTATCATGATTAGATCTAAATCTATACTTCATCTCTCGAGTTCATATAGATTATCACGGTAATTGATGGCCAATCAATTAAACAATTAATTCCAAATCATAATAGACAATCCTCACAATAGAAAATACTAATTGATAACGAAACATATTAAAATAAACTACACAATAAGATCCATTGTAATCTCAAACAGAGAATTAGTTCATGATTATTGAATTTAAACTAAGAATCCACAATTGAATAATCATTAAAAGATAAAGATAGAAGAAGATGAGAAGAAATAATCTATTGTCAGTAGACTTGACGCTCCCTCCTTGCTCCTACTTCAAATCTTCAATGGTCTCCAAGTTGCTTCAATCTCCAAATCTAATTAGAACTAGGGTTATGTTCTAATCTAAAGGAGTGTTTAATCTAGTCTAAGCTATGTAATCCCTAAGCTAAGCTATGTAATCTCCTCTTATTCTATGCCTTACATCATGTATTTATAGGTTACAAGTCTAAGTTTTAACTTAGGAACAAACCCAATCCAATTTGAAGTCAAAAAGGTATCAAAATTCGCCCAAAACGCGTCCAGGCCCGCACCAAGCCTTTCCCCGCGCTCAAACTCTGCTTCCTAGCGCCTAGGCGCTTGATTTGGCCTTGGCTGGACCGCCTAGGCACTTGGTAGATGAATGGTTACTGACTTGGAACGCCTAGGCGCTTGATTTAGCCTTGGCTGGAGCGCCTAGGCGCTTGCTGCTTTTTCCAACATTTTCTGCTCCAACGTCCTTTGGGAAAATGGTCATAACTTCTTCGTCCGAACTCCGATTTAGATGATTCAAGATGTTATGGAAAGAGGAAAAGTAGATCTACAACTTTCATTCTTGAAGTTTTGCGAAATAATATCCGGCGCTATAGTCAAATTGGCTCTGAACTGACTGCTGTGTAAATGGCAAGCCGAAAACGCGAATCTAGCCACCCCAAACATCGATCCAAGTAACTTTTGTCCCAATTCCTACAGAACAATATAAAACATGCATGAATAGACATAAACACATAAAAACATCCTAAAAGACTTGAGAACAACAATAAATTAAGCTTGAATGTATCCAATTCATGTGTATAAAACTCACTCATCAAATACCCCCAAACTTAAACATTTGTTTGTCCTCAAGCAAAAACACAAAGATGTTATGCAATGCAATGTAATGAAACTAATCTATATGCCTACGAATCCAACAGTAATGACAGAAACAAGTCTATTTAACCGGCCTTAGAGAAATCAAGTAAACATGATAATACATCATATTTAAACAAATCAGTAATTTCTCAATCAATCATCAAATCTTAGACTGTTATCACTGATATAGTGCATGTGTGCTCCACAACAATGTTAACTGATATAGAGTCAAATTTAAGACATAATGGATATCTTCGAAGGCATCATACAGTGAAAATTCATAAAATTCACGAACAAGCTAGATCCAACTAAAGTCAAACATCCACCAAGTTCAAGAGTCCAATCTGGGATACTTATGCTTTACTTTTCATCACGGGGGCTTTTTGGTCTTTTCCCGTTTTATTATATTTCTTTTTTTTATTTTTTTTCCTTTTTTTTAACCATGATTGTGCAATGTCTCATTCCATTAGGCTAACAGTGTCACCCATTAGCGAGCTTTCGACCAACGACTCCCAGACCATATAAGACCTTAGGGCGCTAGGTTTTAAGATACCCCTTCGGGCGTACTTACTCAAGTAACAAAGGCTCCGAAACAAAACTAGCCACGGTAATTTTTATTTTATTTTTTTCTTTCTTTTTCTTTTTTTTAACGAAGCTTATATATCCCAAATTTTCCCCCCAAACTTAAGTTTTTATCAAAATTTAGCCATCTCCGCCTATTCATGTCTTTCATTCCTTCACATTAGTATTATCCTTAAGAAATCTATTATGTATCAATTTAAACTTAATCAGTCAACATATCTGTTATTAACGTGCTAACCTTAATTATACCAGTTTCAAACAGGAAAAGATTCAATTCATAACAAGAAATCACATCAAAGCCTGAATATTCAATACTATACTTATCTACTTAACTCAAGTCTCATCATTGGCCAAAATAGACTTTTACTATCTAACAGTTGGAATCATACAAATATAAACTAACTGCAACAAACATAGTAAACTAACTACTATTTTTGCGATTTTTAATTTTTTTTTTTAAACAAAAAAACTGAATGCAAAAACTAAATGTAAATAACCCGAAAACATAACGAACTACAATGTAAATAACTAACTACATGCAATACGACACTAAAATGCCCCCAAACTTAAACTAGACATTGTCCTCAATGACTGAAATAGAAAAAATTAAAGCAGAGGACTTCCCTGAAAATATAACAATCGTCCTCCTTGCCCGCTAAGTTTGGAGAATATGCTAAGCACATGGAACAAATTGGGCACCACACTTGAATTTGACTTGAATAACCTGTAAAACCATGATAGAAGCAATTTTATTAAATCCTAAATAAATGCAAATTCAAAACTACTAATATAAAACTTAATAAAAACTAAAAATAAAAATTAAACTTGGGTTGCCTCCCAATAAGCGCTTGTTTTATAGTCTTTCAGCATGACTTTTTCTGGTCAATGCTATCCAATTCCTCTTCGAAAGTTGAGGAACCCTCCATCCATCGAAAATAATATAGCTTTTGGTAGGTTCCCATTTGTGATAGCCATCGAGTTAAAGTCACCTAGCATACTTTGTTTAAATATATGCCCAATTGAGAATGTTGAATAACTAGGTGCTTTTCCATCCGTTGAGCCTATGATTCGATTGGGGCTTTGAGGCTTGGCAAGAACAACTGGCTCTTCTTCTATCTTTTCATCCTCATCCCACCATGGCTTCACATTTGTAGTAGCTCTCATGTCATAAAGAGCCTTGCCGACGACATGACTACCAAGCGGGCATGGTTTTGCAAATCTAACTGGACCCTTGATCTTTGGCGGAGAAGGAACTTGGGGCACTAATAACATCGGCTCATCCTCGTTGGTACTCATAGTTAGTTCTTCACCGACCTTATTTTCATTATCCCCACTTGTCTCCTCTTTTTCAACATCTCGTGTCTCATCCAGTTGTAGATTTGGCTCGAGCACTTCATCAATCTCGGAATCCTCATCATAACACCGATTGTTTTGAGGACAGTTGTTCAAGGCTTTGAGTATTTGATCCACATGGTTCTGCAGATTTTGCATTGATATCTCTTGATCAATCCTCCTCTCCTCATTTGATGTTATGAACTTGGACAACAATTCCTCCAACTTTGACTTTTCTTCTTTTATTGGAGGTTGATATGAGAATTCCGGTGTGTATGTTGCATTTGGAGTAGAGTATTGGTCTTGATAGTTGTAACTCCATGAAGAATCTGGGTGATACCCCCAAACTTGATGATAATTATCATATACATACTGATTGAGGTAGTTACCACCATACTGTACCGGCCCAAGATTGACGGTGCATTGATTACTCGGGTGATTGCCAGCACAATAGCCACAGGTAACTGCCATCTTTCGACTCTGTTGGGCTGCGATAACGTCCAACTTCCTCGAAAGTTCTTTAATTTGTGCTGACATTGCGGAAAGTGTCGCGAGTCTGTCAATCTCCGCTTCCTTTGGTTGAGTCATGTTCGTGTATGGCCATTGATACGCAAAGTCATCCATGGTACCTGAAAAGAGAGAAATATAGGAAGAGAATTAAAAATAAAAATAAAAATGTTTAAATTAAGACTAATTTGATTGAAGCTAATATTTGTAAAACTGTATTAAACTAATTCCCCGGCAACGGCGCCAAAAACTTGTTGGGTAAAATCTAATTACGCACAACACGCAAGTATACGTGGTCAACAAGTAATAAAGTGATAAGTTGAGTATCGTTCCCACAGAGAATTGTTTAATAAAAATCACCAAGTACTAATCCGTAACCAACTCAATCTTATTTAAACAAATGAATTTAATGTTATAAATTAAAATATTTAACTAAACTAATTCTAATTACCACTAATTAAAAATCAGATTATGGAGAATTAAGATCACAACTTCACTTATTGCTTCATTTAGGTTAACACACTTCTCATCAATTATTCTCTATCCCAAATTGTTAATCAAGAACACGAAAGTAGTATTAACCACCTCTCGATGCACTAATACCGTATTAACTTCAATCCACAATTAAGATAAAAATCTGTTAAACACCTTAACCAACTAACCCACTATATCTCTATGTGAATTACAATTAAAGAAAGTTGAAGAACAAGTTCTCTATAAGATTACATGCGGCGTCAAGCATATCTCTACCTTAACACTCATCAAGTTTAAGCTACTAACAAAATCCTGAACACATGCTATCATGATTAGATCTAAATCTATACTTCATCTCTCGAGTTCATATAGATTATCACGGTAATTGATGGCCAATCAATTAAACAATTAATTCCAAATCATAATAGACAATCCTCATAATAGAAAATACTAATTGATAACGAAACATATTAAAATAAACTACACAATAAGATCCATTGTAATCTCAAACAAAGAATTAGTTCATGATTATTGAATTTAAACTAAGAATCCACAATTGAATAATCATTAAAAGATAAAGATAGAAGAAGATGAGAAGAAATAATCTATTGTCAGTAGACTTGACGCTCCCTCCTTGCTCCTACTTCAAATCTTCAATGGTCTCCAAGTTGCTTCAATCTCCAAATCTAATTAGAACTAGGGTTATGTTCTAATCTAAAGGAGTGTTTAATCTAGTCTAAGCTATGTAATCCCTAAGCTAAGCTATGTAATCTCCTCTTATTCTATGCCTTACATCATGTATTTATAGGTTACAAGTCTAAGTTTTAACTTAGGAATAAACCCAATCCAATTTGAAGTAAAAAAGGTATCAAAATTCGCCCAAAACGCGTCCAGGCCCGCACCAAGCCTTTCCCCGCGCTCAAACTCTGCTTCCTAGCGCCTAGGCGCTTGATTTGGCCTTGGCTGGACCGCCTAGGCGCTTGGTAGATGAATGGTTACTGACTTGGAGCGCCTAGGCGCTTGATTTAGCCTTGGCTGGAGCGCCTAGGCGCTTGTTGCTTTTTTCAACATTTTCTGCTCCGACGTCCTTTGGAAAAATGGTCATAACTTCTTCGTCCGAACTACGATTTACATGATTCAAGATGTTCTGGAAAGAGAAAAAGTAGATCTACAACTTTCATTCTTGAAGTTTTGCGAAATAATATCCGGAGCTATAGTCAAATTGGCTCTGAAGTGACTGCTGTGTAAATGGCAAGCCGAAAACGCGAATCTAGCCACCCCAAACATCGATCCAAGTAACTTTTGTCCCAATTCCTACAGAACAATATAAAACATGCATGAATAGACACAAAAACATAAAAACATCCTAAAAGACTTGAGAACAACAATAAATTAAGCTTGAATGTATCCAATTCATGTGTATAAAACTCACTCATCAGGATGTAATGAAGGTTTCTCCCAACGGAGTTTCCACAGATAAGTCAAAGTCTAATTTTTCCGGAGTCAAATTTAATCTATGAGCGCAAGTAAGAGAAATAAAAGAATGGGTAGAACCGGTATCAAATAAAGTATAGATTTCGTTAGAGTTTATGATAAGCTTACCCGTGGTGACCTCATTTGTAAGACCCCAAATTATTAATAAATGAAATTTAATTTCCTCTATTTATCATTTTGAAATAGTAAGGGTTGATTTGATTAATGTGGTTAGTTATGGGTAAAATGCGCAAATATTTTAAATAAGCAAGTAGTTATAAAATACTCATTGTTGTCGAAGAATATTCGTTTGGTAGTGGAATATTTTTGTTGTCGGGGAATATTCGTACGACGACGTAACCTTGTGTGGGCCCCATAGCAGAAAGCAATTGGATGAAAAAAATGACAAGTATAAGTTGTTTATAAATAACGGCGTAGTTGTTACCGTTAATACTGTTAGAATACCCGGTGGTTAAAACACAGTAATACGTGTTGTTGAACAGTAGCACACGGTATTGCAACAATTATTGATTCTTACGTAAGAAGGCACTACTCAATAATTGTTACAGTAATTACTGTTCATTATTTTATTTTATTGATTCAATAATTGCTGCGTTAATTTTTTATATTACTGTTATTTCAATAATTGTCACTACACAGTATTTTTCATTATCGGAGTAATAATTCATATTATCTGAATAATATTATTAGAAAATATTATTGGCAATGTCTAGAAAGTTCTGTCTAAGGAGAGATTTGGTCACCTAATTGCGCGCTAGTAAGGAGAAATCTTTATTGGAAAGCCCCCTCTTTCCTGGAAACGGTCTGGTTGCCAGTACTGTGATTCTGTAATATTATTTGTGAATAATTAATTATTGATTTATATGATGAGAAAAATATTGATTTTATGTGGATATAGATGGAGAAAATTTTTAAAGTGACAATTGTTAAAAATTAATATTTTATCTTTTCTGATAAAATAATATTTTAGTATATTATTATAATATAATAATGGGGATATTTTTACAATGAATGTGGGATATATGAGTATATGAGGATGAGGAGTATTTTTGTTGTAAAAGTTGTTTAAAACATATTAAACATGTCCGTGGGTCCATTTCTTGACTGAAATTTGATTATAGCCTATAAAATCGCCCGTTTATAGATTTCGGTCAATTTCTGTTTGGAATTTGAAAAACATTTCTTCTGCAAAGTTGTAGAAAATTGAATTTCCTATAAAAAGTCTCGAGATTTGAATTTTCTGATAAAAGGGCTATTTATTATGAATTATTGAAGTTCTGAAGTTCCAGAATAATTAATTTTTGGAAGTTTAAAATATTTATAGTTAGAAAAACGTTTTTATTGTTTTGGTTGGCCCCCTATGTGTTGAAAATGGCTGAAATCAGATTTTCAAAGTAGGCGTAGGAAATATTTTATTAATATTAATATTATATTAAATTTTTTACTTTGGTATTCTAAGCATTTTCCTATAAATAGGGTGCTTAGGTTAGAATTGAAAATCACACCAGAAACTAAAGATTTCTCTCTCTATAATATCGAGCGTATTTGTGAGTATTTTAGTACTTTGAGTATTGTTATACGGTGCAAGTTCTTTCAGCACTATATCCAGTATTCCAGTCAGAAGTACTATTTTTTCTGAGGTAAGGGATGTTATTTTATTCGAAGATGATATTATTTCTTCAATATCATCATGTCGAAATATTGGTTGGAATTTTTTTTATCAAATTTGGAACTTTTTCATGTCGGGAGTACTATTCACGAGTTACTATTCACGAAGCGTGATGATATTTTTTTATGAAATTTCTATCTTTTGAGGTCGGAGTTACTATTCACGTATACGACACTATTCACAAAAAATTATATTTTCTTTTATGTGTCCAAAATTGTCTGTTATGATCCCTATCTTTGATTGGATCTATGTTTTGATCTTCATTCTTGAATTTTACTCCAATCTGGTTATTTATGAAGTATTTTTTAACTTGGATTATTTAAAGTACGAATCCTTAATACTTGTTCTTTTGTTTCACTGGATTCGTTTTCTTTAAAATATTTTTCATCATCCTCAATCCTAAATGATGATATTACTGAATATCTTTGGCCCGTAGTGCAAAGATGAATGATTTCTTGATGAATATCTTTGACCCATAGTGCAAAGATGAACAAGTATTGAGATAAACATGACCGACTGATTAATATCTTTGGCCCGTAGTGCAAAGATGAACAGGTGTTTAGATGAACATGACTAACTGATGAATATCTTTGGCCTGTAGTGCAAAGATGAATATTTGATTCCAGATATATATTGATTGATGTTACAGGGATAAAATATCGACGATGAACTTTTAAATTCATATATAGAAGATAGTATTTTGCATTCTCTACTTAACTTTTTTAATGAATTATTATTTCTGTTGCGAAGATTGATTTAAAACTGGTAGTCTATTGTATTCTATTAGATTTTTCCCTGTTGAGGACTAACGATAATTTGTTCTATATTATCTTAGTCATAATGTTCTTTACTGACTAGTTGAGCTCACCCTGTTCCTTGTTGTTCCATTTTTCTTCTCAGGATGCGAGAATGTAGCGAGTACTAGTCGGGGTATGGAATGGTAGTTCTAGAAGTTGTTCTAGTAGTCCTCACTATTCTATAAAATAGTGTATTAATAATTGTAATGAGGATTTATTTGAGTGTAGATATTGTCTAGATGACAATATTTGTATTTAAACTCACAGTTTTTATGTTGTATTAATAATGTTATAGTTGTTTCTGTACCATGTATTTGACGACTCAGAATGGGTGTTGTATACCTATTTTGGGGGCGTCACATCATTCAGGTTCCTTGCTTTCTGGGAGGTCACAACAAACGCTCTCCCTTACACTACCGGTTTTGACTTTTATGGGACGGCATTTGGTGCCTCCATCCTAGCTGAATTTGTCTTCGGTCAACGACAAAATCGGGCTAAGTGACCTTCTCTTCCACAATTATAACATGCTTTGGACGACATCGCGCAGTTTGGACTGATGTGCCCCTCCCCTCCGTATTTGAAACATATGATAGGTGGTCGTTCTCCTTCCTTTACGGCATGTGCTGGTGTTGACGTCTTTCTATCATTGTTGAATCTCCTCTTCTTGAAATGTCCATTCTTATTGTTTTGGCCCTGATTACCACCGAAGTGGTTACCATTTCTGGCCTGTTGATTCACTCCACGCTTTATCACCGCTTCGATGACTGTTCTCACTGGTATTATCATTTTGTCGGTTGCTCTCTTTTATTTGCTTTGACTCGTTATCGCGCTCCACTAACTGAGCCCTATTTACAACATCTGAATATAAACACAGTTTATGAGAAATAAGATGTTGACGTATCTCCGGCTTCAAACCTCTTAAAAACATCCGTGTCATTCTCTCTTCATTATCCACCAAGTGGGATGCAAACCGGGATAACTCCGCAAATTTAGCCTCGTATTGCGACACGGTCATATTGTTTTGTTTCAACTTGATAAACTCCACCTCCTTCATGTGACGAATACTTTCGGGATAGTATTTGTCGTTGAACAGCTCTTGAAACTTCTCCCAAGACATCTTCAGTACGGCAGGTTGAATACGTTTTATCGATTCCCACCAGTAATCTGCCTCTCTGCGCAACATAAAGGCGGCAAAGTGAACCTTTTGCTCCTCGGAGCATCCCAAGATATCAAATATCTTGGTGATCTGCTTTATCCATGCTTCCGCCATAAGTGGTTTTGGCTCTCCATTAAACTCCGGTGGTCCCAGCTCCTTGAACTGTTTAGCGGTGACCGCCCTAGAGTTTTCAGTGTTTCCACCTGCATTTTGGACAGGAGCTGCTCTCGCCTGCTGTCGCATGAATTGCATAAAACCCCTGAACATTTGATCATTCATCATTTGGTCAATGTTGTTATTTGCATGAGGATTGTCACCTTCCTGATGCACATTATCCTGATTATTGATATGTGGTGAATCAACGGTCGCCTGTGCTCCATTGCTATTCTCAACATTCTCAGATGTCATTTTCAGATACTGCCACAAAACAAAGGTTAATTGGCATGTAACATATTATCCCTTAATTCTGACCGACCAATTAAATACCACATAAACTTAGGTAGGTCATACTAGCGAAGGAATTCCCCGTCTCTCCCCTCCTAGTACTATTCTCACATCTTAGCCAGGATCATATCCCTAAGCTCTGATACTAACTGTGACGCCCCCAAAATTAGGTATACATCACCCATCTTGGGTCGTCGGATATATGGTATAAAATTCAAATACAACTTACTAATACAACTGTCGTGTACAATACGACAAAACATAACTGTGAGTTTGAATACAATTATTGTCTACTAGATATTATACAAACTCAAAAGGAGTCCTCATTACAATTATTAACACACTATTTCACAGAATAGTGAGGACTACTAATGCTATCCTCTGGACCGTCACTCCGTTCCCCGACTAGTCCCTGCTATGTTCTCATTTTCTGAAGAGAACAGTGAAAAAAGGGTGAGCTCAACTAGCCTAATAAGAAATATTATGACTAAGATAATGCAGAATAAATTATCGTTAGCCTTCAACAGTGTTAAACTGATAAAATATAACACCATCAAGTTTAACTGCAGCGGAACAAGCAATCCATTAAAAGAGTCAAGTAGAGAATAAAAGTTACTATCTTTTATGATTTAAAAGGTTTTTCATGACTTTTATCACTGGGACTCAGCTTAATAAATAATCCACATCATCGAATCACCCCTGCACTACGGCCAAAAATATTATTTAGTATCACGACCACAAATTATCCATGCACTACAGCCAAGGACATTCGTGTATTCATTAATGGTCATGATCATGCCAACAACTGTCCATCAATGCACTACGGGCCAATGATAACTTTTACCACATCATTTGTAACATTACGGTCATGATTACACCGAATAATCTCTGGTCATAATCATACCAAGTCCATCTATGCACTACAGGCCACAGATGACTTTCAACATAATATAAACATGAGGATGATGACAATGATATAAGAATTCAATTAAACAAGTTCAAGAATTAATTTATCCAGGAACTAATAATGTCCAAATTGTCAACATGATACTGCTTTGTAGAGTAAAATTCAAGAATGATCAGAATAATATTTTCATGAAAAGATACTGGATGAAGCGCAAATATCAAGGATATTTTACTAATTTCATGGAGTATAGAAGTCAAAACTTTAACCAACTGAGTATAATAAAGAATGGAATAACAAAAGAAATCACCATGTATGCGGTACTTCGCATAGACATGTTAGTCCAACAGAATAATAATAACGGAACCAAGTCAGACAAAATTTGCACCGACAAGATGTTCCAACAGAATAATAAAGGCGAAACCAGGTCCGGTGTAAAACACACATACAAGATATTCCAACAGAATAATAATAAAGACGAAATCAGGTCTGGTGTAAAACACACAGACAGGATGTTCCAACAGAATAATAATAAAGACGAAACCAGGTCCGGTGTAAAACACACAGACAGGATGTTCCAACAGAATAATAATAAGCAATGGAATAACAACAGTTCTCTTCATGAATAGGAAAGAATAACACCCTTTACATTAGTAGGAGATTGAATACTGCAGTAGTGTAGTAACAAAATACTCTTCTTCTTTCTCTCTTATTCTCTCTATACTTTCTCTCTCTATAGCTTGAATGAATTCGTGAAAAACAATGAAGCACTAGGCCTCTATTTATAGAAGATTTCTAGCTTAGCACTTGAAATGTGAAAAGGCAAGTGGCTTGACGACTGGTGATGTGAAAAGAAAAGTGGATTGACGCCTGTAATGTGAAATACCAAGTGGTTTGACGCCTGTAATATGAAACGACAATTAGTTCGACGCCTGTAATATGAAACGGCAAGTGGTTTGACGTCTGATAAAGGTAATTACTATTGGCGAATGTAATTACTATTGACGAAGAGACTCTTAGATGATGACATATGGGCCCCCCCATAAAATAACCAAACTTACCACAAACGTCTAATAATAGACTCTTTATATACATCAAGGATTGAATAAATATTACTACAAATCATTTTATTTTTAATCAACACATTTAATCTTTCAACAATTATTAATCATTTATAACTTGTCGTCTCAATTATTGATTTAATAATATAACATATTAAACAGATGATACTGTGACAATAATTGAATCAATAATATAAGAGATATGATGCAGCAATTACTGTAGCAATAATTGAGTATAGCTGAGTGACTTCTCACGTAAGCATCAATAATCAATACCGTGTGCTACTATGCAACCACTCGTATTACTGTACTTTTACTACCGGGTAGTTCAACAGTTTTAACAGTAACAGTTTTACGCCGTTATTTTCATAAAGTATTTTTGTCGTTTTCTCAATCCGACAATAATTCCGTTGTGGGGTCCACCAATGATTGTGCCGTCGTACGAATATTCTCCGACAAAAAGAATATTCTCCGACCAAACGAATATTTTATAACAACTTGCTTACTTTGCAAAATTTATAAATATTACCCACAACTATAACATTATATCAAATTTACTCCATAATATTCAAAAATAATATTTATAGAAAATTCATCTTTATTTATAAAAGTTGGGGTCTTACAAAATCGAATTAAATAGAGAGTCAAATAAGGATAAAGAAACTTGTTGAGTAATGATTTGTTAATGTATTCTACAAAATTAAGGATAAAGAGTTGATTAAGTAGGAAAGCTGTTGTTAATGCTTTAGAAGACAAAAGTCATATTTTCTTTCTCCATCAGCTCTTTTTTTAATAATAATATTTAGTTTTTTTAAAGAATAGTTAATCTGTTCACATAGTAATCTCAATATTTACTATCAATTTTAATACTAACTCCATATCACAAAAAGTATCGCACTTATAAAAATTATAATTTTTTATTATATTTTGTATTTCATATTTATCTCTTAAACTTGTTTTATAAAATAAGTTTTTTTTGTTAATAATAATAAATAAAATGATGTAACGTCTTAATCATTACCATTGGACTTGGCAAACGGGCCGGGCCAAAACGGCCCGGGTTTTGACGGTCTAAAAAAATTAAGCCCAAAACCCGGTTTTTGACGGCCGGACCGGGCCGACCAGTTTGTCTAGGTTGATTTATGACCATTTTTTGGACCTAGCCCAAACGGGTCGGGCTTCTGACGGGCCGGGCCAAAATGGCCCGATTTTTTATGAATTGGAAAAATGAGATCCAAAACCTACTTTTTGACGGGTGGGCCGACCCGGACTGGCCTGCGGACTTGGACTAATTTTTCCAGGTCTAATTACCATCACAATTTCATTAAAACGTGATCACTACTGAGTAATGTTACGTGGACAAAAAAGTTTACAAAATAATGTTGCAGATTCACTAGACATGAGTGAACCTAGTGATAAAAATCAATCAAAATCAACCATATTATTTTATAAACAATTTTTTCTAAGATTTTTTTTTCATTACTACTGAATATAAAAATAATGATACAATTAATTGATCTGTTAAAAAACCTTTTACTTTCATGTCATGTTTACATAGTTTATATTTAAAAGGCCGAGAGGGTCAAAATCTAGTGAGATTACAGACCAGATTATTTTAGATGAGCTCAATTTTGGACTGATATTGTATGGGCCATTTACATTACATTATGAACCCGATTTATCCGTATCCGACCCACACTCGCTGGCGCTGCAAATTGGTCGAGCTGGTAATCTTGATACAGGTCAGAGTATCAAATCCAAATGTTCACCGATCCGAGCAACTGAGAAGAAACCCCGAGTCGAACAGAGAGAGAAGATGTTTCTACGTAGGTTCACGCGCCCATTGATGATGATGGCAAGGGTGAAGGAGACGACGGGGATCGTCGGGCTAGAGGTTGTTCCGAACGCGAGGGAGGTGCTGATCAGTCTCTACAACAAAACCCTAAAGGAGATCCAGGCTGTTCCTGAGGACGAAGGCTACCGTAAGGCCGTCGAGAGCTTCACGCGCCATCGCCTGAAGGTATGCCAGGAAGAAGAGGACTGGGAAGTCATCGAGAAGCGTCTCGGTTGCGGTCAAGTCGAAGAGCTCATCGAAGAGGCCCAAGACGAGCTCAAGCTTATCGACAAAATGATCGGTCCGTACACTTTATTTCTCCTATCTATATATTCCTTTCTAATATCTCTATTCGTTTTTATTCCATTTCTAAGCTTTAACTTGGCTAGAATCTGTGCATTATCACATAATTTACCTACTGCATTATTAATTGAACTCAGTCATCAAAATTGCAAGTTTAGTGTTTGGATTTTCCCAATGCCTTGTTCGAGAGATATGCTACTAATATTTCTATGAATGGAAGTTAATAATAACCTCATGGTAATTGGTAAATTCTGAACCATTCTCTTTGAGATGATGGGGAATGTTCTTAAGAAAAAATCAGAGATGCAAATACTCTGATGCCAAGTCGTAATCAAGATGGGTCACTGGCATTTAGATTAATAATTTTTCTAAGTAGTGCCTAGCCAGCACTTTTGTGAAGGTAGATTGTCTCATACATTGGTGTTTAACTCTGAAATAAACCAACTTTTCAAGTGGTAGGGATGTCATAGCAATTTCACCTACTTACATAATGCATTGCTGGTGAAAGCACATGTCTTTGTATGGAAACTCCATTGCATCAAGACTTTTATTTGGTTTTGAGAAATGAAGTTGTAATGCACTTATTTAAATGCTTCCTCTTCATAACTAGTGGTCACAGGAGTCTTTCACGATCAGTTATGGGATAGTTGCTTGTTTTCTTACCAGAACCTTCTGTTATTGATAATCCTTCTTCAATATCTCTGTTGTTTGGCAGGGCTCAGTTTTTACTCTTTGAAACTGAAATATTAGCTATCGTCATTAATTATGTTGTATCCAGTTTTTTGGGTGTGAATCGGAATCACTAAAAGTTTGCCGCTGCACCCAGATTCTGTATTCTAACTTCAGTCCTGTGTCCTTCCCTCTAGAAGTAATGTAATTCATAAGAGTCTTAAGAAAGAGCATATTCAAAGGGGGGAAATTGATGTGGTTATGGGGAGGTGCAAATCTTATGTTGGAGTCAAATAGTCTATGTTTCTCTAGGTTAATATCCATCTAGCTGTTTTTATTTTACTCATTATGTTTTATTTATTTAGGGTAATTCAGTATTATTTTTTTTCTTTTTTGCATTTAAAAGTGTTTGACAGGCTAGGTTTCAAGGTTTGGGCTTTAAGATATTTTTTTAAAATTTTGTAAGTCTAAAACAAGTCCTAAAATAAGACCAGTTCATTAGTCAAACTTGTTCAGCAAAATTACTTTGTCCCTGGGTCTTCAGGTTCTTTTTATATATGTAAGTATATGATGTAATAGCATTGTTTTAGGAATGATGAATGAATAAAGAAAATATACGAGTCTTGGGTTCTCCAAATTTCAAAATTAGGTAACAGCTATAAGCCTATAACACTTCCAAACTACAATTTCTGACTCATGATCCCAAAGATGATAGACCATTGTTTGTTGATTTCCATACAAGCTGCGTTAAAAAATCATTGCAACTAGCCCGTGACTGGCTATCCTATGCACTATGTTTGAGAGGAACGAAGAGAAGTGGAAGTATTTTCTCTCATTTTTTGGAAATTGTGAAATGTGAATAGTAGAGAAGCAAATAAGGCATATTACTATTTTGTCCTTATTTTTAGAATATACTATTTTTGACATGTTATAAATATATTGAGGAAAAATGTATTACAAAAATTTTATTAAAGAAATTTCTCTTATTTTATTAAAGAAATTTCTCTTCACAAACAATTTATTAATGAAATTTCTCTTCTCTTTGTATCTTCCCACTTATGGATAGAATTTTTGGAAAGAAAGTTGGTCCATCTTCTTTCCATTTCTATTCTTTTCTTTTCTTTTCTCTTCTTATTACACATCCAAACACGAGAGAGAGCGCATCCTCTCCTCCTGTTTCTCTCTAAAATCACTCCAACGAAATGGAGTGATAGAACCTAGTATTGTTGAATATTGCTTAAACGTCGTTGGAACAGGTAACTATGCAAGGAAAAGAATATTTTTTTCAACAAGTAGCCCTTCATATTTCTGTTCCTTTTGTGTATATTTATTAATGTTCTTGTATAACCTCACTGAGGGAAAAAAATGCTTAGAACTTACTCCTTTTTAACCTATAGAAGGTGACCCAGAGATCAGTCTACCAAGTAATGTCCCTCTTTAGTCTTATTTGCTTAGTTATAATAGCTAAGTTACTTGTAAGTTTGTCAAAATGCTTTTCTAAAGGTATTGATAAAAAAAGAAAATAGAAAAAGAAAAGAAAAGAAAGATATTATGTTTTAGTATAACTTAGTATAATCTTGAGAATGTTTTTGCATACCTTTATTGTTGGTCCAGTGTGGTGACCATATACTAGGATTACCTTCACCCTGCAACGTATTACTAACTACTCCATAAAATTTGTTAGCTTTTCTTTTGGCGCTCAAATGGTGTGCATTTTTTTGGTGTTTTTGGATCACAGAGTGGGACCCATGGGGTGTTCCGGAAGACTATGAGTGTGAAGTTATTGAGAACGATGCTCCAGTTCCCAAGCATGTTCCCCTACATCGACCTGGTCCTCTCCCTGAGGAGTTCTACAAGACGTTGGATTCTGTTACAACAGGCACATTGGAGGATATTACCATTAAAAAGGAAGATCCTGCAATAGCCCAGTGAAGCGTTCTGCTGGCACTTGTTTTGGTTTCTGAAGAAACTTGTTTGACTGGTGAAACAATCTCTTCTCCTTAATGGTTTCCTTTTCTTTTCTTTTTTTTTTTTGTGTATTTTCAGTTAATAATAATATTCTCAGAAGGAGCTGGTTTCACAGAAATGTATTATGTTTTAAGTTTCATTTTCTTAAAGCTGTGAAATGAATCCGGGAATCATATACAAAAAGCACCTTGATTTCACATATTATAAATTTTCACCATCACATACTGCCTCCTATTTTTTTTTTTCCTTTTTCAGATTGTTGTGCAACATGCTTGTTTTCAAATTGTTGTGTTTGGCAGATTAGAAAATAAGAGGGTAGGTTAGCATGAAATGAATATGCCTAATAAAGTGATAGATACCCCACCATTCCATCTGTGTCAGCACTGCACTGTATTTTCTAACCGGATTCACAAAAATAATGGAAATGGAAAGGAAAAGGATTCTGGAAATCAGAGGCATCCCATCCAGAAACTGTCAAAAAGTAAATTTAAGTTTTTAACATTTAATGTTTGGAAAAAATAAGATTGGTACAAAACAAGTACTACGTGTCCAGAATCTATCTTGTAATTATGAGAAAAGAATTTTAACCTAGAATGTTATTTTATTAAACTTTCTATTACTCAATTTTATGGGACAAATGGTCTATTAATATTATATTATATTTATATACAGATTAATTGATATATTTTGTTTACATGAAAACTATAGAGAAATATCATTTTTTTAATAATGACTTTATAACTTAAAAAATATTATTATTATTATTATTATTACTACACTAGTATTATTATATTGCTGGTGTGATCTTAAATTATTTATTAGTACTTCTTTTAATATAAGTAAATTGCTACGAAATATGGTCAAACCTTGTTGAGTTAGGATTTGATGTTTCTTAGTACTCATTCCATTCCTAAATAAGTGACGTTTTGGAAGAAAAAATTTGTTTCAAATTATCTGTCGTTTATAACTTTCTAGGAGAATAAATTAAGTATTTACTTTCCTATATCACCCTTACCTTCTCTCATTATCCCAAAAATTCTCACCCTTAATATTAATAATTTTTAACTTCATATAAAGGGATAGTGATAAAATTTTATACATATTTTAACTATTAAATAATAATATTAAATAATTTTTTTAATTCATATATAAATACCTTAAACAGTCCCTTATTTAGGAACTAACCAAATACTTTCTAGAAGCCCTTCAACGACCCCCAAAAACAATACAAGTACGGAGTATTTATGTTTCAATTAATCTAATACTACTAGTATAACTAATCCAGCGTACATCTTTATTAGCGCGTCAAGTCAAGCATTATTCTCCTCCTCCTCTTCTCCTCCCTCCCAGACTAATCACAATCCACCACCCAATCAAACTTTTCTCTCTCTAGAAAGTACCAATTCAATGGCGTCGTCGTCGGATCTGGAGTCTAGGGCGAAGGAGGCTTTCATCGACGACCACTTCGAACTTGCCGTTGACCTTTACTCTCAAGCCATATCCCTAGACCCTAATCAAGCCGAACTTTTCGCCGACCGTGCTCAGACCAACATTAAGCTCCAAAATTTCACTGGTACCTTCTATCTTTTCTCTCTCAGCATTAGGAGAATCGTGTTTTATGTTTGTCTTTGTTTGGTTTCCAATTATTGAAATTCTTGTAGTTGATTTTGCTGTCCGGGGGTAATTTTGGTGCAGACAGATAAAAAGTTTTAATATTTTGTACTCCCTCCGTTCTAAATCATAACATCAATATTGACTTTCTAAAAAAATTGAGACATTTTCAAACTCATTTAAATTTTGAAAACAATAATCTTATAGCTAGAAGTATTTTTTAGTTAGCTTATTATATTTGAAGTCTTCCTTTTTTTGTTATCTGTATATTTATTGTTACGGTCTTTTAATTTCTAAAGGACATTGCAATCATCACTTTTTTTTATGGTTCCCGATGTTCGAGAATTTTGGGCAAATAATTGAAGCTCAATAAGCTCGAAAGATAGATATATTGTATATTTTCCCTTAGTTATTAACTGATCCCGTCAGAGGTGTATGTGATTGATAATGTCAATACATGACTTATGGGCATATGTCACTATAGAGTTTTGGGATGTCTCATAATGTCGGGTCAGCTGTGTGTGAGCATCTTATTGTTACTCGCATTTTAATCAATGATGTCATCTTTGGTTCACACGAGCTACACATACTGGTGTGGATGAATGCATTGTATTGCAGGCCTTTTTATCAAATTGGAATTAGCTTGGTATGCCAGATTGCAATTGTAGCCTATATTGTCTTTTTTTTATCTGGTTTGTGTTCATTCTTGTTACAAATTTGTACTCTGAACTTGTTGTGAAGATGGTCTAAAAATAACCCTCTCTGGTCATTGTGCAACTAAATCATTTCCACTATTTATGAATATTGGCCAAGCTTGAGGTTTCCAAGTTATGTTCAGATGTTATTTGTTTTTATTACATTTATGACAAATTGTCCTCCCCAGCGATTCCACTTGCATGAAGACCTGTACACAATCTAATTGGTGTTTCGTTTTTTGTTGCTATCTATACTATTTTCCAAGTTTCTATTATTTAATTAATCTGATTTATATGAGCAGGAGCTGTTGCTGATGCAAGCAGAGCGATTGAGTTGGATCCTTCAATGGCTAAAGCATATTTACGTAAAGGGTGTAGTTCCTTTGTAATTTGGTGTTTTGTTGCGATCCAGTTACCTCCATGGGCAATATCATAGTTTCCTCAGATATACCTGTTTTCTATGGTGCTGTGTTTGTAAACTTATTTTGTAATTTTATTAATTCGTGTTTCTACTTACAGTATTGCTTGTGTCAAGCTCGAAGAATATCAGACTGCCAAGGCTGCGTTGGAAACTGGTGCTTCTTTAGCCTCTGGAGATTCAAGATTCATTAATCTGGTCAAAGAATGTGATGAGCGTATTACAGGTAATGTGGTTGCTTCTAAAGCTTGTGGGTGGCATCATAATAATGTATTGACCATTGACCAGATCTTTCACCAATGTCCTCAAGTAAATTGGGTGTCCTATCAACTAATTAGAGAACCCCTAAAATACTATCATACCTTAATGCTATCTGGATGCTTAGTCTAATCTATTTTTATATCTAGGATTAGTCACATGTCTAAATTAATATTATGACCTTTAATTGACTTGTACATGCATGGAGTTAACTATATCACATTCTTGATATCAAATTGCATTCCTATCTAAATATATTTCCAGATTGTTTTGGGCTACATGTTTGTAATGCGCTTCCACTTATTTTTCTGGCGGCACACTGAGTGTATAATAATTTTTATTGAGTGGATGTTGTGCATTTATGGATCAGTTTGCAAAGATCTGTTTTGGTTTTCTTGTCTGCTTATAACAATTGGTTTGGTAGAGAGAGTAATAATGGTGTATCAAACTGGTCTCTTATCTTTTAAAGCGGTGAACTTTTTATGTCTCAAATATAATATCAGGGTCTTGAAGGAGGACATTATAATAAATGCTCTGTAACTTGTGCGTTTCTCTCTCTGTGTGTATTTTATTCGTCTGTTTGATGTGTTTTACTGGCTTATTCAGAGGAAGCTGGCGAGCTACTACCCGAAACAGTCGGTGGATAAAGCCTCCACTGATAATGATACACCTGGACATCCAATATTGGATAAGACTGCTGAAACTTCAGAGACAGTTAATAACTTATCTGATCAGGTGACAGTGGTGCCATTACCTCAAACCAAAATATAGGTACTGACAACTTGTTATATGGTGCCATCAGTTAATGTACTTAGCTTACAGAATCCCGGCCCATTCTGGAAGTTATTGTAACAATATCCACAATTCGTCAACTGCTTGAACTACTAAGAGGGTTTTTGGGATTGCTTATAAGAGTCAAACCTGTTTATAATCAGTTTTAAGGAGCAAAACGGGTTTGGTAATCTGATTTTAAAATTGCTTATTTTGTTTTATGGAAAGAAGCTCCAATTTGGAGCTTTTGATTATTTCTCAAATCTTATAATCAGGTTTGACCAAGTATATTACGTATCTATCCCTATTTATTTTAATAATTACATTCATTACCCATCTTTTCTTCTCATTACATTCTTTTTTACTAGTAGTAATTTACACTTGAAATAAGTGATTTACAAATTCTTTTTATAACAAAAACTTTTCACTTTTTAGTAATTTAAGTGCTTTTTATTTATCAAACCCAAACTACTTTTTTTTTTGAAATTGATTATAAGCAAAAACAATAATCAGAATCAGTAATTAGCAAAATCCCAAACATACTCCAAGGGTCCGTTTGGTAACGGTTTTTGCTTCTATCTTTTTGTTTCTACTTCTATCTTTTTGAAATTGGAAGCTGAAAATACTGTTTGGTAATTGTTTCTGTTTTGAAAATAGTGGAAGTAAAAATTTTGGCAACACAATGAGCCATTCCAACTTTAATGAGGTCCAAGCATCGAATCTTGTTAACAACAAAATTTTGAACTCTACCTCTTCATAAAAATAAAAAAGACTTGCATTCAAATATAATTTTCAAACAACTTTGTTTGATTTTTGTTTTCACTAGTGAAAGCAAGTAGAAGCAAAAACATATGAAAACAAAAATAAGAAATAAAAACTATGAAAGCGAAAACAGTTACCAAAACGAACCCTAAGTTATTCGATTATTTTTATATTACCAGTTATTGGGGGTTAAGTGAAATTTTAGTGGTTCCTGTTTTATAATACTATAAGTTTAATGTTGAAATATTCTGTCCCATTCTGGAAGTTGTTTCACACTTGCATTTTGTTATGCGTAATTGTGTAATATTAACCCTTCTGTCTTGTCACGTGATTTTTCTCAATGGCCAATATTTGCAGGCATGAATTTTATCAGAAACCACAGGAAGTTGTTGTGACTATCTTTGCGAAGGGTATACCAGCTAATAGTGTCGCTGTTGACTTCGGTGAACAAATAGTGTGTCCATGATTTTTTTTCTTTGGCATATACATTTTATTACTATAATTTTAAGCTACTTATTTGAGAAAAATAAACTGTCAATACCCAAAATTCTCCTCTCTTGTGGTTGCTTTACAGCTCAGTGTTACCATTGATGTGCCTGGCGAAGATGCATATATTTTTCAACCTCGTTTATATGGAAAGGTGATCCACAATTTATATTTTTGAACAACTTCTTGTTAAGATCTTACCCGCCTTTAATCCTTTATACTAGAGTTAAAGATGAAACTGGATATCATTCCTAAACTAATAATCAGATAAATGAGGTGAATGCTTATCTAGGATTTCTTGGTTTTGCTGTTAGATAATCCTTTAGAAGAAAAAAAATATATTACTCTTTTTTAATTTTAAATATTAATTTATTTTTCCTTTTGTCTAGCCTCAGTCAAGTTGGTCAATGAATGGTAGAAGGAAAATTCCTTGAATGATTTTTTTGTTGGCTTTTTGCCATTCCATGTGCCAGAAAGTGTTATAAACTCTTCGAATTTTAACTAGGTATCTTCATGCATAACAGATAGTTCCTACAAAGTGCAAATATGAAGTGCTTTCTACGAAGATTGAAATTTGTCTCGCTAAGGCTGAAACTATACACTGGACATCTCTTGAGTTCAGTAAGAACAATGCAGTTCCTCAGAAGACATTTGTGTCATCAGGTTAGGTCAACATGCTTCTTGTATGGTTAAATTTATACCCAGTCTGAAAATGTATCATCAAATTGTGCCGGTCCAACTAAATTGTTTGTGCATGAGAAAGAATACTCACTCGCAAAATAGGTTTGTTGGGCATGGATATTAAGACCTTCCAAAAACACTTTTATTCAATTGTTTTAATGGTACATTTAGCTTGGCTATCATAAATTCTAGTGTTTTTCTGACTGTTTATTTTAAAGGCGCTCAAAGACCCGCTTACCCTACCTCAAAACCTAAGACAGTGGACTGGGACAAACTGGAAGCGCAAGTGAAGAAGGAGGTATGCTTGTAATCTGGTAGCTTAAATTTTTCTTCCTCCTGCCACTCTTATGTTACAAGGATTTGTGAATTGAAAATTTTGTAACTGACTGTGTTTTGAATTTAGGAGAAAGACGAGAAACTAGATGGCGATGCAGCTTTGAATAAATTTTTCCGCGACATATACGGTGACGCTGATGAGGATACAAGAAGAGCAATGAGAAAATCTTTTGTAAGACTGATGTCAACTTTAGAATATATGTGGTTTAACAAAGTCTTGACTTTCTTTCTGGAATCACAGTGAAACATTTTTGTAAACTGTTGGGGGACATAATTTCTTCGAGTTCTTTAATTCCTTTGTTAAGGAAGGCCGTTCTTTTCTTATATGCATAATTCTCTCAAGAGTCTACAAATCCTAGTTTGTGCTCATGACTGCTTCACTTTGAAGCTCTTTAAAAACACATTAGCGGAGACATTGACTTTGTATTTTTGTTGTCCTGCCTAAACAGGTTGAGTCAAACGGGACGGTGCTGTCGACAAATTGGAAAGAAGTGGGTTCAAAGAAAGTTGAGGGCAGCCCCCCAGATGGCATGGAGATGAGGAAGTGGGAATACTAGAAATATGCTGTTGACGGTTGGACGAGTCTGTAATGAAGAAACAATTCTGTTCTGAACTCATATCTCAAATACTGCTTTAAGCTCTACTTACATGTTTGCTATTAACGGTTGGATGAGGCTGTAAGGATGGTGCGTACTTTTGGAAAAATAGAAAATGTGTATTTGTTTTTGCACTTGCATCTGATTACACGATTATAGCAAAAAAAATAAAATTATATATCTTTTAACATTTTTTGTTTTTAAATTTGCACATTTTCATTAACCTAAAAGTTAAAATACGGTGAATGATGTATATTAATACTTTCTAGTCAATTAGTGTTAATGTTTAAAGTTGACATAGTTTGTAATTTTATATCAAGGTTAAAAATATATATGTAAAAGTTATAAATAATCATTTTTAGGTGTAAAAATGTATATATAAAAAAACTTAAGAAATAAATGTACAAGTAAACTTGATAAAAAATATTTTTATCTAATAATTTTCTATCTTCCAGTAAAATTGGTAAACTGTACATACAAATGACATGTTATAATTGATGTCACGTTAAATTATACTTCTTTGTTATAGGGAAAAAAAATTAGGAGAGCACTATTTTCACATACATTTTCACATCGTGAGAGGAGCGTGAAAATATCATTTCCAAATAAAATATTAGGCATCTCAAAACATCAAATGAGGTGGTTTCTCCCTCTACTTATCCGTCTCTCTAATCTCTTATTGAATTCAAATGTATTCTTTGGATCATGTACAATTTATCACTTAGGCTATGTTTATATTTGTTTGCAAGATTATAATCAGGAATTATAATCTAGTTATACTTGGAATATGAATATTAATTTTAAATATCTTGTTTGTATTCAAAATTTAGACGAAAAATATTTCCTCCATTCGTATATGTAGGTCGTTTTAGAGTTTTTTTGTTATTCCTAATTATTTGTCGTTTGTGGTTATCTAGGAGAATTGATCACTATTTTTCCCTAAATTGCCCTTTATTACTTCACCTAATTTTTTGATCCATATTTATCATTATCCTATACTACTCTACTCTCAAGTCTTTCTCTCCTTCTTCCAATAAAACTCTTTCATTATGAGATAAGTGAGACGAATGGTATTATAGACAATTGATAATATAGTTAATACTTTTTAATCATTTTCATGAAACGGATGGAGTATTAGTCTAAGAATTAACGTTGGGCCACGGAAATGGTTAATTATTTTGGCGTGTGACATACTTCAACAAATAATAAACGAATGATGCAACAGACAAAAGTAGAGCCAATTTCAGCAACAAATAGACTTGGAAATACACATCATCCTTTCTTTTTTGAACCAACATTTGAGCCAATTCCCCAATTCCTTCTACACTCGAAAAATTGGAATCGTTTCTCTATATCCACAATATAGAAGAATAGAAAAGTTAGCTTAATGACTTAGTAGGATTTGAGAATTAGGGATTGTTGCCTAATATCTACTCACTTAGTATATATATAACATAATACAGTGGGGTCATGTTTCTTAGTATACATGTTCACTTTAGACCCTCTTAATTTTTTTCTTAATATGACCCTCTTAATTTTTTTCCCTCCTAATATGACCCCTGACCCCCTGAAAATTCAGTGGGGTCAAGTGTCCCCCTGCCCTAAGGCAGGTCCACCCCTAATTGTAATGTAATAATACTAGTTGATAATCCGTGCAATGCAGGAGCTAGTTTAAATAATGAATTTGACATATAAAATTAATCGAAACCAATAGACCCATTAGTATATTTGTAAAATACTCCAGTCACATAGAATTTGTAATAAACATGCAAACAAATACACATCACCCTAGGCGACAATCAAACATTTGATCAAACATATCGAAGGGTGTTTAAGTAATGTTGATGTCTACCGCATACAGAACAAAAACGGGTATATATACATTTAAATTTTCGTATTAACCAACAAGGCCGGCCCTGAGTTTTTTAGGGCCTAAAGCAACAAAAAAAAAGGTCTTTTACGATTTGCTATTAAGATAGACATAAAGAAAACTAAGAACTTTTCCTGAACAGAATAACATCAATATGAAAGAATACCAAATATAATAACCGACTATTTCAATATTTTCTTTTCTTTTTTTTAGATCCAAACATACACTTTTTAGGAGCCATTGTGAATTAAAATTTAAAAATGTGCAAAATTCCAGCATAATCTCGTGATTATCTATAAATTAATTATCAAATAGGGCCTCCTTTATAATTATTAAGAGTCTAACACTACTCCCAAACAATTAAAAAAACTCAAAAGAGATTAAATTTTTCACTTTATTCATAATAGCATAAACAAATCTACTCAATCAGTCATCAAACCCAATTAAATTAAACAATACTTCTAAATCTCATAAACAAAACAATTAAATTCAAAAACCCTAAAAAATAGAATTAGTACCTGAAATTAGTTTGAAATTTATGAGAATGAATACTGGAATAGCATTTAACACTTGAGCCTTCTGATTTTCTGATTTTCTGTCTATATTTATATCTATATGTAATTTAGCTATGGTAGGGACAGTGATGAAGGAGACGAAGTCGGTGTCCATTGGAGAAGGAAGCTCAATTACCGCATCACTCGGTCACTCACCAAATTATTTGCTTTTTATTTAAGTAGTTTATTTAAGTAATGAAAGGAAGAGAATATATAAGAGGGCCCTAAAAAATTTGTGGGCCTAAAGCCCGGGAACCTTGGGCTTTAGCCCAGGGCCGATGCTGTTAACCAACAGGAGTGATTAATTTTTCATGTGTATATAAAATGAACTATTATTGAGCTCGGGTGATGTGCAATGGTTCAAAAAAGTCCAAACAGATTGCCTATACCGTGCCCGCGGAAGCATATTCCGATCACTCCTATCACTTTCTGACTCACACTTTACTCTTTTTTCTGCATGTCTCCCTCCTTGTGGCGTTGCGAGCACCTCTTCAATCTATGAGAATCCATATAGTACATACAAAAATATATAGAGACTGACATGCAAATATGAGGAGGCAACCAATTGAAAATCTGAACAATTGTTATCAAAATACAATGATCGAAACATTCAATTCTCATACTCTCATGGCAGCTATCCAACTATGGGATAAGTTTTGTTTAGTTTTAATTTTTTTAATTGAAATACTATACAATATATGTCCTCATACATGACATAAAGAGTACTTGCTGCTCATAATATATCCTTGAGGTTTGTCAAGTTACTCCTTAAAACAGTTGTACTTTGAATTTAGGACCTCTCAAGTCAGAAACTGGGATTACATATAATGCTCATAACTAACACACAGAAAACAATGAAGGTTTAGATAGAGAAATCAATTGTAAGTATGATGATTTGAAACATTAATGCTACATAAAACACATATTTTGACCATTCTTGGTTTGATAGGCATATTCTATTGAAGGTCATTACTATTCTATATAGTGGGTACTAACTTTTTGGGTTTTCAGCATTGAACTGAGCCTTGAAGCTAGAAAATGATTGAATTTAGATGCATATCCTTGTTATTATTCAGGTTTCAGATGCAATGTGCTAGTTTATAATGTATTCACATGAATTCTATAACCTGTGATTTTCTTAAGGAGTTTACTATCACTGGCCATAAGTAGATCCATAGCAAAATATTCTAACAAAAATTGTGTATTATGTTTCATGGTCTGCCCGTGTAATGTGTGCAACAAAGCATGCCCAGTTCGATCAGCAGCACATGCACAATGATATGCTTGTCCACCTAGAGAGACAAAATGTAAGAAGTTAAAGTCAAATAACTCTCTTCAGAAATCAAAAATCAAGATTCACCTAAATAACATCACTTCGTACCTTTTCTAAAGTCCAAACTTTGACCACCAAATGCACGTTGATATATTTTTCCATCTTCATTCCAAGAAGATGGTAATCCATAGTTCTCAAACAATCATTTTACCTAACCAATCACTTCCCTTGACTGTGTCATACATGTGCCACCTTCAATATCCTAGGTCATATTCCCTAATGCAACATTTATACCACATTGCACAGTAATTTCACTATACAATGTAGCTCCATGTTTGATTCATGCTCAAGGAAACTTAAAGCATTAAAAAACAAAATACACAAACACTCTAGAGTTTTTAGTATTTACCATTTTCAATAATTAAGACTGGAGGGTTCCCATATCTTGTCTTGACATAATGCATTACGCTCCTGATCCCATGAGGTACTATGTACAACTATATGGAATTCACCTGCAGTTCAAGTTATAAACCACATAAACATGCATTATAGCTTTAAAATTAGCACATAGAAACATAAACTATCCTATAGTTGTGATATTAGTTATGGTTTATTACATACCCGATAACCTATATAGGCTTTCCATCTTTAAATGCTGAAAACAAACAGAACATTAGTAGTTAAATTATAGCTACTAAAATCAGATAAGGTAATGAATTCTATATAAGATAATAATTAAGCTATGATAAGAAGTATGTGTAAGCTGAAAGAAGAAGATATAAAGGTAATAATATGTTTAATAAAGGAATGTTAAAGACATACGAAGGGTAAGGGCACCACTGTCTGCTAGAGAGTCATTTAGCAAAGCACCAATTGAATAGTTCTTGGCATACTAAGTTGTGTAGTCATTTATTCCTACAAAATCCAGGGTACACTTGAGAAGAGTGGACTCAGCTTTGGAAAAATTTGGTAATCGGCTTCCTACTCTTGTTCTCATTATGCTTGGATAATCTCCAAACATCAAAGGGTCAACAAACCTACATTTGTGTAAAAAGTTTCACCATGAGCATCATTTGTTATCATTGAACTTGTTCAATGATGCCAAATGCATCTTTCACTGCTTCTAACAAAAAGAGGTATATAGCATAATTTAATGACACAACAAATCAGAATAATTCAAAGAATTCATTGCAAGTTACCGGTATAACAATAAATGCCTATTGTGAAATCAATAAAGATTTTTTCAAACTAAAATGCCTTGCTCAAACCATATATAATTGAAACATTATAGGATTGAATTCATTGCAAGTATATTGGTACAATAACAAATTTGCACATGCTTATAGGATTGTAAAAAAATAAGGCATGACATTATAATAAGTTCACCTTAATTACTCTCCCATATTCGATGAGATATTTCATCAAACATTTGATAGGCATGAGAATCTATCTCTAACAGTGATTAACCTTAGTGACTTTTAATTATGAGTATATATTAAACTCCGAAGATCTTTAGCTTCACAACTAAAGAAATTGAAATTAAAATGAAATTTGCAAAATAAGAGACAATTTTACTGAGAAATTGCAAGCTAGTAAAGTGAAACCAAAGCTTAAAAATATCCCAACTTATACTTGTTTGTGTGACAAAAAAGGAAAATTACGATTTCTTAGCTTGGCATGGGAACGGGCATGATCAAAATTGAAGAGGTCTGCTACACCCGATCTGGCACAACAAATAATCTTGATAAAAATATCTTCTGCTCATGTTTCCCTATATATGTATAGGAAATGGTTAGGATGAATTTTATTTTAAGGTAAGTTGGATAATTGACAATACAATACTGACACGCAGGCGAGGTTATATGTGTGTCAATATTCTATTAGTCAATTGACCAACATACCAAAAAAATAATTTCAGATCCATATGTATATATATATATATATATATATAGAAGGGTATAAATAAGAAAGATAAAATTGATAGATAAATGAAGAAGCATAATAAAATTTTGAAGAAGATTAAAGGGTACCAATTCTGAGAGAGTAGGTTTGTAGTGAGAGAATCCCAGATGGGTTCTCAGTATCAACTGGGTTCTCTATTCTTTTTAGTGACAGTGGAATGCCTCCCATTGACAACCCTGATCAAGGACTCCCTTACCTATATGACCGAATTTACAAAAGTATTTTCCAAAATAACCTACCTTCTTTATCATTCCAATCTATCCTCATTTACTGTTTATATTCCAAATTTTCACTTATTAAATATTTTTACATACTTTTCATATGTACATATATTATTACTAAAATATATATTTATATATACGTATATATATATTAATTATTTAAAGCTAAAATATATTTAATCAATTAAATTAATATAAAAAATTTAAATTATCTATTTGATCATTTACGAAATAAAATAATACTAAACATTTAATTAAATATTTTTTAAATTAGACAACAAATAAAAATTGAAAATAAAAAAATCTTAGTTAAAAAATAATAAAAAAAAGAACATACTAATAATTAAAAAAAAGACATATTAATTAAAATAAAAACATTATTATCATAATTTTGATAATTATTCATGAACATTTTGAGGACATCGTTGACTACGTCTGTTGTGACCCTCTTGTCCGCATTTTCCACAAACTCTGGCATTTCGCGAATTATCCATTTCAGTTCGAATACGCTGACTCTGACCCCTCTGACCACGTTTATTTTTCTTTTTCCTCAAATTCTCATCAGGTATGAGAAGACCATATCTCTCCCACTCGTGTGCTATTGGAAATGTCCAATAAGCTTGATTGGGTATTGGATAAAATTTGTGACGCCCCCAAAATAGGTCCATTCCATCCAACCCATTTTGAGTCGCCAAATACATGGTACAGAAACAACTACAACTTTTACAACCCATAAACTATGAGTTTGAATACAAACATTGTCATCTAGACAATATACACACCCAACTATGTCCTCAATACAATTATTGATATATTATTTTACAAAAATGGTGAGGACTACTAAACAACTCTCTCAAGGACCATCAATTCATACCCCGACTCGTACTCGCTATATTCTCGTCTCCTGAGAAGAAAAATAGAACAAAAAGGAAAAGGGTGAGCTCAACTAGCTCAGTAAAGAATATTATGACTAAGATAATATACAACAAATTATCGTTAGTCTTCAACAGGGAAAAATCTAATAGAATACAATAGACAACAAGTTTTAAATCAATATTCGCAGCGGAAAATATTAATTCATAGAAGAGTTACGTAGAGGATGAAATCTACTAATGTCTATGAATTTAACAGTCCATCAACAGTATTTTTATCTCTGTAACATCAATCAATGCACATCTTGAATCATATATTCATCCTTGCACTACAGGCCAAGGATATTCATCTGTTGGTCATGTTCATCTAAACACCTGTTCATCTTTGCACTACGGGCCAAAGATATTCATCAGAAATCATTCATCTTTGCACTACAGGCCAAAGATATTTAATAATAACATCCTTTAAGACTGAAGATGATAAAAAAGAATATTTTTAAAGAAACGAATCCAGTAAAACAAAATGACAAGGATTAAGGATTAAGGATTCATACTTTGTCTTATCCATGTCCAAAAATACCTCAAAAATAATCATAGTGGTGTAAAATTCAAGAATGATCAAAACGTGGATACAATCAAAGCTAGTATCCACAATAGATATTTTGGACGAAAAGAAAAAATAATAATTTTTCTGTGAATAGTGCCGTATTCGTGAATAGTGCCGTATACGTGAATAGTACCGTATACGTGAATAGTAACTCCAGTACAAAAAGTTCCAAATTTGATAAAAACGTTCACCAATATTTCGGCATAATGATATTAAAGAAAATAATATCATTTAAGAAGAAAATAACATCCCTTACCTCAAAATAACCGTACTTCTGACAGAATTTCGGTATAGTGCTGACAGAAACTCGCACCGTATAGCAACACTCAAAGTATACTCACAAGAATACGCTCGATAATATAGAGAGAGAAAAAGAGAAAACTTTGTTTCTGGTGTGATTTTCAATTCTAACTTAGCCCTCTATTTATAGGAAAATGTTAGAACGCCAAAGGAGACTAAATAATAAAATAATATTATTTACTTAACAATTTTCTCTACGCATGCTTTGAAAAAGTCTAGCATGCCTCTTTGGAAAAAAATATCAGCAGCCCATGTTTTATTCCACCAACCAAAAAGTGGGCCCCCCATAAATTTAATAAAAATCATTTTATTCTCCGAAACTTCAACAATTCATAGAAAATAGCCTGTTTATCAGAAAAATTCGAAACTCGCGATTTTCCATGGGAAATTCCATTATCTACAACTTTGCAGAAGAAAATTTTTCCAAATTCCAAACAGAAATTGACCAAAATCCATAAACGGACGATTTTAGAGTCTATACTCAATTTTTGGTCAAAAATTATGTCCACCGACACACAAAACATGTGTTAAACATTTAATGCCACAAAAATACTCTACCTTCTCATATACTCATATATCTCACATTCATTATAAAAACATCATCGTTAATATATTATTAAAATAATATATTTAAATGAATTATTTTATCAGAAAAAGATAAAATATTAATTTTCAATAATTATCACATTAAAAATTTTCTCCATCTATATCCACATAAAATAAATATTTTCTTTATCATAATAATCAATAATTAATTATTAAAAATAATATTACAGAATCACAGTACTGACAACCAGGCCGTTCCCAGGATAGAGGGGGCTTTCCAATAAGGATTTCTCCTTACTGGCGCGCAATTAGATGACCAAACCTCTCCTTGACACAACTTTCTAGACATTGCCAATAATGTTATCTGATAATATTATTCAAATAATATGAATTATTGATCTGATAATGGAAAATACTATGCAATAACAATTATTGAAACAATAATAATATAAATATCGACGCAGCAATTATTGAATCAATAAAGTAATGAACAGTAACTCCTGTAGCAATTATTGAGTAGTGCCTTCTTACGTAAGGATCAATAATTCAAAATACTGTGCAATACCGCGTGCTACTGTGCAACAACGCGTATTACTGTATTTTAACCACCGGTATTCCAACAATGTAAACGGTAACAACTACGCCGTTATTTTTAAACAACTTATATTTGTCGTTTTCTTCCTCCAATCGCTTTCCGTTATGGGGCCCACACATGGCTGCGCCGTCGTACGAATATTCCCCGACAGTACGAATATTCCACGACCAAACGAATATTCCCCGACAACAATGAATATTTTATAACCACTTGCTTATTTTAAAATATTTGCGTATTTTACCCATAACTATCCACATTAATCAAATCAACCCTTACTATTCAAAATAATAATTAAAGGAAATTAAATTTCATTTATTAATTATTTGGGGTCTTACAACCTCCCCTCCTTATGAAATTTCGTCCTCGAAATTGACATACGTACCTGGTGTTTCGAAAAGGTGAGGATACCTCGCTTTCATTTCCGTTTCCAACTCCCAGGTCATTTCCTCTATAGCATGATTCCTCCACAAAACTCTAACTTGTGGTATTACCTTCGTGCGTAGGACATGCTTCTTCCTATCCAAGATCTTGACAGGTACCTCCTCATACGTTAAATCTTCGGCTATCTCGTCCGGTTCTAACTCAATGACGTGGTTCGGGTCTTTCACATATTTACGAAGCACAGATATATGAAAACATTATGAACACGAGACATACTTGGAGGTAACGCGAGTCTATAGGCTACATTACCTACTCGATCAAGAATTTGAAACGGACCAATAAATCGTGGATTAAGCTTTCCTCTCTTTCCGAATCTTGTAACTCCCTTCCATGGGGCAACACGCAACAATACATGATCCCCAACACTAAATTCTACGTCCTTTCGATGAAGATCCGCATAACTCTTTTGTCGATCTTGTGCCGTTTGTATACGTTGTCGAATCGTTTGGATCTTCTCCATAGTCATACGTACTAACTCGGGTCCCAACAATGTTGCTTCACCCACCTCGTCCCAACATACTGGAGAGCGACACTTTCGTCCATACAATGCTTCAAATGGGGCCACACCAATGCTTGCCTGATAACTGTTGTTGTAGGAGAATTCCACCAATGGTAAATATTTATCCCAACTTCCCTTGAAGTCTAGGACACAGAGTCTTAATAAATCTTCAAGAGTTTGAATAGTCCTCTCTGATTGTCCGTCCGTTTGATGATGGTATGCCGAACTGAATCGTAACTCCGTACCCATAGCTTTTTGCAAGCTAACCCAAAATCTTGAAGTAAATCTTGGGTCACGAGCCGAAACTATGGATACTAGCATGCCATGAAATCTTATAATCTCATTTACGTACATTTGAGCAAGACGTTCAAGGGAATAAGTCTCCCGTATCGGCAAGAAATGAGCAGACTTGGTTAATCTATCAACAATAACCCAAATAGCATTGATGCCTTGAGAAACCGTAGGAAGACCCGTAACGAAATCCATAGTAATGTGTTCCCACTTCCATTTCGGAATCTCAAGTGGTTGTAATGGACCCTTTGGCACTTGATGCTCCGCCTTTACACGTTGACAAGTTAAACACGTTGAAATAAACTTTGCAATCTCTCTCTTCATATTGTTCCACCAAAATGTATGTCGAAGGTCACGATACATTTTGGTACTTCCAGATTGATTTGCAAACGGTGTATTGTGTGCCTCCATCATGATCTTGTACTTCAAATCAGAATCGTTAGGAACACAAAGTCTGGAGTGGACTCGAAGTATTCCTTCTTCATCAATTCTCGCTTCTGGAATGGCTCCTTCTAGTACTTTCGTCTTCATATGCATCAGCTCCGGATCGGTGGCTTGAGCAACCTTAACTTTTTCTATTAAATGACCATTATTGGTCAATTAGTTCGAATTAATGGGCAGCGATGTCCATGATGGAACTATCTCCTTACGATGATCATCGGTACCACGGACGCACGCTATTACCGAACCGATATTTCATTCTATGGCTTGAGCTTCGGTAGTTAGAGGCGATTCAGTTGGTACTTCTGTAGAGGTCGGTGAAGATGAATCCTTTACGTTGCTATTTGATGTTCACCAGAGGGGCTTCGGTAAGCCGTATTTTGGGCCTTTATTGGTCTTATTATAATTTCTTTTGTCCTGAACCGATGCCATTTATACTCTTTCATTAACATCTTGTTTAATAAAAGACTGGGGGGCAATGTTGGGGCGTGATATTTTAGATATTGGGCCAAAGGGTTTGAGCCGAGTTACTTGGTTAATCTACCGGGTCATTTTAGTTGGGCTCGATTAGTTGGGTCCTCTTTGTTGGGTCGGATCAGTGGGCTAACTCAACAGATGTTTAAATATTTCCATCTTTGACTTGTGATGATGAAAAAGCATGATGGTTGACTGCTATTACTGCCATGCATTAATGTGGATGGGATCAGATGACGGCCGGCGGTAGAAAACAGAGGTCAGAAGTAGTGGGTGAACTGTACACACCTGGCAGAAACCATCAGATCACGGGGGCTGTGTCAGAGGTAGTGGGTGACACGAAAAACCGGGCAAAGAGAGTATAATCTATCAACTAAGTTTTCACAAGAAGGTACGTATTTCATATATTCATATACAACTGAGAATTATTATCTCTCTGAGGACACTAGATATTATCATCCTCTTGAGTTAACCTTGTGAACACATATACTTACTCTCACACCTGAGCTATCCCCCGGCGGTCCGGCCGTCAAGCTTGTGGTGTTTGTTGTGTTTACTGTGCAGGATCAGGACGTCTTTTGTGATTGGGACGTGGAGAAAGATCTTGGCCTTAACATTGGCGCTAGAAGGAGGGCTGTGTTCTAGTGTTCTTGAAGTTTTCAATCACAAATTGTAGCTGCTCTACGTCGGAATCCATGGTGAAGAAGAGTAGAACAGTTACCTCTAAAGGATACCTGGTGGCTATGATTTCGTCTACACAATGAGTATTTGTCAAGGATTGATTGGGTCCTTCAAAGAATGCTCGGGCTGGTACTGCTTCCAAGCAGGTTTCTGAGGGTTCTCGTTCGAGAGCCCAGGATGATGCTGGAAGAAGATTGATTTTTGCTGCCGAGAAGAAGACCTGACCATGGTCGGAAAAGGGTAGAAGGCATACTGCTTAGAATCCTATACCGAAATGGTCAGACTGACAGACCGATCAAGTTAGAAAGAAGTCTACACTTTAAAGACATGTCTCGAGGCCTTCCTCGGGATCGAAGCAGACCCAACAGTCATTTTCCTGATTGATTGACCGAGAATGGTATTCCGCCCTATTGGTCTTCGGGATTATGATCGTAGCAGAGTAGACGAAGACCCAACAGCCATTTTTCTGATTGTTTGACCGAGAAGGGTATTCCGCCCTATTGGTCTTCGGGATTATGGTCGTAGCAGAGTAGACGAAGACCCAACAGCCATTTTCCTGATTGTTTGACCGAGAAGGGCATTCTGCCCTATTGGTCTTCGGGATTATGGTCGTAGCAGAGTAGACGAAGACCCAACAGCCATTTTCCTGATTGTTTGACCGAGAAGGGTATTCCGCCCTATTGGTCTTCGGGATTATGGTCGAAGCAGAGTAGACGAAGAAACTGATCCAGGGAGCATGCACCTCAGAATACAAATAAGGCATTCTACCTTGAGTATCCTCACCACAGTGACAAAAAGTTTCACCGAAGTAGATCCAGAAATCACACTCCCAAGAATCCATTAAGGGCGCACCGCCCTGTGGGCACTTGTCTTCGGGGAAATCCATCTAAAGTTGCAGCTCAAGATAAGGAGTCCGACAGAGCCGTTGCAGTACTTCAGCAGAAGCAGAGTTCGTGGACATTGCATGCAGATGGATATTCTATTTCGGACATCAGTATAGCAGGCTATTAAGGAGTCGATCACAATGACAATTCCACCGCCGATGCATTATCGAAGCTAGCCACTACAGATGCTTATAACTTTGACGACAGTTGGTGTCATTTCTTCGGATCAGATGCTGACAAAGAAGACCAAGTACAAAAGTGTCAATTTTGTTCTCATTGATGAGAATCTTTATCAAAGGACCTTTTTCGTCATCATTGCTTAAACATTTGGTTTCATCCGAAGCAGAGTGTGTTATTCGGGAAGTTCACAGAGATATTTGTGGCAATTATTTGGCCCGAAGTTGTTGACCTACAAAGCACTTCGGCAGCGATATTCTTGAAAGAACTGAGGATTCAGCACAGAAAGACTTCGGGTATTCTACTTTGGACCCATCTCCTACTATTGAGGAATTTCGGATGTCATCCGACGCTGCACATGTTATTCGGAGGATTTAAGTGGATAGTTATGTCAGCTAAATAATTCGATCCCACATCATCCACCAATAGGTTAAATTCTATTTTATCTCCTATACCTCTTGTTGTATGGGGGGTAGTCGTACTGGTCCATTGCCTAGGGATCAGGTTAATAGACGCCAGCTCATGGGATCGAAGTTTACAATATTCATGAGAGACTTCGGTAGCCCATCCATAGTCTGACAGGCACAACAATTGCCACCTCGGTGTTTGGAGGTTCGGGAGGACTCGCTGACCATTTGATGGTAGCCTCTTCGGTAGGTGGTCCTTATGAGTTTGTCAAGCCCTTCGTGGTAGGCAAATGTCATCGGTGTTAGGAGGTTCGGGTGGACTAGCTGGCCATTCGATGGTAGCCTTATCGGCAGGTGGTCACTTTGGCATTGTCAGGCCCTTCGAGGTAGGCAATTGTCGTCACTTTGGCATTGTCAGGCCCTTTGGGGTAGGCAATTGTCGTCACTTTGGCATTGTCAAGCCCTTCGAGGTAGGCAATTGTCGTCACTTTGGCATTGTCAGGTCCTTCGGGGTAGGCAATTGTCGTCACTTTGGCATTGTCAGGCTCTTCTGGGTAGGCAATTGTCGCCACTTAGACTTCGTCAGGCCCTTCGTGGTAGGCGAATGTCATCTTTTGGTTTTGATAGGAGGTTTGGGAGGACTCGCTGACCATTCGATGGTAGCCTCTTCGGCAGGTGGTCACTTAGACCTTGTCAGGCCCTTCGTGGTAGGCAAGTGTCATCCTTAGACCTTGTCAGGCCCTTCGGGGTAGGCAATCTTTGTTCCTTAGACCTTGTCAGGCCCTTCGGGGTAGGCAAGCGTTGTCCTTCAGACCTTGTCAGGCCCTTCGGGGTAGGCAAGCGTTGTTCCTTAGACCTTGTCAGGCCCTTCGTGGTAGGCAAGTGTCATCCTTAAGACGTTGTCAGGTCCCGCGTGGTAGGCAATTGTCGACACTTAGACCTTGTCAGGCCCTTCGGGGTAGGCAAGTGTTGTCCTTCAGACCTTGTCAGGCCCTTCGTGGTAGACAACTGTCGTTCTTTAGACTTCGTCAGGCCCTTCGTGGTAGGCGAATGTCATCTTTTGGTTTTGTTAGGCCTTTTGGGGTAAACAAATTCCCAAGGAAGCAGACCTGTCTCACACTTCGGTAACGATAAGTATGCATTACTTTATTTTGTTCAAGTGTTGAGTTCGGATTATATTATCATTGTTCTTAACTGTTATATAATTTGCTTAATTATTAACTAATGGTTTAAGATAAGAGGCACTTGCACAGTTTTCAAGTTGATTGATGATCCATTATTGACAAGAAATAATAAGGCATGATGTTGATATTTCATTAAATATTAACTGTTCACATAAGAATTAGAATTTTTACAGAAAGTTCTACAGCTAAGGATAAGGAGAGGTCATCTTCAGGCTTCTTCCTTGTCATAGTCACCATCTGAAGAGTCTAAAAGATATGGATCTACCTTGACCCGAGCCTTTTCTTGCCTTTACTTCAGAAGATTTCATCTACTACAGCATTGCATCTGGTCGATCTTATCGTCCAGATCGGCGGATTTTCTATATGCTACTTGGATTTCTTATAAAGATCTTCGGTCAGTGGCGGACTCAAATTCTTAAGGGCCCGAAGCTCTTTTGAGATCTTCTTCGAGCTTCTGACGATGTGTCAGATGCTTTGATCCTTTAGCTTGACAGATTGACATTTATATCAGTGACGACCCGATGAGTGACCTTGGTCGATTTTAGTTCTTCTTTGATCTTGTCGATATCCTTCCGAAGGCATTCATTGTTGAAGAGAGCAATATCAAGATTGATTCTTTCTTTTGCCAACACAGACTTCCGGATGGCGTTATCCCTTCAGTCGGTATTCTCTTCGGATTTCTTTTCGGACTTCTCTTTGGTATTCACTTCGGCATCCTCTTCGGTATCCTTTTCGGTTTCTTTATATTTGGGACGGAGGCACCCGAAGATAGTGTTTGCTTGCAAATGACCATTATTGGTCAATTAGTTCGAATTAATGGGCAGCGATGTCCATGATGGAACTATCTCCTTACGATGATCATCGGTACCACGGACGCACGCTATTACCGAACCGATATTTCATTCTATGGCTTGAGCTTCGGTAGTTAGAGGCGATTCAGTTGGTACTTCTGTAGAGGTCGGTGAAGATGAATCCTTTACGTTGCTATTTGATGTTCACCAGAGGGGCTTCGGTAAGCCGTATTTTGGGCCTTTATTGGTCTTATTATAATTTCTTTTGTCCTGAACCGATGCCATTTATACTCTTTCATTAAACATCTTGTTTAATAAAAGACTGGGGGGCAATGTTGAGGCGTGATATTTTAGATATTGGGCCAAAGGGTTTGAGCCGAGTTACTTGGTTAATCTACCGGGTCATTTTAGTTGGGCTCGATTAGTTGGGTCCTCTTTGTTGGGTCGGATCAGTGGGCTAACTCAACAGATGTTTAAATATTTCCATCTTTGACTTGTGATGATGAAAAAGCATGATGGTTGACTGCTATTACTGCCATGCATTAATGTGGATGGGATCAGATGACGGCCGGCGGTAGAAAACAGAGGTCAGAAGTAGTGGGTGAACTGTACACACCTGGCAGAAACCATCAGATCACGGGGGCTGTGTCAGAGGTAGTGGGTGACACGGAAAACCGGGCAAAGAGAGTATAATCTATCAACTAAGTTTTCACAAGAAGGTACGTATTTCATATATTCATATACAACTGAGAATTATTATCTCTCTGAGGACACTAGATATTATCATCCTCTTGAGTTAACCTTGTGAACACATATACTTACTCTCACGCCTGAGCTATCCCCCGGCGGTCCGGCCGTCAAGCTTGTGGTGTTTGTTGTGTTTACTGTGCAGGATCAGGACGTCTTTTGTGATTGGGACGTGGAGAAAGATCTTGGCGTTAACAGTATATATATAGAAGGGTATAAATAAGAAAGATAAAATTGATAGATAGATGAAGAAACATAATAAAATTTTGAAGAAGATTAAAGGGTACCAATTCTGAGAGAGTAGGTTTGTAGTGAGAGAATCCCAGATGGGTTCTCAGTATCAACTGGGTTCTCTATTCTTTTTAGTGACAGTGGAATGCCTCCCATTGACAACCCTGCTCAAGCGCATGGTGGGCATAAAAATAAATAAAGTAACAGGAAACAACTTGAAATAGCGAGGAATCTTATCGATCCAGATCATTGTCGCCTAATATATAACACAAAACAAAAAATACAAAATGATCAGTCGAAATAACCTTAATTTGTGAAATAAGTGATGGACGAGAATTGAATTACTGCAGTACTGTAATTGAACTAATGTTCCGAATCACCTCCCCGGCGGCTTCATCCACCTTATTTCTGACAGCGGCGAACCCGTCTAGCTCCGAATCTTCAAAATCTAAGCTAACGGTGGTTTCAATTCCATTGGAAAGAGAGGAATTTGAAGTCATTGCGGATGTGAACTTGATTCGGTGGTTAGAAATTGGGAAATTTAGAGCAAAAGCGGACAAAAGCGGAGCTCTGATTGTAGTGGAGAGGTATTGAAGGGTTTGGAGAGAGAGAAAGGAGAGTTGGGCGGTTTAGAGAGAGAAAGGGAGATTTTGAATTCATTGGGGTTTGGATTTGAGAAAAATATTGGGTTGATTGAGAAGATGAAAGAGTGGGTAAGGGTAAGGGTAAGGGTAAGGGTAAGAGGAAGGGGAAGAAACTGAAGGTGGAGGAAGAAGAGGAAGAGGGAGAGAAAGAAGAGCCATCGTCGGTTTTGAAAATTAAATTGGTAGACAGATTTTGAAATTGATTGAGTTGGAGAGGCTGTGCTGTATTTATATATAAGGATTGATTACTACTATTTCCACTTGGCAATCAAATTGGCCAAGGCGATACGAGACGACCCATCATCCTTCCCGAGTGCAGTTTTTGCAGCATTACTCATTTCCATAACTCGGCGTCTCACCATTTCCCCACTCTTTGACTCCATCAATTCTCTCACTTGCTTCTCCAACTCGGCTCCGGTCACAAACCTCCCTTGTCCAGATTCCCCCAACCCCAGACCTAGTTTCAACTCTTCCACCAACATCACCTTGTTCATCCCTTGCTCTGCATACAACGGCCACCCAATCATTGGCACCCCTGCACACACCCCTTCCAAAATCGAGTTCCACCCACAGTGAGTCACGAACCCACCCACCGCCTCATGATTCAGCACGGCTATCTGTGGGGCCCATGACTTCACCACAAGTCCCCTTCCTTTAGTCCTATCCAAGAAACCTTGGGGCAATAATGCATTCAGATCAGGTTCCTGTGGCACTAAAACGTGTTGGTCCTGATTATCTGCGGCTGCTGGACTACGCACCACCCACAAAAATCTATGTCCGCTATTTTCTAGCCCTCGAGCCATCTCTTTCAACTGCTCTTCTTTGAACAAACCCAGGCTTCCGAAGCAGAGAAAAACCACGCTTCGACTAGGTTGTGAGTTGAGCCATATCAAACACTCGTGTGCATCGCAACTACTACTATCGTTAGTAGCAATTAAAGGTCCAATACAATAAATCGGGGGAGTTGGGGCATTTGGTATGCATAGCCCATCAGAAATTGTTGTTATAGCTCTTGTTTCCAAAGATTGGAACGTGTTTACGATAATTCCAAAAGATTTGGCCATTTCGAGTGCTGTCTGTACGAAGTATTTGTATTCCACTTTGCTTCTGTCCTGCAAAGGCTTAGCCACTTCTGAAGAAAAGATGGGGGGTGAGCCTGGAATATCAAGGAAAGCGTTTAGATCTTTTAAACTTGTGGTTGTTGTTTCATGGATATTTGGGAGATAAAGTAAGAAAGACAGAGCCGAAGCACCGGAGGTGAAGAAGTAATAAGTGGGTATGTTGAGGCTTGAAGAAACTTCAAAAGCCGGGGTACAAAAAAAGTCGATGATGAAGGCTTTGATTTTTGATGATTTTGTAGAGGAGATGGATTGAAGGGCTTGGTGAACGTTTGGGTTGTTGAGTCTGAGGAATTCGTAGGATATGGCTTCCACGGATGCGCCGGGATTTGGTGGCAGAGAGGTGGCGGGCTCGGGGAGGTGGTGGAAGGTGATGGAAGGGGTGGCGGCGGAGACGCGGCTGATGTAGGGGCCGGTGGGGCCGGTGGAGCCGGTGTTGAAATTAGGTGCAGTGGTGATGAGAATTATGATTCGGGAGAAGGAATCTGGATGGTGAGTGAGTATGAGCTTCGCTAGCTCCACCATTGATACTAAATGGCCTATTCCAGGAGAGGGATACAGAACTATGGTATCGTTGTTTATCTGCATGTTTCTTTTGGAAGATATAGAGATGGAGGTAGACATAGAATTAAGCAGAGAAAGCTGAGGTTTACAGATGATGATATAATTGTTGCTGGGACTTCATTATAAAGACATACTTACTATATAATGTTGCTGTTAGGCAGCAGTGTTTGGCTGTTTGCGGTACAAAAACAAATAAGTTGTCAGTAAACAATTCCGGTGGATGCCAATATCTTTTGTATAAAGGTTATTTAATATGAGGAATTTTTATTTAAACTTTTCCTTGTTTTTAACAGTTTGAGAAAAGAAAGTGATATTAGAGCATTTCTAACCGTCTCTTCGATCACTTTGAGATACTTAAATAAATGAGTTATATTAGAAAGATTACCTCTAACAGCCCTTCAACCACTTTGGGATACTCAAATAGATGAGTCACATCAGAAAAATTATCTCCAACAGCCTCTTCAACTTTAGTCATCAAATTTGCAACCTCATTCTCTCTTCAAATCTGCAAACTCGTTCTCTCTCTTCAAAACATTTATGAAAGGCTAAATATTTATTTTGCTTAATGGATTTGATGTACAGCTCACTAAATTGAAGAGACTGATAAAACACAAAATATGAAAGTAACAAATACTTCTCTTCAAATTGTCACGTAAATCAACAAACTTCTATTTAAATTTTTTTTACTGTTACAGTTGGAGATGCTCTTTTATTGTAGTAATCTAGTAGAGTTGATAAATATTCTACAAATTTTAAAAGGGAAGTAGGAATATCATGTATTCTAATAAATGTTATCTTATGTACGACCACTGTGTTGGTGCTTGATCCTAAAATTAATATTGCGCTAGTTGTTGGCTGATGCAGTAAAGGGTGCAAATTAATTAGAAGCGGTTAACATGAAGTTAACTTTAGTCAATTGATTAATACAATATTAATATACAAATGGAAGATAATTTTTCTCTACATGTCAATATTATATTAATAAATTTATCAATTTACCATAAAGTTAACATCATGTCATGTAACCGGATCAAGTTAAACCAATTGGTTGAATGCCCTATATTCATACCAGTTTGGACTAATTAAATTTTTTTTAGAGGCATGATATTTTTGCATTAAAATATTATATTTTCATATTTTTCATCTCTCATGAATAGTTTTCGCTCCCGCCCAGTAGGAAGCTCAGGGAACAGGTAACCGCGTAAATCCACGGCCAGTCTCTCTTATCTTATTATAAGGGTTAAATGTTTTTTCCCTCACCGTACTATATATTAATTTATAAATGGATAATTGAATTTTTTTTTCTTACAGTTAACTCATTATACTCGATTTTACTAACAAAAAGTTAAAAAAACCGTTAAGTCAAGGTTGACTTAACGGAACAGTACACGTGACAGCTGAGTTCTCCAAAAAAATCTTATTTGGCAGTTAGTATGCGACGTGGCAATGATGATGTGGATTTGGAGGAAATTTTTTATGAAAAATAAAAAAAAATATTTTAAAATATAATATAAATTAAAAAAATTTGCCAAAAAAAAAGAAAATAAATAAAAAATATATTTAATAAAAATGCAGTTTTTTTGCGTTTTTTTAACAATTATTTCTGCAAATTTTTTTTAATAAAAAAATTGCAGTTTCTTTTAACAATTTTTTGAGTTTTTTATTTTATTTTTATAAAAAAACTGTGCTTTTTTATTTTTATTAAAAAAATGTGTTTTATTTATTATTTTAATAAAAAATAATAATAATTATTTTTATTAAAAAAAACAAACAACGCTGTAAGACCCAAAATAATTAATAAATGAAATTTAATTTCCTCTAATTATTATTTTGAAATAGTAAGGGTTGATGTAATTAATGTGGATAGTTATGAGTAAAATACGCAAATATTTCAAAATAAGCAAGTGGTTATAAAATATTCATTGTTGTCGGAGAATATTCGTTTGGTCGTGGAATATTCGTACTGTCGGAGAATATTCGTACGACGGCGCAACTATGTGTGGGCCCCATAACGGAAAGCGATTGGATGAAAAAAACGACAAATATAAGTTGTTTAAAAATAACGGCGTAGTTGTTACCGTTAATACTGTTAAAATACTCTGTGGTTAAAACACAGTAGCACACGGTATTGCACCAATTATTGATTCTTACGTAAGAAGGCACTACTCAATAATGGTTACAGTAATTACTGTTCAATATTTTATTTTATTCAATAATTATTGCGTTGATATTTTATATTGCTGTTGTTTCAATAATTGCCATTACACAGTATTTTTTATTATCGAAGCAATAATTCATATTATCTGAATAATATTATAAGATAACATTATTGGCAATGTCTAGAAAGTTCTGTCTAAGAAGAGGTTTGGTCACCTAATTGCGCGCCAGTAAGGAGAAATTCTTATTGAAAAGCCCTCTCTTTCCTAGGAACTGTCTGGTTGTCAATATTGTGATTCTGTAATATTATTTGTGAATAATTAATTATTGATTCATATGATGAGAAAAATATTGATTTTATGTGGATATAGATGGAGAAAATTTTTAATGTGACAATTGTTGAAAATTGAAATTTTATCTTTTTCTGATAAAATAATTTATTTAAATATATTATTATATTTTAATAATATAATAATGGTGATATTTTTACAACGAATGTGGGATATATGAGTATACGAGGAGAAAGAGTATTTTTATTGTAATAAATGTTTAAAACATGTTAAACATGTCCGTGGACCCCATTTCTTGACTGAAATTTGATTATAGCTTGTAAAATCGCCCGTTTATGAATTTCGGTCAATTTCTTTTGGAATTTGGAAAAACTTCCTTTTGCAAAGTTGTAGAGAATTGAATTTCCTATAAAAAAAACGCGAGATTCGAATTTTCTGATAAAAGGGCTATTTATTGTGAATTATTGAAGTTCCGAAGCTCCGAAATAATTGATTTTTGGAAGTTTTAATTGTTTTTAATAACAAAAACATTTTTTTTATTTTTGTCATTATTGTGGGGCAACAAAGGTGGCTGAATTCAGTTCTACAAAAGATGGAGTAGAAGAATTTAAATTATATAATAATATTATATTAAATTTTCTACTTTGGTGTTCTAAGCATTTTCCTATAAATAGGGTGCTTAGGTTAGAATTGAAAATCACACCAGAAACTGAAGTTTTCTCTCTCTATATTATCGAGCGTATTCTTGTGATTATTTGGAGTATACTTTGAATATTGTTATACGGTGCAAGTTCAAGTCATAGCCTATATCCGGTGTTTCAGCTAGAAGTATAAATCTTTCGAGATAAGGGATATTTTTTTTTTCCGTAATGATATTATTTCTTAGATATCATTATGCTGAAATATTGATCTGAAGTTTTTATCAAATTTGGAACTTTTGGTGTCGGAGTTACTATTCACGTATACGACACTATTCACGTATATGGTACTATTCATGAATACGGCACTATTCATCGAAAAATGAAAATTTTCCTTTTCGTCCAAAATATCTATTGTGGATACTAGTTTTGATTGTATCAATGTTTTGATCATTCTTGAATTTTACACCATTATGATTATTTTTGAGGTATTTTTGGACATGGATAAAACGAAGTACGAATCCTTAATCCTTAATCCCTGTCATTTTGTTTCACTGGATTCGTTTCTTTAAAAATATTTTTCATCATCCTCAGTCTTAAATGATGATATTATTGAATATCTATGGCCTGTAGTGCAAAGATGAATGATTTCTGATGAATATCTTTGGCCCGTAGTGCAAAGATGAACAGGTGTTTAGATGAACATGACCAACTGATAAACATCTTTGGCCTGTAGTGTAAAGATGAATATTTGATTTCAGATATATATTGATTGATGTTACAGGGATAAAAGATAGATGATGAACTTTTAAATTCATATATAGAAGATAGTAGTTTGCATTCTCTACTTAACTCTTCTAATGAATTATTATTTCCGCTGCGAATATTGATTTAAAACTTGTTGTCTATTGTATTCTATTAGATTTTTCCCTGTTGAAGACTAACGATAATTTTGTTGTATATTATCTTAGTCCTAATATTCTTTATTGGGCTAGTTGAGCTCACCCCTTTCCTTTTTGTTCCATTTTTCTTCTCAGGAGGCGAGAATGTAGCGAGTACGAGTCGGGGTATGGAATGATGGTTATAGAAAGAGTTGTTTAGTAGTCCTCACCATTTTTATAAAATAATGTATCAATAAATGTGATGAGGATTTATTTGGGTATAGATATTGTCTAGAAGATAATATTTGTATTCAAACTCACGGTTTTACTATTGTAATTGTAAGACCCTGAATTTTATGAAATAAAATTATTCAATTTTTCTTATAATTATTATTCAGTAAATGGTTAAATTGATAAAAGTTTAAAGTTATGGGTGAAATATGCAAATTTTATAAAATACGCAAGTGGCTATAAAATATTCATTGTTGTCGGAGAATATTCGTTTGGTCGTTGAATATTCTTTCTGTCGGGAAATATTCGTACAACGGCGCAGCCACTTGTGGGCCCCATAACAGAATAACTGTCGGATGAAGAAAATGACAAAATTAAGTTTTTATAAATAACGGCGTAATCATTACCGTTAACACTGTTGGAATACCCGGTTGGTAAAATAAAGTAATACGCGTTGTTGCACAGTAGCACACGGTATTACACAGTATTTTGAATTATTGATTCTTACGTAAGAAGGCACTACTCAATAATTGTTACAGTAATTACTGTTCAATATTCTATTTTATTGGTTCAATAATTGCTGCTTTGATAGTTTATATTATTGTAGTTTCAATAATTGTCACTACACAGTATTTCCCATTATCAGATCAATAATTCATATTATTTGAATAATATTATTAGATAACATTATTGACAATGTCTAAAAAGTTCTGTTAATGAGAGGTTTGGTCACCTAATTGCGCGCCAGTAAGGAGAAATTCTTATTGGAAAGCTCTCTCTTTCCTGGGAACCACCTGGTTGTCATTATTGTGATTCTGTAATATTATTTGTGAATAATTAGTTATTGATTTATATGATAAGGAAATATTTATTTGATGTGGATATAGATGATGGATTTATTTATGTGGAATTACTGTTGAAGTGTTTTATCAGTATTTTATCGGATTGGAGGTATTAAAACCTCAAATCGGTGTTCTTAAAGCTTTACTGTGTGAGTTATAATTTTAATCCGAATGTTGGATCGTTGTTATTTTTGGATATGTTGTACATATATAAGTAGAGTATATGCCCACAAATTTTGAACCGTTAAAATCGAACGCATAATTTGTTATGAATTTTAAAAGGTGTTGAAACGATGTTTAAAATCATCCGTTTGTGGATTTCGGATAATTTCTGTTTGGAATTTGGAAAAAATTTCTTCTGCAAAGTTGTAGATAATTGAAATTTCTATAAAAAGTCACGAGATTCGAATTTTCTGATAAAATGGCTATTTATTGTGAATTATTGAAGTTCCGGAGTTCCGAAATAATTAATTTTTGAAAGTTTTAATTATTTTATTTAAGAAAAACGTTTTTGTGGTTGTTGGCACATGGGTGGCTGTTATTTTTTTTGTTCAAAGATGGCTGATGGCTTTGAAAATTGGTTGGTGAAGGTGTGGAATAAGAAAAATAAATTAATATTTTATTAATTTAGTCTCCTTTGGCGTTCTAGCATTTTCCTATAAATAGAGGGCTTAGGTTAGAATTGAAAATCACACCAGAAACTGAAGTTTTCTCTCTATTTCTCTATCTATATTATCAAGCATATTCTTGTATCTTGAGTGTTGCTATACGGTGCAAGTTCGTTCAGTGTTATTCCAGTCAGAATTACTGCTCTTTTGAGGTAAGGGATAGTAAGGAATTTTAAAGGTTGTTGTGTTTTCAGGTTTCGTAACTTTTTTAGACCTTTAAAAATTTTAGAAAAATTTAAAATGATAATTTGATGAGTTTTGTTGATTGTGTCCAAAAATGGCGATCTTTGGATGTATGAGTTAAGAGTTATGAATTTTACGGGAAAAGACTATTTTTAAAGTAACCGCTTATAACTCCTTGTGGTTAATTCCAAAATTGATGAAATTTTTATTTGGAGTACATCTATATAATATCAGTGTACTCTGGGAATTTTAGAATTTTTAGATAAAAGTACAATTTATGATAAATATCTAAATATTCGGCGGTTTTGGCCATATGAAAAATAGTAAATGAATTTTAAAAATTTTGAGAAAAATATATGTTCAATATGGGACTATATTCTGCTAAATTCTAGAAAAGAAATATTTTTGGAACTGATTTGGTATTTTTTCATGAAAATAGACTAGTTATGAGTAAATGAATTAAATATGTTATGTGGAGTAAGAAAATTGAAAAATAAGATTTTATGGCTTGAGAATTCTATATGAGGTATATGCAGATTTTTGATGAGGGTTTTGATTATGAGTGATGAAATCTTTTGAGTTTGGCATTTTAGAATGATTAAATGCATTATTTAGTAAAGTGTAAACAATTAAAATAAATTGTTTATAAGCTTAAGAAATATTATTCTTTCAATATCATTATACCGAAATATTGGTATGGATTTTATTGTGGAATTTCTACCTTTTTCATGTCGGGGTTACTATTCATGAGTTACTATTCACTAGTTACTATTCACGGGTACTATTCACGATAAAATTGATTTCTTTTTATAACCAAATTATAGTTAATTTATGAATATTACTCTTGAGATTAAATCTAAATGTTTTGATTATATTGATTTTACTATCATATATAACATTTTTATAACCCTAATGATGATATTTCTCTTTGACTTGAGTGTAAAGATGGGTAGATTTTTGGTATGATCATGACTATGGGTTCTCTTTGGCCAGTAGTGCAAAGTTGAATTATTGACTGGTATGATCATGACCATTGAATATATAATTGAATATCTTTAGCTTAAGTGCAAAGGTGAAATGATCAACATGGTTATAATTATTGTTTATATAAATTCTGAAATGATTATATATTTTTTTGAGATAATAATATATTTGGCATGTAGTGCAAATATGAACTATTGAGGAATATCTTTGACCTGTAGTGCAAAGATGAATTATTGATGAATATCTTTGGCCTGTAGTACAAAGATGAATTATTGATGAATATCTTTGGCCGTAGTGCAAAGATGACATGTTGTTGAATATCATTGGTCAGTATTGAAAAGATGAACATGTGTTGAGATGAACATGATCAACTGGTGATACAAATGAATATCTTTGGCCGTAGTGCAAAGATGAAATTATTAGTATGATTATGAACAGGAAATGTGATTTGGTGTAACCATGATCTTTGATGTTTCAGGTAAAGATAGGTGATGAAAATTATCTTCGTCCTGGATGAGAAGAGGAATTTAGAACTACAATTATGATTATGAGTTATTCATATGATTGTGGACCAGAATTGTTGATTGTGAAAGTAGTATGCACACAAGCCAATCATGTTTGATGATAAAGCATATACTTTGTAACAATCTTATTCATTTATTAATAAAATATATTAATTTATTAAAGGCTTTTAATTATCTACATGATGCTGTTTTATAATATGTGATAAACCCATAGTTTTGAGCAATGCTTTTAGAATAATGATGATGATCATTCTAATGAGATCTAAATTCTTAGAAAGCTTAAAACTAAAATAGTTCCCAATCGTTGGATTACTAAATTGGGGATTAGTGAATTTGGATAGATTGGTACATACGTTGCTTGCTCATTGGATGAGGATGATTGATCTCATGATCATTTGTCTGGAGACACTAAAGCAAGTATGTAGGTGCTTATTAGAGAATAAGTTCACTGAACGTGACTCGCTAAGGAATACCTAATGGAGTTTTACTTGCATGTCAATAGAAATTTCTGTAGTGATAGTAGTACAAGTGATCCTTGGACTTGAGATCATCATAGTATCTCGTGTATAATGAGTTATACTTTGACTTATTCCTTAAGACCCTTAGGGTATATCAAAGGGTATGCTTGAAGAATTAGAGATCAAGGGGCAAGGAGCGCGTGAAGACCCGTTTGTAGAGGAGCCCGGGTTTAAATGTAATAGTTATATTTAAATATTAATTCTTGCACCCCTAGGGTTTGACCTTTTGGTTCACTTGGTGGCTCTAGTGAACCAAACTAGAATAAAAGTCCATAATCAATTCGGGTAGAATATAGTATTCTATATGTGCATGCTTATACTATATATATATATATATTATATATTATGCAAACATGATTCGCATGTTCATTAATATGACGCGTATTTTATATATATATATATATATATATATATGTGTGTGTGTGTGTGTGCATGCGCGCTAAACAAGATGAGACAAATTAATAGCAAACCCCTCAAATATTTTATATTAAGTTGTAACGTTCAAAGATATTTGGAATATCGAACGTCGCCTTCTAGCATGATAGAAACAATAGAGTATTGAATATTTAATATGAGTTTGTTGTGCACACACAAGGTAAGTATTAAATATTTAAGATGTTGTTTTTATTACATATGATGTTTATAAGGAATTGAACATTACTGCTTTGTTGTGCACACACAAGGGCTGTAGTTTTCTCTTCACTTATATGGAAATGCTGGGTCTGACTTAACTTATATCATTTTAGTTCGGATGTGCACACACTTGACCATTATGATTTAAGAGGCAAAATACAAGGAGTTACATAGTTGATGTAATTGACAAGAGTTGTCTACCTATTTATTTATATATAGTTTGTTGTGCACACACAAGGCTATATACATTTGAAATGGGATCCTTATTCTCACTAGCATATCTTTAATTAGATATTTCCGAACTATAAATATTGAGGGTAATATAGTTTGAAGAAAATAGTGGGAGATACCGATTTAAAACAAGACCTAATTTATTTTGGTAATTAATAAAAGAATGTATGCTAAAATGTTATTAATTACAAATTCATTTACAGAATTTTATAATGTCTAAATTACTATCACTGCGAAACATATTAGATGCTAATTAACCCGACCGAATTAAACGGATTGGTTAAGGAATTGAGAATAGTTCTCACGGCTGAAAAGCTATCTTATGTCCTTAATACGCCTATCCCTGCAATGGTTGCAGACAATGCCTCTGAGGAAGAGATTGCTACTTTTTGAAAGTGGCAAGATGATGCACAGTTGGCTCAATGCATCATGCTTGCATCCATGAGTAACGAGCTTCAGCGTCAGCATGAAACTATGGATGCTACTACTATACTACTGCACATCAAGTAGTTGATGGTGAGGAAAGTAAGACTGATAGATATCAGATATCTAAGGAGCTCTTCCGATCTAGAATGACCGATGACACTACAGTACAGATAAAAGTCCATAACATGATCAATTTGATTGAACAATTAGGACAACTGGTTTTGTCATGGATGGAGAGTTGAGCCAAGATTTGATCTTCCACTCACTCCCGGACTCCTTTCACAATTGTTGTGAAATTTTTTTTATATGAACAAGCTAAAGATCAGCCTCGCTGATTTGCTTAACATGTTGAAAAATATTGAGAGTCACTTTCTAACAAAAAAAAATCATGTCTTACTGGTAGGGGCCAAAGGATCTTCTGAAAAGAAGAACGATTCATAAAAGGTAAACAAAGGATAATAAGAACAAAACTGATATGGATAACAAAGGAGTTTGCTTCCACTGTAATAAGCCTGGACACTGGAAGGAAACTGCAAGAAGCATCTTGCAGAGGCTAACCAAAGAAGCTTAGTGAAGTTTCGGTTACAAATACAATTTTGTTCATAATTTAAAATAAATTTTTCTTTAAGTCAATGTTCTACTTGGGTATTGGATACCGACTGTTGTTATCATAAATATAGATTTATGAAGGGACCAAGCAGAAGTAGAAAGCTAAACAAATATAAGTAATCCTATGTGTGGAAATTGAAGCAAAGGTTGCAACATTAGACGACATAGAAACTTATAGTTTAGCACTGCCTACTGGCAAATCTATTAAGTCAATAAGTTGATATTGCATTCTAGTTCTCGTTGGAAACATTATTTCTATTTTATTGTTGGACAATAAAATTTTTGGTATTATAATTAAGAACAATTGTTCTTCTATTTATAATAATAATAATGTTTTGTATAGAACTGGAATATTACTTAATTGATTTTGTATACTTGACTTACGTAAAAAATAATTTTCTAAATTGAACAAACTAGTACAAGAAAAAAGGAGATGATCATTCAAAGAGTTGAATGTGTGTATTTGCTGAAATACAAGTGTGAATTATTTGAAAGGTTCAAAGAATTCAAAAGTGAAACAACATGGCAAAGTATTAGGATTCTTTGATCGGATCAAGGAATAAATACTTGTGCAATAAGTTTCTAAATCATCTCAAATGGTTTTCTCATAATGGACACATCCTGATACGCAATAATTGATTGATGTATCTAAACTTTAAATCATACCTTGTTGGACATGGTACGGTCCATAATGATTTTACCGACATTCCAGTATCCTTCTAGGATCATGTCCTAGAAATGGCTGCATATCTACGGAAAAGGTAACCTCAAAATCCGGCCCCAAGACTCCATAAAAGTTATGGACAGGGAGGATTCATAATCTTAAGTATGTTAAGATAAGGGGTTGTCCAACTTATGTGAAAAGGTTTCAAATGATAAGCTTGGGACAAGATTTGACAAGTGTCGATTTGTGGGACATCCTAAAGTAAGTTTAGGGCATATGTTCTATAATCCTACTTAGCAAAAGGTATTTGTTGTGAAACACACTACCTTATAAGATAAAGGTGTTTATCATTGAAAGGGCTAGTGGGAGGATAATACATCTTGAAGAGTTCGAGACCAACAAAAATACTATAAGTCAAATAAGAGGAACCTGTAGATAGAACTATTGTACCACAACCGAATCGTAAATCTGGAATAGTACCGAGGATACCTGGGAGGTATGGATTCATCATGGATGATGATGATGATGAGGTACTTATCATAGAAGATGATGATCCAGTTACATACGATGAGGTAAGAGTTGTAGACACTCAGAGAAATGGATTGAAACAATATTCTCAAAAATGGAATATTCATTTTAATATGATAATCAAAAGAGTTTAATTTTATCAAAAACAAGAATGAACCTAGTGTGTACAAAAGGGTCAGTGGGAGCGTCGTGACATTTCTGGTATTATATGTTGATATAATACGGATAAAGAATGACATGCCAATGCTAAAATCAATAAAGATAAAGTTGTCTAAACATTCCTCCATGAATGATTTGAGAAGAGTATCTTAATTGGGGATGCAAATCTATATAGATAGATTTAAAAGGGCTTAACCCAAGGAACGTATATTCATTTGATGCTAAAGTCGTTTATCATGGCAAACTCCATGGGATGTCTCATGTTGATGAGCCATGGAGTGTATCTCTCTTAATAGTCCCCATAGACTCCTAAAAGAGAGATCGCATGAGTGACAATCATGTATGCAATGAAATATACGCGACCTGATGTTGATCAGTCATATTCTGAAGAAGTTCACTGTGAGACAGTGAAAAGTATCTTAAAGTACTTAACCAGCACTAAGGATGTGATATAATTCATGGCGGGTCTGAATTAAAACTAGAGGGCTTAACAGACTCAAGTTTTTTTTTCAGACAGACCAAGACGACAGAAAATCCACTTTAAGGTAAAGGGTTACCTTGAACAGTGGTACAGTGAATTGGAAAGGTTCCAAACAGCAAGGAGTTGTTGGTTTAGTGATAAAGACAAAAGTATATAGCTATAAATGAAGCTGCAAGTTGATTGTTTGGATTAAAAGTTCATTACAGAACTAGGAATTGTTCCTAAGTCTCATCTTGGATCTAAACATGTGTTGTGGCACTTTCATTTGATTATAAGAATCATTGAAAGATGGAAAATTACTATAGAGATAGTGGACTCTAAAAAAAAACATTACATATCCATTAACTAAAGCTTATCCAACAGCAGGATAATCGTCACTTAGAGAAGAAGGGTATGAGATACCATGGCGATTGACTTTAGTGCAAGTGGGAGATTGAAAGTAGTATGCACACAAGCTAATCATGTTTGATGATAAACCATATACTTTGTAACAATCTTATTCATTTATTAATAAAATATATTAATTTATTAAAGGCTTTTAATTATCTACATGATGCTGTTTTATAATATGTGATAAACCCATAGTTTTGAGCAATGCTTTTAGAATAATGATGATGATCATTCTAATGAGATCTAAATTCTTAGAAAGCTTAAAACTAAAATAGTTCCCAATCGTTGGATTACTAAATTGGGGATTAGTGAATCCGGATAGATTGGTACATATGTTGCTTGCTCATTGGATGAGGATGATTGATCTCATGATCATTTGTGTGGAGACACTAAAGCAAGTATGTAGGTGCTTATTAGAGAATAAGTTCACTGAACGTGACTCGCTAAGGAATACCTAATGGAGTTTTACTTGCATGTCAATAGGAATTCCTGTAGTGATAGTAGTACAAGTGATCCTTGGACTTGAGATCATCATAGTATCTCGTGTATAATGAGTTATACTTTGACTTATTCCTTAAGACCCTTAGGGTATATCAAAGGGTATGCTTGGGTATAATAAGTTGTACATGGAGATAATGTATGATCAATAAAGAATCTACCACTTCTAGTAAAAGAAGAGAAATGTCCTATGTGATTCGATAAATGACAACTCAGTAGTCCTTGGCCAAGGCAGAATGAAATTAAAAAGGAGTTTCTAATTTGCATTATTTGGAGTTGTGCATTTAAGAGTCGAAATACATATAATTAAATAAAATAAGACTTGACAGAAATTCCATGTCTTATATTTAATTGGGACATTGTATGGTGGAAGGATTGAATTGTACGGTAACTATTTACTCAAAGGTTCTTTTATGATTAATGTTGAAATCTATATTATCTGGAAAGTCGTTGATCGCTAGGGAGGCTTATCCCTATTGTAGAATAAATATTATTTATTTAAATAAATTAATAGTTTAATTTATTTATTTAAATAAGATTAGAATTGTTCTAATTGATTTATTCACAACCGGTTTAATATGGAGAACCTAAAGGGTCACACCATAAAAGGAAGAATAATTATTTAAGAAGTTAATGGCATAATCGTAATAATATGTTAAGTATATTTAATTTAATCTATGGTGATAGAATAAATTAAATAACTTAATATTTATTATTTAATATTTTAGAAATATTAAATATAAATTAATAAGAGGAGTCTTATTAATATTATTATAATTATTATTATTTTAATTTCTAAAAGAGTTTAGGAATTAATTTAATATAAGTACTCTCATTTATTCCTAATAGGATTAGGAGGGAAAATTAGTTAAAGGAGTTTAATTAATTATCCCTAATAAGATTAGGGAGCCCATTTAATTAAAAGAGTTTAATTAAATAAATAATACCTTATTTTTTAATAGGGTTACTTGATATCTTTATAAGAGGAGTCTTATATCAGATATCATATATACGTTATTCCAATTGTTGGAGAGTACGCCCCTTTTTCTATAGAGATAGAAAACTAGGGTTTGAGCCAAATACCCATCTTCTTGAATTCTTCTTCTTCCTTGGTGGATCACCTCTAGAGGCCAAACACTTGGGTGGCTAACATTGATCAAAGGAAGGAACCCAACCCGGTGGATTCAAGTTGAACGCGAAAAGGATTGGAGGTGAACTTGTACCTGAGGAAGCTCGATCTTCAAGGGTATGATTTTATTCTTTATTTTTTCGTTAAATTAATAATTGTGCATAAAAGGTGATCCGGGTTTATGGTTTGTAAAATTTTAAACTCTGATTTTACACGCTTCCGCATATTTTTGCAATTTGATTACGATCTTGAATGTTACAAACCTAACAGATTGATGTTACAGGGATAAAACATTGTTGGTGGATTTTTAACATGGAGAAGATAATAGACTTTATAGTCTATTTGACTCTTCTAATGGATTGCTCGTTCCGCTGCAACTATGGTTGAAATTTTTATCATCTACCATATGTTCTAAATCTCTGATTTATTATTGATGAAGACTATTGATAATTTAATTATCTTTAGTCATGATATTCTTTACTGAGTTAGTTGTGCTCACCCTTTTATTTTACAATTCCTTTCAGGTAATAAGAGTGTAGCTGGGTCGAGCGGGGGTAACAGGGGAATAGAACGGTGGTCATCGTTTAGTAGTTATATTTGGTGAATCTATTAGGGTGTGGCGAACCCAACGTTGGAAGGGTGTTTTGTCACTATCATACAAGATGTCTAATGACATACAACCTCGTATCATCATAAGACAGGGATGTGCTCATCCACTTGCTGAGTATATATACGAGCACTACCTATATAATCTTGGTGTTTGTTTGAAGTATAATTCTCAATTTGAGACAGTGGAGATAATGATAAATCAAGAGAAGACTCACCATTGGGAAGAATATGATAGTAATCTTCTCGTTTTTCTTTGGGGTCTATTAGGCCAATCAAGGATAATTCTCTGGACATATGATATCTATCATAACCTAGACGCATGGCCTCCCATGTACGAAGGTTTCCTTGAGCACTTTCCAAAGATTTTAGTTTCTAAAACAGTTTTTGATTATACCTTTATGTAAGGTGTCACTGTGAGGTGTTGTCCACGGTTGGGACATGTGTCACATTTGGTATATATTTGTATCCAAACTCACAGTATATGTGTTGTTGTATTTTGCACAACAATTGTTGTAATTGTTTTATGTACCATGTATTTGGCGACTCAGAATGGGTTGGATTGAATGGACATATTTTGGGGTCGTCACAGTAATAATAAAGTTGTAGTTATTTCTGTACCATGTATTGACAACTCAGAATGGGTGATGTACACCTATTCTAGGGGCGTCACAAACGCTCTCTCTCTCTCTCTCCTTCTCCTTCTCCTTCTCCTTCTCCTTCTCCGTCACAACAACGCAGTTTGGTTTTTTTTAATAAAAATAATTATTTCTTAAATTTGATTAAATTAGATTATAAAATTTAAATAAAGTATAATTTTATTTTCTCAATTATTTCTTAAATTTGATTAAATTAAATTATAGAAAATTGTGAAAATAAAGTTATACTTTATTTAAATAAAGTATAAATCTAAAATAATTGAGAAAATAAAATTATACTTTATTTTCTCAATTTTTTATAATTTAATTTAATCAAATTTAAGAAATAAGTGAGAAAATAAAATTATCTCAGTAATTAATAATTTTTTAATAAAAAAACGTAATTTTTTTAATAAAAAAAGTGCAGTTTGTTTTAATAAATCTTTTTTTTAAACGCAATTTTTTTTATTTTAAAAAACTCAATTTTTTTTTATTTTAAAAAAACTCAATCAGACCAACAAATATTAGTTATAGGAAGCGTAATAATAATTCTCATGTCATGTACTTTTAGTGCAATACAAATAATTAGTTTTTATTTAATTAAAAAAAGCGCAGTTTTTTTTAATAATTTTTTTTATTAAAAAGAAATTAAAACTCAGTTTTTTTTAACAAAAATAAAAAAGTAGTTTTTTTTTAAATAAAAATTTTAAAAAACGCAAATTGTTTTAATAAAATAAAAAAAATTATTAAAAAAATTAAATATATTTTTTATTTATTTTCTTGTTTTTTTGGCTAATTTTTTAAATTTATATTATACTTTAACATATTTTTTTCTATTTTTTCATAAAAAATTTCCTCCAAATCCACATCATCATTGCTACGTCGCATACTAACTGTCAAATAGGATTTTTTTGGACAACTCAGTTGCCACGTGTACGGTTCCTTTAAGTCAACTTTGAGTTAACAGTTTTTTTAATTTTTTGTTAATAAAATCGAGTACAGTGAGTTGATTATAAAAAAAATTCAGTTATCCATCTGTAAGTTGACATATATTACGGTCACTAAAAAACATTTAACCCCTTATTATAGTGGTAGTAACTAAGGCTATGTAAGAGCAAAGACCTTTTCAATATTAGTGGGTAATTTGACGTACTACCCCACCTGCAACTTGCACACCTTCCTTTTTGTCCTACAATTAATACTCCTTGCAACTTGCTACTACTAATACATATAGAGAGAGAGAGAGGAAGAGATAGACTTCTTAGGATAAGCCTCAATTCATACAAAATAATCCATAAATCGACTTGAATAATCTCCTCAAACACGCCACTTATTCAGTTTTTCTTTTTGTCAATTCACAAAAATGGCAGAAAAGGGTCATCATCAGCAGTTGCACGCCCAATCCGCTCCAGCCAACATGGACATAGAGTCGTCGGCAGCCCCAGCTCAGTACGAAGATCTCCGTAGTCGTCCTCGTCGCAGCCGCACCAAAATCATAGTGTTCGTTGTTCTTCTCATTGTTTTCCATTCCCTAATAATAGTGACACTTGACTTGACCATTTTTCGAATCAGAACCCCAAAGTACCGCTTGAAATCCGTAACCATGGACAATCTTGTTGTTAGCACTTCCACAAATTCACCCTCATTCCGCATGAAATTGGACGCTGATGTTACAATCAAGAACAAAAATTTCGGGCCATACAAATATTATGACTGCTACATGACCTTGTCTTATAGGGGGAAAAGAGTTGGTGAGGCTTTTATTAAGGAAGCAGGTGCTAAGGCTTTGTCGAGGAAAGTATTGAAGGTGAGCTTGAATGTTACCTATTCTGCTGGATCCGACGGTTCAAGCTTGAGGAATGATATTTCTTCGGGTTCATTGGGGCTGAGTAGCAAATCAGAGATGAGAGGGCAGGTGGAGGTGTTGAAGGTGCTCAAGAGGGTCAACAAATATCCTAAAATGGACTGCTCCATCACAATTGATTTAGCAGAGAAGGTTGTCCGGGATTTAAAATGCATGTGACTAGTACTTGGGATTTCCAAATGAGCGGCCAGTGTTCTTAAGCTTTCCGTCTGGGCCTTATCTTTTTCTTTTTGTTTTTTCTTCCTTACACTGCGAATGAAATTTGAGTTAGGAGACGTGAATTTCTTCTGATTTGTATGTAATTCATTTTTTCAAGTTTTCACATTCGGTTATTTACTGAGCTTGATTGTGACCCTGTAAATGATCTGTTTTGGTGGTGCAAGTTTTGTTTAGTTTTCCTGTTTGATCTCTACTAGTACTGTATATTGGGGGACAAATCTAAGGGAGTAAATATTTTGAGAGAGCGAAATTCTATCGTTTCATTTCCGATATATTAAGACAGGTTATACAAAACACAATATAACTGCTGAATTTATGATAAAACTCCTAGTCACAAAAAAATACTAGTATTCATAATCATTAAATATCACACAACAAATTATAATAAAGGTCAAACCGGCTCAAACCACGTTATAACTCCAAACAAACTAATATATCATAGCCTAAATAGAATATTTAAACCATTGAAAAAAGGAAGCTCTCATCACACTTGACCTTTATCCTCTGATTACCTCTCGTAAGAGAAATACAACATGAGTCAAATGTTCAATACGGATATAGAATACAATAATAATGAAACGAAATAATTAACTCAATTAAATGAATTGAATTGAAATGAACAAAAGTTACGCAACGAAATAATAAGCTGAATCAAATGATTGTGTGTTATTTCATACCTAGCTCAAAACAAAACAAAACAGAAATATACATTGCCACACACGCAAGTCACACACATTGGAACGCGATCCAAATGCATGTAAAATCGAAAGGCGCGTTAGACACAAACATTACCAATTCACAGAATAAAACAAAACAAAAAATTAGGGTCGACCCATACGTCTCCCACAACAAATAACCAAATGGTCAACTCCCACCGGATCATGAAACTGAGACGTCGTGGACTAGTCACACTGCCACAGAAGGTGTCATGCCTCAGGACCAAGAGAACATGCATGTGATACCCCCACAGGTGGTTATAACTCAGGTATATTCTACGATACATTCTAACAAAATAACATGTCACAACATATGCGGCACAATATCAACATAAAAGAGGTTCTAATATATACATGTTAAACGGAAGCGAATCTTCAATACAAAGTCTCCAAAAATATATTAACATGTATATTACTACGAACATCAAATAAAATTATATACATGATGCATTAGTCTAAAGAGTAGAAATAGGAGTTCCAAGTATCGACGCCAAAACGAAACATTTACACTAATTTGTGAAAGAACAATCAGGTAAAACAATAACTAAATTCTACACGAAAAGCAAAACGAATAAATCAAAATTAAAAAGATTATTGCTGAAAGAATATGAAATCCGTACTTGAATTAAACAATATAATACCCAAAAATTTATATTCTAAATTCAACTCGTTTAGACTCTCTTCGTCTGAACTAATCACCAAAATAATACATTTCTAAGTGATATTATAAAAAAAATATTTTTCTTTAATTATTATTATTTTACATTGAGCTGTAACTAAATAATCTATTCAATATCATGTAAACATCTATTTTTATAATATTTAGTTGTATAAAAAAAATTGAATTCCACCAAAATAAGTTATTCGTCAATTAGTTAACATGCTGGACCATATGAAGTCTATTCTCATCTTAAGCTCGGGATTCTTATTATTACTTCCTCCGTCCCATAATTATAGTTATAGGTTGATTTCTTTTAGCATATCATTTAAGAAAATCAGTTAAGTGACAATTTTTAACATAAATTTTCCACCCCTTAATATAGAATTAATGAATAAGTTAATTACTCCTTATTTATCACACTGGAACTCTCAACTTCATTGATTAACGTGTACTGACCATTAAAATTCATAAACTTTAACCAAAGAGAATACAACAACATTAAATGTAGTGATAAAAATAATGACATTGAATGTTGTTTCTTCAAAAAAAGAGTAATGGTTGAATATTTATTATAAGAACATAAAAGTAAAATAATAAACCAACTAAATTTTATAAATAGTAAGTAGCCTATATATTGGGATATCTCAAAGTGAAAAATCAGCCTATAACTATGGGACGGGGGAGTATTATTCTATAAAGAAGGTCTCAATTTACATATGGTGCCTATGATTATTGCCTAGTATGGTAGTGCCTCATCTAACCCAGAGGAAAATAGAGCCAAAGGTATTTTTTTTTCTTTTTACGTGCAATTGTTCATTGTCATGTCCTATACTATTGCAATCAGGACCAATCTTGGCCAATTTATCTGCAACAATGAGACATACATATACATATGTATTCCAAATTCTAGATTATGAAACTAGAATGATAAAACTCTATGGAGTATTATATACAGAAAAATAAAAAGAAAGAAAAGTATCTCCTTTTGATTCTTGGTAGGCTAATTCCAATTAGAATATTTTAAAAAAGAGTTGAATATTGTTTATTTATTTATTTTATTTTTCTTTATTATTATTTTTTTTCTGGGTATTACAGATGTATCTTGCAAATTCTCCAAGATTCATTGTTTATTACTGAAGTGATTTAATTAATGCTTCGTTTGGATTGAAGGAATGGAATGAATATTGGAATGATTCATTCCATTCTAGTTAGAATGAGTTATTTCATACTCTCCTTTTCCCAAGACCCTTATGGCTCAATGATAAAAAAAACTACTCATAACACTTTGACCGTGAAAATCTTGGGCAAGAATGTTAAATTTTAGTCGAAAATAGCAACAAAAAAAATATTCAATTCATTCCAATCGCAATCAAACACAATTTTTTAATGAATCATTTTATTCTCACATTTATTACTTCAATCTAAACGTAACATCAGGGACTTCAAGTGAATAAAAGGTTATAAGTGCAAGAGAAAAAAAGGAGATGGTTTCAAAAATAAATGAAATTATAATGTTAGGTGTACAAGACTTGAAAAGCAACAACCATAAACAATAAAATGCCAAAAAAAAACCTTTGAAAAATGAGATCTTCTGGAGGACTAGAATCTCTTACACGATACACTGAATTATTGAGATATAAGGCTCATCATGTTGTACTATCGAAAACGACAATCATATTCACTTTAAGAAAATCCAACTATTAGCCCAGCCCACAAATGTGGACTCAAAAGTAACCCTCTTGTTTAGTGAAAGAAATCAGAAAAATAAAAGTTTTGCCAAACACACATTAAACGAATTACGTATTTATACCAAAGTAAGATACTACTACATATACGATCATAATGCCCTATAATACTCATGTATGAATTCAATCTCCCTAGTTAGCTCTGTATCCACACACTATCAAAAATCAATATTTGATGGCAGATAAGGAGGCGGAGGAGGAGGAGCCGGTACATCCATTAGCTTGTAGAAGTTGTCATACCGGACGAGACGAAGAAGCCGAAGCCGCGGCCGCGGCCGCATCACAACGGCGCTCTAAACTCAAAAACCGCCTCAAATTTTACTTGTACATTGTTGCACTTACTGCGTTAGAGACGGGTTTAATTTTGGTGTTTGCACTCACAATCCTAAAATTCAGAACTCCAAAATTCCGCGTCTGGTCAGCAAATCTCAACACCTTAAATGTTGGCAACACGACAAACCCTTCGTTCGTTGTTACATTGAAAGCTGAATTTAGTGTCAAAAACACAAATTTTGGTCACTACAAATATGAAAACACTACTGTGTACTTCTATTACTGGGACGTAAAGATAGGGAGGGCGTTTGTTCGAGGGGCACGAGCTCGAGCACGCTCCACAAGGAAGATTAGTATAAATGTGAAGTTGACATCAACAAATATACCGACGAATTCGTTGGCATTCGTCCAGCCGTCCAGGATTTGGGTTCGGGGATTTTGCCGATAAGCATGCAATCTAAATTGAGAGGAAGGATCACAATATTGAAGCTATTGAAAAATAACAGATCCACCAACATGAATTGCAACATGGATGTTTTTGTTGTTGGAATTATATAGCAGTCACAGCAGCAACACACGCAATTGCAGTAACAGAAGCACTATTAACAAGACTATTAGACGAACAAATTGGAACAACTTAGCTGTTATATGAACGAAGCCGAGGCGTAGCAAGCTACTGTCCTAAAAAGTGATTCCGCCCTCACTGATTATATGAACCGGTACAGTACTCGCAGAAGAAGACTATGGACTCGTCTTTGTGGATTGCCCTAATCAGGAGAAAAAATATGAATAACAGAGAAGAAGCAAGAAAGCACTGATATGATATATGTATTTTTTCTTTCGTTGCAACAGAACAGAAATAGAGACAGTATATATAGGTTTACGTTTTGGGAAAACAGCTAGGGCTAGGAGTAAATAGTATAAAAATAAATTAGGGATTTTATCAAAACAGTGGGCTACCCGGGTGCACCCGCAAAGCACAAATTTTCCGGATCGGCACCCCACCCTGCGCGGGCGTATCGCGCGCACACACGCACTAAGGTTTTCTGACCGAAAGTCCGAGAACTAAGCTTGGTCTCGCCCAATTCCTTAGCCGTCCTCATGTGCGCGAGCCCATCCCTATTTCCTCAACCATGTTACTAAGCCCATAACAACAAGTACTAATATGCACTATGAGATTTCCAAGAATAGCCAATGTGGGACTTTGCAAAAAACATAAGATTTTGGAGCATAATCAACAATCCCCCACATGATCCAAAATTATCAAAGAGATAAAAATTAAAAGGAAGTGAGAAGGGCAATGGATTTTAGATACATAATGTCGATACCTTATGGGTTTGAATCGGCACTTAGTGGAACAAGCTCATGATTGTAGATTATAGGTGAATTATATTCTTGAACCTATTAACTGTGATACAATCAGTTGAGCTTGCACACATATCTTAAATCCTGAATCCACACAAGTCCGCGGTTGGGCGCGTTCCAGGCCATGCGCCATGTCCCAGATTTTCATAAAGGCTCTAGAGAATTTGCCAAGGACTCTCATAGGAAGCGGCCTACACTTCCACCTTTATATAGGTGAACCCATCAAGTGTATACTGACATACACCACCCTTTAGGGGCTATGAGTTTCATTAAGAATCTAAACGATTCATCCTTTCACAATTTGTCAGTAAGCACTACATGCACACAAGAAGGGATATATATAATTGTAGTGCTATAATTAAGTAATTACGTGACTTGTTATTACCCATTGAACCCAATTCATGGGATCTCCAATCACATGGGTTGGGTTTCCATCGCGTATTACTTACTCAAGATATTGGCAATAGTCCCATCCCTCTGGATGCTTCTTGGACTACCTTTTTATTCAATCACTTAGTAAGCGGATCCGCTAGGTTCTTTTCAGACCTTACAAATTCCATGGAAATAACCCCATTACTGATCAGTCCTCGTACAATATTGTGCCTCAAGCGAATGTGTCTCTGTTTTCCATTATAAACATGGTTCATTGCCCTGCTAATAGCTGCTTGAGAATCACAATGTAAAGAAATAGAAGGAATCGGCTTATACCACAATGGTATATCAGCCAATAAATTCCTTATCCACTCTGCTTCTGTACCTGCCAATTCTAAAGCAATAAATTCAGATTCCATAGTAGATCTAGCAGTACAAGTTTGTTTAGCAGATTTCCAAGAAACAGCTCCTCCACCTAAAGTAAACACATAACCACTAGTGGAGTTTGTTTCATCGTTATCAGATACCCAATTAGCATCACAATATCCTTCTAAAACACTAGGATGACCAGTAAAATGTACACCTACATTAACTGTTCCTTTTAAATATCTCATTAATCGTGACAATGCATTCCAATGTTCTTGTGAAGGATTATGTGTATATCTGTTAAGTCTACTAATGGCATATACAATATCAGGTCGAGTACAGTTCATTAAATACATCACACTACCAATGATTCTAGCATATTCAACTTGTGTAATACCATTCCCTTTATTTTTCTTTAAATGCACACTAGAGTCATAAGGAGTTCCTAATGGCTCTTCATTAAAGAAATCAAATTTCTTAAGAATATTTTCCACATAATGAGAATGTGATAAAACTAAACCATTTGCATTTTTATTTATTTTCATGCCAAGAATCAAATCCGCTTCTCCTAAATCTTTCATGTAAAATTTAGAAGATAAAAACTCTTTAGTAGTTTTCACAACTTTCTCATCAGTACCAAATATTAGCAAGTCATCCACATATAAACAAATAATCACACCACAATTTCCATTGAATCTACTATAGACACAACTATCAGATTCATTTGTAACAAAATTATTAGACAAGAGAGTTTTATTAAATTTGTCATTCCATTGTTTTGGCGCTTGTTTTAAACCATATAAAGATTTTACAAGTCTACACACTTTATGTTCTTCACCTGGAACAACAAAACCTTCAGGTTGACACATATAAATTTCTTCATTTAACTCTCCATTCAAAAAGGCAGTTTTAACGTCCATTTGGTGGATTATCAATTTATAAATAGAAGCCAAAGCAATTAGAATTCTTATAGTTGCAAATTTAGTCACTGGTGAATAAGTGTCAAAATAATCAAAACCTTCCTTTTGAGTAAACCCTTTTGCTACAAGTCTTGCCTTAAATTTATCAATAGATCCATCAGCTTTTAACTTCTTTTTAAACACCCATTTACATCCAATAGGTTTACATCCTCTAGGCAAATTAACTAGTTCCCATGTATGGTTAGACATAATAGATTCTAGCTCACTATTAATAGCATCCTTTCAAAAATTTGCATCAATAGATTTCATTGCTTCTTCATAAGTTTTAGGGTCATCTTCAGTTATAAAAGCAGTTATAAAATCTGGACCAAAATTTTTCTCAAAACGTTGTCTTTTACTTCTAGTAGGTGCAGGTACAGGTTCTTTATCTTTCCTTTTAAAAGATTCACTAGAATACGGATTGCCCTCATCTCTAATTTTCATTGGAAATATATTTTCAAAAAATTCTGCATCCTTTGTTTCCAAAATTGAATTATTTTGATAATTATTAGTAGCATCTTTGATTACCAAAAATCTATAAGCAGCACTATTAGATGCATATCCAATAAAAATACAATCCATTGTTTTAGGTCCAATTTTATTCCTTTTAAATTCGGGTATAGCTACTTTAGCTAGACACCCCCACACTTTAAGATACCCCAAATTAGGTGCATATTTTTTCCATAAATGATATGGTGTAGAGTCTAACTTTTTATGTGGAACTCTATTTAAAATATGATTTGCAGAAATGCAAGCTTCTCCCCACATATTAGAAGATAAACCAGAACTAATTAACATAGCATTCATCATATCTTTAAGTGTTCTATTTTTTCTTTCTGCAACTCCATTGGATTGTGGAGAATAAGGAGGAGAAGTTTCATGTATTATTCCATTTAGTTCACAAAATTTTTTAAGACTTCCTGAATCATATTCACCTCCACGATCAGATCTAAGTCTTTTAATTTTTCTTTCTAACTGATTTTCAACTTCCGCTTTATATTTAATAAACATTTCTTCCGCTTCATCTTTAGAAGAAAGTAGATAAATATGAGTATATCTAGACATATCATCCACAAAAGAAATATAATATTTCTTACCACCTCTACTCGTAGTATTTTTAAAATCAGCTAGATCACTGTGAATTAACTCAAGTAATTCAGTTTGTCTTTCAACACTTTTAAAAGGTTTTTTAGCATGTTTTGCTTCTACACAAATTTCGCATTTGTTAAACTCGATATTTGCAAAATTAGGTATAAGTTCAAGTTGTTTCATCTTTTTAATAGAAGCTACATTCACGTGTCCTAATCTAGCATGCCACATATCCAAAGATTCAACAATATAAGCAAAAGAAGCATTCTTATTATTCAATTCAGCAGAAGCATCAAGTACAAATAAACCCCCATTACAAAAGCCTTTCCCAACAAATTCCCCATTACGAGTAAGTACAAGTTTATCAGACTCAAACACAAGTTTAATGCCAGCTTTGTTCAACAAAGATCCAGACACAAGATTCCTACGAATATCGGGCACATGAAGTACATCTTGTAGGGCAATGGTTTTCCCAGAAGTTAATTTTAGTAAGACTTTTCCTTTTCCCGCAACATTGGTGGCTCGAGAATCCCCCATAAAGACCTTTTCTCCATTAGTCACATTTTCGTAGTTGAGAATTACATCTCTATTCGCGCAAATATGTCTAGTGGCCCCGGTATCTACTACCCATTCTGTGAAGTTGTCAACAAGGTTTACTTCCGAGACAACAGCAACGATAACATCATCGGATTCCACTAAGTTCGCTTGGGGCTTAGGCTGAGAATTATTATTTTTGTTATCTTGCCCCTTGCGAAAGTGACATTTCATAGCAATATGGCCAGGTCTGCCACATACGAAGCAAGGACCTTTAGTAAAAGGTTTTTGAATTTGATTGGAGTTATTGAACCTATTATCCTTTCTTCCCATTGATTTTTGATTTTTCCCTTTGTGGTTTTTGGACTGATAATTTTGGCTCTTCCATTGTGGCTTTTGTTCCACGAGATTAGCTTTGACAGTTTGATTTGGAACTACATCTCCCCTTTCTTTAGCTCTGTTTTGTTCTTCAATATGGATGTGAGCTACTAGTTCCTGCATAGTAAAATCTTTAGTTTCATGTTTGAGGTTCATCTTATAATCTTTCCACGAGGGTGGTAATTTTTCGATGAGTACAGCAACTTGGAAATTCTCGCATATTTTCATTCCTTCCCCAATGACTTCCCCCACAATAGTTTGGTATGTATGGACTTGATCTATAACAGACTTTCCATCTTGCATTTTAAAGTCTAAGAATTTCCCCGCAACATATTTCTTAAGTCCAGAATTTTCTACAGCATACTTTGATTTTAACGCTTCCCAAATCTTCTTAGCACTTTCAAATGGATAATATATCTCAAACAACGGATTAGACAAATAGTGTAACAAATATCGTCGACACGTACGATTATCCTTTACATAATCCCTTTTATCCGATTTTTCAACAGTTTCAGCAGTAGAGGTAACATCATTAACAGTAACAACACTAACAGGAGCATCCATGTATAACACATATTCCAAATTCATGGTCTTTAAATAAAACAGTATATCTTCAGACCATCTCTTAAAATTAGAACCATCAAAACGTTCAATTTTAGACAAGTCCAAAGCAGATTTCATCATCTTGTTAATAACTAAGAATCACTTTTTAGATTGTTGGAATTATATAGCAGTCACAGCAGCAACACACGCAATTGCAGTAACAGAAGCACTATTAACAAGACTATTAGACGAACAAATTGGAACAACTTAGCTGTTATATGAACGAAGCCGAGGCGTAGCAAGCTACTGTCCTAAAAAGTGATTCCGCCCTCACTGATTATATGAACCGGTACAGTACTCGCAGAAGAAGACTATGGACTCGTCTTTGTGGATTGCCCCAATCAGGAGAAAAAATATGAATAACAGAGAAGAAGCAAGAAAGCACTGATATGATATATGTATTTTTTCTTTCGTTGCAACAGAACAGAAATAGAGACAGTATATATAGGTTTACGTTTTGGGAAAACAGCTAGGGCTAGGAGTAAATAGTATAAAAATAAATTAGGGATTTTATCAAAACAGTGGGCGCTACCCGGGTGCACCCGCAAAGCACAAATTTTCCGGATCGGCACCCCCCTGCGCGGGCGTATCGCGCGCACTAAGGTTTTCTGACCGAAAGTCCGAGAACCAAGCTTGGTCTCGCCCAATTCCTTAGCCGTCCTCATGTGCGCGAGCCCATCCCTATTTCCTCAACCATGTTACTAAGCCCATAACAACAAGTACTAATATGCACTATGAGATTTCCAAGAATAGCCAATGTGGGACTTTGCAAAAAACATAAGATTTTGGAGCATAATCAACATTTGTCAAGAAGAAGCAACTCAAGAACTTGACATGCAAGTGATATGTATAGCGTACGTGTATATATTGTCACTCCAAAGTTCGAATCCACGTTCAGAGTGGATCTCACGTTCATGCTAATGAAGAAATAAAATCTTGATCCGTTGTTGGTTTGACAAAGGAAATTTAATTTGTATCTTTTGGGATTCTGCTCCCTAATTTCCCCTGTATTAAATGTTTTGAAAATACTGTTCAAATGTTATGATTATTGTAGAACCACCTGATCATTCTGTTTCAGTTAATTGAGGAGCAAGAGACTGAAAAAACACAAGGCCTTCCCCCTAGCACCAATCGGCCTTATGACGAAGAAATAGCTGCCAATTAAAAAGACGATAGTCATCTCCAGAGACAACGACAAAGCATCCAGCTCTCCACATCCCTTGTTGTTTTTGCTATATATATATATATATATATATATAAGATGGATCCTGTCCCGGAGTCCGGACAGGTCCTAAAATGCGGACAATTTTTTTTTTTTTTTTTTTTTTTGAAACAACTAAAAAAAAAATTTATGGAACTGAAATTTTTTCATAATACAGTGTTTTGGGTGTGTTTTTAATACCTATACCAACCAATGTATGTACAGTCTGCCCAGATTGTACAGAAATGTTTTGGTATAGGCATCCAAATCACGCCCAAAACACTGTATTATGGAAAAATTTCAGTTCCATAAATTTTTTTTTTTTAGTTGTTTCAAAAAAAAAAAAGCAAAAAAAAAAAAAAGGTCCGGATTTTGTTAAAATCCGGACGTCCGGACCTGATCCGGCTCCTATATATATATATATATATATATATATATATATATATATATATATATCCTTCTCATTTCTGTCATAGCAGCTTTTTATTAAGGTGTTTAAGAACAACAAATCATATCCACCATACCAACATGAATATTGTGGTGGGGACTGGTCAGCTCCAGAAATATCAAGTGTACATGATCCATGCATGATTATTTTGTGTTATTTTACATATTCTTCTTCTTTTATTTTTCACAAACAAATTGTTTTAATTCATTATACATGAGGTTTCATCATTGGGTTGGGTATGGCAAAAGGGGAAATAAAAGGATTTCTTGATATGGTTCTCAACTTCTCATTATTAGAAACATAAAACTTTACCAAAATATATACTTGTATTGCTTAATTCCAAATTTAAATTACTGAGTTGAGTGAAAGTGAAAATTAATTACAGAAAAAAGAGAGTAAGAAATAGGACTTAACCCATGTCCCACGCCTTTAACATTATAAACTATAAAGGCCCATTTTATTCAACCCCAACTGTCCCTCCTACAATATTACTACCCCACTAACAAGTAGTAGAAGGTAATTTCAATCTTAGCCCAATCTATTGACAAATATAGCACCTATAGTTTGACTCTGGACCTGCTAAACTACAACGTATATCAACTCTTCAAAGGCCTGTTTCAAGGTTCTTATATGGACCCCAATGTTCTCTGCTCCACTAAATCATTGTATTGGTAAAACAAGCTCGTTTGAATAAGTTTTATTTATTTATTTTATTCATGAACAAAGTATAATTTGTAAACATATTAAAAAATATATATAAATAGAGAAAAGATAGTAAAAAGAATTCAAATTTATCTTTAACGACTCCACAAGATTACTACTTTTATTTTTTATATTAGACTCTACTAATTGACTTGGTTATCCTTCACTTTATATATTTTATCTCATTATTTTAAAAAAAAAACATTTTTACCTTGGGTCATTGTTTGGGTACGGATGAAGTAATAAATTTGGACAGTGATTTTTTTTTCCTTCAGATCTTGGACTAAATTTAAATGATTTTAACCAAAAGGTAACCATTAGCTCAACGAGTGGTTTTCAATTATTGTAAATCACTTCTTTGAGCTCAATAATAATAATAATAATACCGCGACATTTTTTGATATTTTTGCATATAGAACCCATTTTTAAATAAAATATTAATATTAATTTGATTAAAAAATGGACCCCACATACAAAAACATTAAAAAATTTTAAGTAAATATCAGTTTCCTAATAATAATAATCATAGGTTTGGTAAGAGTGGCATTTTAATAATGAGTGAACCCCTAACGAAAACTCCTTAAATTTACAGTTTTGTTAATTTTATTTTATGAGAGAGAGAAAATGAAGTGAAAACATGATAAAAGAAGATGAGAGTAAAAGGAGGAGTTTAAATTGTGTAACTGACATGCAAATCTCCATTTTTCAATTTAGAGTGTGGCGTCTCCATGAGTGAGAGAGATTCACACGATTCAAGCAAGAACTTGAAATTGAAAGAGAGACGTACAAGCAAATCTTAAGAGTCCTCCTCAGTCCTCTCCTCGGCCGACGAAACAATGTCGGGGATTATTAATTAATTTGGTCTGTCTGTCTGTCTGTCTGTCTGGGTGCATGGTATCACTCTCTCTTTATAAGTAATCGTTTACTTTACATGAATCATTTCAAGTTTCAACCGAGTAGTAGTAATTAACATGACATATACCTAAATCTTCGGTCGGTCGGTCGGTCCTTCCTTTTAAACTAAGTAGGAGTACTCATTGAGTTAAGTAGATTCCTATGAGCGAATCTATGACCTAAACAAACTTACTACTTTTTCTAACATTACATCCAAACGGATTCTGTTAGCATGAAGTTTAATTTTTGATAAATTAGTCATTTGTTTAATAAAATACTGACAAATATAGAACCTTGCTTGTGTGTCAGCACTCTATTGATCAATTGACGAACTTATCAAAAAATAAATTTCATGCTAACCACTTTCCATCCAAACATATAAAATTAATCACAGAATTCCTCCATATGTAATAAATTAAGTTATTGTCAATATTATTTATAATTAAATATATATCTAAAGTAATAAACTTAATGGTATAAACCTAGCTTATTATCAATGAAAAACATAGCAGAATGAATTATTATTTTTTATAATTAAATTTCCTTATGAACCGTATGCTACTTTCTATAATGTCCTCGATGCTAGCTTGATGAGATCAACCATAAAGTTTTCTAAATACTTTTATTTGCTCGCAAAAGCCAAGGGAAGTTGCATAAATTATCTTTTCCATTTCTTGATAAATAATGATGATTATTGATTTTATATATTGTGTGCATATTATAATTAGAACCATAATGTATTATTGTATAATGAAAATGTGATAAAATTGTGCAATTTGATTAGGAACATAATCTTAATTAAATGAAATAAATATTACTCCCTCCGTTTCTTAATATAGGTCGTTTTAGACATATGCACAAGAATTAAGGAAATGATTGAAAAGCATTAATTATAGTATCAATTGTCTATAATACCCTTCACCTCACTTATCTCATAAATATGGATCAAAAGATTAGGTGGAGTAATAAAGGGCAATTTGGAAAAAATAGTAATTAATTTTCCTAAATAACCACAAACGACGAATAATTAAGAATAAAAAAGAGAGTCTAAAACGACTTACATATAGGAATGGAAGGAGTATAATACTCCATCCGTCCCAAATTAATTGCTCAGTTTTGATTTTTTTAAGTCAAATTGACTATTTTTAGAATTAATAATTAAGCATATATAAATATATTTCTAAAATTATAAAAATTAGGATTAGTAATAAATTGTATATATTTTCTTTTGGTTATAATCTCTTCACCTATATTTTAACAAAAATAGTAAAAAGATTAGTTTTAAAAATGGTCAATTTGACTTTAAAAAGTCAAAATTGAACAATTAATTTGGGACGGAGGGAGTATTAGTTAATTTTTAATGTTTGAGGAATAAATATTAGAGAATTGATATTTTCATAACTAAATTTGATAATTCTACAAATTTATCATTACATAAATAATAATTGAGGTCTAGAAAAAATATCGTAAAATTATAAAAAAATTATTGTTATTATAAAGTAACCTGAAATTAGTTGAGACAGAAGTGTAATGCGATGGATGGGGATGGGGATGGGGATGGTGGGATGGGAATGGGGATTGGATGATGTAATAAAGGTGTAGTCAAGTAATTATGTTTGTAAATATAGTGCAGTGTGCCTAGTCGGCGATGGGACTTACGGCTACCCATGGAATTAATACTGCCAGTAAGTAGGGCTGGCCTGGAAATTTTCCCCAACTCGGCCGGCTCGCCGATCCCGACCTTAATGGGATTGGATTTTCAAATTAGTATTTTGTATATTTGTAATTATGTACTCCACTTATTTAAATTAATTCAATATAAATTCATAACACATATAATATAATATATTGTTAAATGTTAATAATAAAAATATTACTCCTACATGTTATTTGAGTTTCCTAGTATTACTAATAGCCGGCCGGGCTTGTTGCCAGGCATGAGTAGGACTAATACATATACATATACTAGTAGAAAGTAGTTAGCATCAAATTTATTTTTGGGTAAGTTGGTCAATTGATCACTAAAATACAGACACACATAAAATTTAATGTGTGTGTTAATATATTTTACTGTCTAATTGAACAACTTACTTAAAAATAAACTTCATGCTAATTCTATTTATTCTAGCAGTGCATATGAAGGTTGTCATTTGTCAGTCGGTTAGGGCATTTCTCTTCATCATTATGTCTTGTTTTTTTGGCTTGTGCATATTTTGCTTAGTCTACTGATTGCATCAACCGTACCCATCTACAGTTTTTTCTTTGGTGATATCCAACCATTTCTATTTTTATTCTCAAGGCAATCATCTCCTCTCTACAAGGACTACAACCCTAGCTAAGATACTACAACTTGATAGATTGATATGGATCCGGTTAGCATGAAGTTTATTATTTAGTAATTTAGTCAATTGGCCAGTAGAACAGTGACACACATTGAGTCTTGTCTGCGTATCAGTACTCTATTGACCAATTGATCAACTTACCCAAAATGAACTTCATGCTAACTACTTCCGATATATATATATATATATATATATATATATATATATATATATATATACTTTCACAAATTAACAATTATGTGAAAATAGAAATGATATTTTCAAAGCCTTTTTTGTAATCGAGCTTAATTAGGTTTATGTATTCTAATATATATGTTCAATTTTTAATTTGAAGAAAAAAAAGGGCACAAATTTTTTTGTAATGCATCAGTTGCTAAAATGGTAACTATAAGTTCGATCACTCCCTAACAATCAAGTTCTTTAGAACTTGCACACATGCACTCACGTAACCATTACTACAAAAACCCGGATTAACACATGCATTAATTACATAATTACTAAGAAGTATTGGTTAACTCAACTGCTAAGGAAAAGGAAAGGTAAATCTAAAAAAACAAGCCAAACATGCATGCATGTACTGGTAGATAGGGGACATAAAAGATCAGCACAGGGATGCATGGGAGCATACTGCACATATATATATATATATATATATATACTACTACCATCTAAAATTATATATATGGACGTCCTTGAAACAAGAAATGGTGTCTGGACTTTGTTTCTTTGTTGTGGACTGCATTCATTCTGCAGGTTCATTGTATTTGTATATCTAGCTATATATAATATACCCCTTGTGAATTTTAATCTTTTATTTTTAATTACCCAAAAAATGACCATGAATTGGATCTTTTAATTGTAGGTTGTTTGTTGCCAAAATAGCTAACCCGGCCCAAAAAGAGGAAAGTAGGAATTAAGAGAAGAGAATTTCCACCTGATATCATGAATATTTATCATCAAGTAATAATAGTCGGTCATTATTTATGATTTATGAAGTTATTTTAAATACAAATTTTAGATAATTAATTGTGCGATACGTGAATTACTCTTCTTTTTTTTTGACAAAATTAAAATTTGCACTTCTCTCTCTCTCTCTCAATGCACACAAATATGCTTTCTTGGTGCCTTGGTGGGCTTCTGGTAAAAGAATTGATACTGGACAACACAGCAAGAAACGTCAACCTCTATTCCGATCCCCTACTGGCTGCATCTGTAATACTAGTCTCATCCTCTCATGTGCATTGGTGCATCTTAAAATTTTCAACTTTTATTTTATTTATTTGTGATATGATTTCAGACAAATATAAATAAAAATAAAGTAGTAATTAATAAAAGTATAAAGTATTCCTTGGTGGGTTGAGGGGAAAAAAGTATTTCAGAAAATAGAGAAGAAGTTCACTGGAAGACCTTCTCGGGACAAAAAGTAACTGGTGCTCTATTGGAATGTGAACCCGAACCTATCATGTACTGCTCAGCGTTATATTTTGTCTTTTTCTTTTTCTTTTTCTTTTCTACAATTTACTATTAAGTGAACAAACAGAATGCTTATTAGGATAAAACATACTCAACTTCGAAAGTAGTTAGTATTAATCGATCAATAGAATACTGACACACGAACGAGATGGTATGTGTATCAGTATTTTATTAGTCAATTGACCAACTTATCAAAAAAATAACTTCATACTAACCGGATCCCTCAACTTCTAAGCGATTGTTTGATAAAAATTGAATGAATCTGATCTGAATCTGAATTTGAATGAAAAAAATTATTTGATAATTGACATGTCTGAAATATTTGAATAACATATTTTTATTATTTTCCCCCTCTAAAAAAATTCAAAGAATTGCTGTAAATTTAGTTAATATTACTTAATATAATAGTTAATATTGTAAGAAAAAAAGTTCATTCAGCCGCTCATTCTGTCAAAAAAATTGAACTGAACCAATCAGCTCAAAATTGTCTGAATGACTTACCGATTCAGTCATTCAATGATTTTTTTTCAAAATAAATGCACTAAATAACTGAATCACTCAGCTGCAATCAAACATCCCCTAAGTCTACTTGTAATAAAATAGGCCTTACTAGCTAAATCAAAATAGAATTACAAGTTTACCGTTCGGTTAGCTGTTCTTTATGTAGGGACAGATAAATACTTGAGAGATTTAAGAGTACCTTGAGGATTTAACCGAACCACCGTTTTACTCTTCAACAAATATCAACATCATTGCCTTTGTGAAATATGTATATAATAGATGTGTCGTGTGTCTTCAGCATTGTATAGGCGGTGGGATTTATTCTAAATTTTAAACGATCAAGATGATTTATTGAGTGAGTAAAAAATTTAAAATCATTTGTATTTTATTAGATAGACTAGTTAGGTCTCGTGCATCTGGCACTGTATGGACGGTAGGATTTATATCAAACTTTGAACGTCCCATATGATTTATTGAGTGAGCGAAAAATTCAAAATTATTTATATTTTATTAGATAGATTATTAATAGTATCTATTTTGTCCCTCTTTTATTTTGTCCATAATATCTTTTTTAATAAACTTTATATTTAATTTTATTTTATAAATTATTATAAACTGAATACCTTCGTAATTTTCTAACTTATAAATCAAATTGATTAGTGGTATTTATGAGTTTTAACTGTGTAGTAGTGTTGTAAAATTTGAAGTGATCAGAACTAGTAAAAAAGCTAAGAATAATTTTGTAAGACCCCAAATTATTAATAAATAAAATTTAATTTTCTCTATTTATTATTTTAAAATAGTAAGGGTTGATTTGATTAATGTGGTTAGTTATGGGTAAAATGCGCAAATATTTTCAATAAGCATGTGGTTATAAAATATTCATTGTTGTCGGAGAATATTCGTTTAGTCGTAGAATATTCTTACTGTCGGGGAATATTCGTACGACGGCGCAGTCTTTTGTGGGCCCCATAACGGAAAGCGATTGGATGAAGAAAACGACAAGTATAGGTTGTTTATAAATAACGGTGTAGTTGTTACCGTTAACACTGTTGGAATACCCGGTAGTTAAAACACAGTAATACGCGTTGTTGCACAGTAACACACGGTATTGCACCAATTATTGATTCTTACGTAAGAAGGCACTACTCAAAAATTGTTACAGTAGTTACTGTTCAGTATTTTATTTTATTGATTCAATAATTGCTGCGTTGATATTTTATATTACTGTTGTTTCAATAATTGTCACTACACAGTATTTTCCATTATCGAAGCAATAATTCATATTATCTGAATAATATTATTAGAAAACATTATTGGCAATGTCTAGAAAATTCTGTGTAAGGAGAGATTTGGTCACCTAATTGCGCGCCAGTAAGGAGAAATTCTTATTGGAAAGCCCCCTCTTTCCTGGGAACTGTTTGGTTGTCGGTATTGTGATTTTATAATATTATTTGTGAATAATTAATTATTAATTAATATGATGAAAAAAATATTAATTTTATGTGGATATAGATGGAGAAATTTTTAAAGTGACAATTGTTAAAAATCGATATTTTATCTTTTCTGATAAAATAATATTTTATTATATTATTATAATATAATAATGATGATATTTTTACAATGAATGTGGGATATGTGAGTATATGAGGAGAAAGAATATTTCTGTTGCAAAAGTTGTTTAAAACATGTTAAACATGTCTGTGGGCCCATTTCTTGACTGAAATTTGATTATAGCCTGTAAAATCATCTGTATGTGGATTTCGGTCAATTTCTATTTAGAATTTGAAAAAACTTTCGTCTGCAAAGTTGTAGAGAATTGAATTTCCTATAAAAATCGCGAGATTCGAATTTTCTGATTAAAGTGCTATTTATTATGAATTATTGAAGTTCCGTAGTTCCGAAATAATTGATTTTGGAAGTTTTAATTATTTTTAGTTAGAAAAACGTTTTTGTTATTTGTAGGCATGTGTTAAGAGTTGGAAATCAGCTGGTATGACTGCGTAGAAAATTTTAATATATATATTAATATTTTATTAAATTTTCTACTTTGGTGTTCTAAGCATTTTCCTATAAATAGGGTGCTTAGGTTAGTATTGAAAATCACACTAAAAATGTAGATTTCTCTCTCTTTCTCTCTCTATATATTGAGCGTATTCTTGTGAGTATTTTAATACTTTAAGTGTTGCTATACGGTGTAAGTTCAAGTCATAGCTTATATCCGGTGTTTCAACTAGAAGTACTGTTTTTACAAAATAAGGGATGTTATTTTCTTCTCAAATGATATTTTTTCTTCAATATCATTATGTCAAAATATTGGTTATAATTTTTTTATCAAATTTGAAACTTTTTCATGTCGAGATTACTATTCATGAGGTACTATTCACGAAGCATGATGATTTTTTTTTTAAATTTCTATCTTTTAGTGTCGGAGTTACTATTCACGTATACAGCACTATTCACGTATACGTTACTATTCACAAATACGACACTATTCACCGAAAAATAAAATTTTCTTCTTTTTGTCCAAAATATCTATTCTGGATACTAGCTTTGAATGTATCTGTGACGCCCCCAAAATAGGTCCATTCCATCCAACCCATTCTGAGTCGCCAAATACATGGTACAGAAATAACTACAACTTTATCAATACATTACAACATATAAACTGTGAGTTTAAATACAGATATTGCCATCTAGACAATATCCACATACAAATAAATCTCCATCATAATTATTGATATATTATTTTACAAAAATGGTGAGGACTACTAAACAACTCTCTCTAGAACCATCATTACATCCCCCGACTCGTACTCGCTACATTCTCGTCTCCTGAGAAGAAAAATAGAACAACAAGAAAAAGGGTGAGCTCAACCAGCCCAGTAAAGAATATTATGACTAAGATAATGTACAATAAATTATCCTTAGTCTTCAACAGGGAAAAATCTGATAGAATACAATAGACAACAAGTTTCAGATCAACAACTGCAGCGGAAACAATAATTCATTAGAGGAGTTAAGTAGAGAATAAAATCTACTAACATCTATGAATTTAAAAGTCCATCATCAATATTTTATCCCTGTAACATCAATCAATATATATCTCAAATCAAATCAAATATTCATCTTTGCACTACAGGCTAAAGATATTCATCAGTCGGTCATGTATGAACACCTGTTCATCTTTGCACTACGGGCCAAAGATATTCATAATAAAATCAACCATCTTTGAACTACAGGTCAAAGATATTCAGTAACACCATCATTTAGGACTGAGGATGATGAAAAATATTTTAAAGGAAACGAATCCAGTGAAACAAATGAACAAGTATTAAGGATTCGTACTTTAAACAATCCGAGTTCAAAAATACTTCATAAATAATCATACTGAAGTAAAATTCAAGAATGATCAAAACATGGATACAATCAAAGCTAGTATCCAGAATAGATATTTTGGACAAAAAGAAGAAATTTCATTTTTTGGTAAATAGTGTCGTATTCGTGAATAGTAACTCCGACACCAGAAGATAGAAATTTCACAAAAAATATCTTCACGCTTCGTGAATAGTACTCGTGAATAGTAACTCGTGAATAGTAACTCATGAATAATAACTCGTGAATAGTAACTCATGAATAGTAACCAGACATGAAAAAGTTCCAAATTTGATAAAAAAATTCCAACCAATAATTCAGCATAATGATATTGAATAAATAATATCATTTTCGAATAAAATAACATCCCTTACCTCGAAAGACAGTACTTCTAGTTGAAACACCGGATATAGCTATGACTTGAACTTGCACCGTATAGCAACACTCAAAGTATACTCAAAATACTCACAAGAATACGCTCGATAATATGAGAGAAAAAACTTCAGTTTCTGGTGTGATTTTCAATTCTAACCTAAGCACCTATTTATAGGAAATTGCTTAGAACACCAAAGCAGAAAATTTAATATAATATTAATATATTATATAAATTCCTACGCACCCAATTTTTGCCCAACATCAGCCACCAACCCACATGTTAAATGAGTTCAACAATGAAAAAACATTTTTTATATTTAAAATATTTTAAACTTCCAAAAATCAATTATTTCGGAACTCCGAAACTTCAATAATTCATAATAAATAGCTTTTTTGCCAGAAAATTCAAATCTTGCGAGTTTTTATAGGAAATTCAATTCTCTACAACTTTGCAGAAGGAAGTTTTTCCAAATTTCAAACAGAAATTGACCGAAATCCACAAACGGACGATTTTACATGCTATAATCAAATTTCGGTCAATAATTATGTCCAACAATACACAAAATATGTGTTAAACATTTAATGCCACAAAAATATTCTTCCTCCTCATATACTCATATATCCCACATTCATTATAAAAATATCATCATTAATATATTATTAAAAAATAATATATTTAAATGAATTATTTTATCAGAAAAAGATAAAATATTAATTTTCAACAATTGTCACATTAAAAATTTTCTCCATCTATATCCACATAAAATCAATATTTTTCTCATCATATGAATCAATAATTAATTATTCACAAATAATATTACAGAATCACAATATTGACAACCAGGCCGTTCCCAGGAAAGAGGGAGCTTTCCAATAAGTATTTCTCCTTACTGGCGCGCAATTAGGTGACCAAACCTCTTCTTAGACAGAACTTTCTAGACATTGCCAATAATTTTATCTAATAATATTATTCAGATAATATGAATTATTGCTTCGATAATGGAAAATACCGTGTAATGACAATTATTGAAACAACAGTAATATAAAATATCAATGCAGCAATTATTGAATTAATAACATAAAATACTGAACAGTAATTACTGTAACAATTATTGAGTAATGCCTTCTTACCTAAGAATCAATAATTGGTGCAATACCGTGTGCTACTGTGCAACAACGCGTATTACTGTGTTTTAACCACCGGGTATTCCAACAGTATTAACGGTAACAACTACACCGTTATTTATAAACAACTTATTTTTGTCGTTTTCTTCATCCAATCGCTTTCCGTTATGGGGCCCACAAAAGACTGCGCCGTCGTACGAATATTCCCTGACAGCAAGAATATTCCACGACCAACCGAATATTCCCAGACAACAATGAATATTTTATAACCACCTGCTTATTTAAAATATTTGCGCATTTTACCCATAACTAACCACATTAATCAAATTCACCCTTACTATTTCAAAAAAATAAATAAATAAAGGAAATTCCTTTTTATTTCAAAATTTTCGGGGTCTTACAGTATCTATGTTTTGATCATACTTGAATTTTACTACACTATGATTATTTATGAGGTATTTTTGGAAATGGAATAGTTGAAATACGAATCCTTAATATTTATTCTTTTGTTTCTCTGGATTCGTTTTCTTTAAAATATTTTTTATAATCCTCAGTCCTAAATGATGATATAACTGAATATCTTTGGTCTGTAGTGTAAAGATGAATGATTTCTGATGAATATCTTTGGCCCGTAGTGCAAAGATAAACAGGTGTTTATGTAAGACCCCGGTTTTTTATAAATAAAGATGAATTTTCTATAATTATTATTTTTGAATATTATGGAATAAATTTGATATAATGTTATAGTTGTGGGTAATATTTATAAATTTTGCAAAGTACACAAGTTGTTATAAAATATTCGTTTGGTCGGGAAATATTCTTTTTGTCGGGGAATATTCGTACGACGACACAATCATTGGTGGACCCCACAACGAAAGTATTGTCGTAGTTAGAAAACGACAAAATTATCTTTCTATAAAAATAACGGCGGAGGTGTTACCGTTAAAACTGTTGAACTACTCGGTAGTAAAAGTACAGTAATACGCGTTGTTGCATAGTAGCACACGATATTGATTATTGATGTTTACGTGAGAAGTCATTCAGCTATACTCAATTATTGCTACAGTAATTGCTGCATCATATCTCTTATATTATTGATTCAATTATTGTCATAGTATCATCTGTATAATATGTTATATTATTTAAACAATAATTGAGACGATAAGTTGTATATGATTAATAATTGTTGAAAGATTAAATATGTGTTGATTAAAAATAAAATAATTTCTGGTAATTTTTATTCAAACCTTGATGTATATAAAGAGTCTATTATTAGACGTTTGTGGTAAGTTTAATTATTTATGGGGGGCATATGTCATCATCTAAGAGTCTCTTTCGTAAATAGTAATTACCTTCGTAAATAGTAATTACCTTCGTAAATAGTAATTACCTTCATAAATAGTAATTACCTTCATAAATAGTAATTAACTTCGTTAATAGTAATTACCTTCATAAATAGTAAATACTTTCGTAAATAGTAATAAATCTTCTATAAATAGAGGCCTAGAGCTTCATTATTTTTCACGAATTCGTTCAAGCTATAGAGAGAGAAAGTATAGAGAGAATAAGAGAGAAAAAAGAAGAGTATTCGGTTACTACACTACTGCAGTATTCAATCTCCTAATAAAGTAAGGGGTGTTATTCTTTCTTTTTGAAGAGAACTTATGTTATTCCATTCTTTGTTATTCTGTTGGAATAACCTGTAAAAGTAGCATACCCTATACATGACCTGTATACGCGGTATACCCTATACTTGGTGAAATCCTTATGTTATTCCATTCATTATTATTCTGTTGGAATAACCTGTATACGCGGTTTACCCCATACTTGGTGACATTCTTCTATTATTCTGTTGGAACATCCTGTCTGTGTGTTTTACACCGGACCTGGTTCCATTCTTTATTATTCTGTTGGAATATCCTGTCTGTGTGTTTTACACAGGACCTGGTTCCATTCTTTATTATTCTGTTGGAATATCCTGTCTGTGTGTTTTACACTGGACCTGGTTCCATTTTTTTATTATTCTGTTGGAATATCCCGTCTGTGCGTTTTACGCCGAACCTGGTTCCGTTATTTATTATTCTGTTGGAATAACCTGCTTGTGCGGTCTATCGCATGCATGGTGATTTCTTTTGTTATCTCATTCTTTATTATACTCAGTTGGTTAAAACTTTGACTTCTATACTCCATGAAATTAGTTGAATATCCTTGATATTTGCGCTTCATCTAGTATCCTTTCATGGAAATATTCTTCTGATCATTCTTGAATTTTACTCTACAAAACAGTATCGTGTTGACAATTTGAACGTTAATAATTTCTGGATAAAATAATTCTTGAACTTGTTTTATTGAATTCTTATATCATTGTCATCATCCTCATGTTTATATTTTGTTGAAAGTCATCTGTGACCTGTAGTGCATAGATGGACTTGGTGTGATTATGACTAGGGATTATTCGGTGTAATCATGACCGTAATATTATAAATGATGTAAAAATTAAAAATCCTCATTGGCCCGTAGTGCATTGATGAAAAGTTGTTGGCATGATCATGACCATTAATGAATACACAAATATTCTTGGCCGTAGTGCATGAATAATTGTGGTCGTGATACTAAAGAATATCCTTGGCCGTAGTGCAGGGGTGATTCGATGATGTGGAATATTTATTAAGCTGAGTCTCAGCTATAACGATGATGAAAAACCTTTTAAATCATAAAAGATAGTAGTTTTTATTTTCTACTTGACTCTTTTAATGGATTGCTGGTTCCGCTGCAGTTAAACTTGATGGTTATTGTATTTTATCAGTTTAACACTGTTGAAGGTTAATGATAATTTATTCTGCATTATCTTAGTCATAATATTTCTTACTGGGCTAGTTGAGCTCACCCTTTCTTTCACTGTTCTCTTCAGGAAATGAGAATATAGCTGGGACGAGTCGGGGAACGGAGTGATGGACCAGAGAATAGTATTAGTAGTCCTCACTATTCTGTTAAATAGTGTGACAATAATTGTATTGAGGACTCCTTTTGAGTTTGTATGATCTCTAGTAGACAATAATTGTATTCAAACTCATAGTTATATTTTGTCGTATTGTACACGACAGTGGTATTAGTAAGTTGTATTTGAATTTTGTACCATGTATCTTGTAAGACCCCAGTTTTTATAAATAAAGATGAATTTTCATAATTATTATTTTTGAATATTATGGAATAAATTTGATATAATTTTATAGTTGTGGGTAATATTTATAATTTTGCAAAGTACGCAAGTTGTTATAAAATATTCGTTTGGTCGGGGAATATTCTTTTTGTCGGGAAATATTCGTACGACGGCACAATCATTGGTGGACCCCACAACGGAAGTATTGTCATAGTTAGAAAACGACAAAATTATCTTTCTATAAAATAACGGCGGAGGTGTTACCGTTAAAACTGTTGAACTACTCGGTAGTAAAAGTACAGTAATACGCGTTGTTACATAGTAGCACACGGTATTGATTATTGATGCTTACGTAAGAAGTCACTCAACTATACTCAATTATTGCTACAGTAATTGATGCATCATATCTCTTATATTATTGATTCAATTATTGTCACAGTATCATCTGTATAATATGTTATATTATTTAAATAATAATTGAGACGACAAGTTATAAATGATTAATAATTGTTGAAAGATTAAATATGTGTTAAAATGATTTTTGGTAATTTTTATTCAATCTTTGATGTATATAAATAGTCTATTATTAGACGTTTGTGGTAAGTTGAATTATTTATGGGGGGCCATATGTCATCATCTAAGAGTCTTTTTCATAAATAGTAATTACTTTCGTAAATAGTAATTACCTTCGTAAATAGTAATTACCTTCGTAAATAGTAATTACCTTCGTAAATAGTAATTACCTTCATAAATAGTAAATACTTTCGTAAATAGTCATAAATCTTCTATAAATAGAGGCCTAGGGCTTCATTATTTTTCACGAATTCGCTCAAGCTATAGAGAGAGAAAGTATAGAGAGAGTAAGAGAGAAAGAAGAAGAGTATTCGGTTATTACACGATTGCAGTATTCAATCTCTTAATACGGTAAGGGGTGTTATTCTTTCTTCTTGAAGAGAACTTATGTTCTTCCATTCTTTGTTATTCTGTTGGAATAACCTGTAAAAGTGGCATACCCTATACATGACCTGTATACGCGGTACACCCTATACTTGGTGAAATCCTTATGTTATTCCATTCATTATTATTCTGTTGGAATAACCGGTATACGCGGAATACCCTATACTTGGTGACATCCATTTACTATCCTGTCTTTATATTTCTGTCGGAATATCCTGTCTGTGTGTTTTACACCGGACCTGGTTCCATTCTTTATTATTCTGTTGGAATATCCTGTCTGTGTGTTTTACACCGGACCTGGTTCCATTATTTACTATTCTGTTGGAATATCCTGTCTGTGTGTTTTACACCGGACCTGGTTCCATTCTTTATTATTCTGTTGGAACATCCTGTCGGTGTGAATTTCACCTGACCTGGTTCCGTTATTAATATTCTGCTGGAATAACCTGTCTGTGCGGTCTATCGCATGCATGGTGATTTCTTTTGTTATTCCATTCTTTATTATACTCAGTTGGATAAAACTTTGACTTCTATGCTCCATGAAATTAGTGGAATATCCTTGATATTTGCGCTTCATCCAGTATCCTTTCATAGAAATATTCTTCTGATCATTCTTGAATTTTACACCACAAAACAGTATCGTGTTGACAAATTTGAACGTTAATAATTCCTGGATAAAATAATTCTTGAACTTGTTTTATTGAATTCTTATATCATTGTCATCATTCTCATGTTTATATTTTGTCGAAAGTCATCTGTGGCCTGTAGTGCATAGATGGACTTGGTATGATTATGACCAGGGATTATTCGGTGTAATCATGACCGTAATGTTACAAATGATGTAAAAATTAAAAATCCTCATTGGCCCGTAGTGCATTGATGGACAGTTGTTGGCATGATCATGACCATTGATGAATACACAAATATTCTTGGCTGTAGTGCATGAATAATTGTGGTCGTGATACTAAAGAATATCCTTGGCCGTAGTGCGGGGGTGATTCGATGATGTGGAATATTTATTAAGCTGAGTCTCAGCTATAACGATGATGAAAAACCTTTTAAATCATAAAAGATAGTAGATTTTATTTTCTACTTGACTCTTTTAATGGATTGCTGGTTCCGCTGTAGTTAAACTTGATGTTTATTGTATTTTATCAGTTTAACACTGTTGAAGGCTAATGATAATTTATTCTGCATTATCTTAGTCATAATATTTCTTACTGGGCTAGTTGAGCTCACCCTTTCTTTCACTGTTCTCTTCAGGAAATGAGAATATAGCTGGGACGAGTCGGGGAACGAAGTGATGGATCAGAGAATAGTATTAGTAGTCCTCACTATTCTGTTAAATAGTGTGACAATAATTGTATTGAGGACACCTTTTGAGTTTGTATGCTCTCTAGTAGACAATAATTGTATTCAAACTCACAGTTATGTTTTGTCGTATTGTACACGACAGTTGTATTAGTAAGTTGTATTTGAATTCTGTACCATGTATCTGGCGACTCAAGATGGGTGATGTATACCTAATTTTGGGGGCGTCACATATCTGGCGACTCAAGATGGGTGATGTATACCTAATTTTGGGGGCGTCACAGTTGGTATCAGAGCTTAGGGATATGATCCCTGGCTAAGATGTGAGAATAGTACTAGGAGGGGAGAGACGGAGAATTCCTTCGCTAGTATGACCTACCTAAGTTTATGTGCTATTTTATTGGTCGGTCAGAATATAGGGATAATATGTTACATGTCAATTAACCTTTTATTTTGTGGCAGTATTTGAAAATGACATCTGAGAATGTTGAGAATGGCAATGGAGCACATGCGATCGTTGATTCACCATATATCAATAATCAGGATAATGTGCATCAGGAAGGAGAAAATCCTCATGCAAACAACAACACTGACAAAATGATGAATGATCAAATGTTCAGAGGTTTTATGCAATTCATGCAACAGCAGGCGAGAGCGACTCCTGTCCCAAACGTAGATGGAAACACGGGAAACTCTCGGGCGGTCACCGCTAAACAGTTCAAGGAGCTGGGACCACCGGAGTTTAAGGGAGAGCCAAAACCACTTATGGTGGAAACATGGATAAAGCAGATCACCAAGATATTTGATGTCTTGGGATGCTCCGAGGAGCAAAAGGTTCCCTTTGCCGCCTTTATGTTGCGCGGAGAGGCAGATTACTGGTGGGAATCGGTAAAACATACTCAACCTGCTATACTAAAGATATCTTAGGAGAAGTTCCAGGAGCTGTTCAATGACAAATACTTTCCCGAAAGTATTCGCCACATGAAGGAGGTGGAGTTTATTAAGTTGGAACAAAATAATATGACCGTGTCGCAATACGAGGCAAAATTTGCAGAGTTATCACGGTTTGTGTCCCACTTGGTGGATAATGAAGAAAGAATGGCGCGAATGTTTTTAAGAGGTTTGACGCCGGAGATACGTCAACATCTTATTTCTCATAAACTGTGTTTGTATTCAGATGTTGTAAATAGGGCTCAGTTAGTGGAACGCGATAACGAGTCAACTCAACTAAAAGAGAGCAGCCGGCAAAATTATAATACCAGTAAGAGTGGTCATCGAAGCGGTGACAACAAACGTGGAGGGAATCAGCAGGCCAGAAATGGTTACCACTTCGGTGGTAATCAGGGCCAAAACAATAAGAATGGACATTTTAAAAAGAGGAGATTCAACAATGATGGAAAGACGTTAGCACCAGCACCCATTGTTAAGGAAGGAGAAAGACCACCTATCATATGCTTCAAATGCGGAGGGGAGGGACACATCAGTCCAAATTGCGCGATGCCGTCCAAAGCATGTTATAATTGTGGAAGAGAAGGTCACTTAGCCCGATTTTATCGTTTACCAAAGACAAATTCAGCTAGGATGGAGGCACCAAAGGTCATCCCAGAAAGGTCAAAGCCGGTAGTGCAAGGGAGAGCGTTTGTTGTGACCTCCCAAAAAATAAGGAACCCGAATGAGGTCATCACGGGTAAGCTTATCATAAACTCTAACGAAGTCTATACTTTATTTGATACTGATTCTACCCATTCTTTTATTTCTTCTACTTGCGCTCATCGATTAAATTTGACTCCGGAGAAATTAGACTTTGACTTATCTGTGGAAACTCCGTTGGGAGAAACCTTCATTACATCCACTGTTTATAAGTCTTGTTTGGTTCAAATTGGTACCCTCGCATTACCTGTAGATCTTATTTCATTGAAAATACTTTTATTTTTTATCATCCTCAGTCCTAAATGATGATATAACTGAATATCTTTGGCCTGTAGTGCAAAGATTAATGATTTCTGATGAATATCTTTAGCCCGTAGTACAAAGATGAACAGGTGTTTAGATAAACATGACCAACTGATGAATATCTTTGGCCTGTAGAGCAAAGATGCATATTTGATTCCAGATATATATTGATTGATGTTACAAGGATAAAAGATAGACAATGAACTTTTAAATTCATATATAGAAGATAGTAGTTTGCATTCTCTACTTAACTCTTCTAATGAATTATTATTTCCGCTGTGAATATTGATTTAAAACTTGTTGTCTATTGTATTCTATTAGATTTTTTTCTGTTGAAGACTAACTATAATTTGTTTTATATTATCTTAGTCATAATATTCCTTACTGGGCTAGTTGAGTTCACCCTTTTCCATGTTGTTCCATTTTTCTTTTCAGGAGACGAGAATGTAGCGAGTACTCGTCGGGGTGTGGAATTATAGTTCTAGAAGTCGTTTTAGTAGTCCTCACCATTTTTGTAAAATAATGTATCAATAATTGTACTGATGACTTATTTGAGTGTGGATATTGTCTATATGACAATATTTGTATTTAAACTCACAGTTTTTATGTTGTACTAATAAAATTGTAGTTGTTTCTGTACCATGTATTTTGACGACTCAGAATGGGTGTTATATACCTGTTTTGGGGGCGTCACAGATTTTTAGATTTTAAAATATCAAAATTCCGGAAGTGGTTAGCATGAAATTCATTTTTGAGTATGTTGGTCAATTAACCAATAAATTACTGACACGCAAGTGAGATTCTATATATATCAGTATTTTATTAATCAATTGACCAACTTATTAATAAATAAATTTTATGCTAACCGGAACCCAAATTCCTATTGTAATAAATTAGTGGTAGTGGTAGTGGCTATTGAATTGTTGAAAGATGAAAAGTTGGTGCAAGCACTGGATGATGACATACTGCAGCTGCGGGTTGTTATCATATGATGTTATGTTTTAAGTTTATCAATTAATCAATACTGACACGTAAAAAGAGATCTCTCAACTTACAAATCAACATTGTATTACTACCTTCGTTTTATAATAAATATTTTTTTAGCTTAAATCACACATACTAATACATAAGCTAAAAATACAAAAATACCCTTAATTTATTTTTTTTAAAGTTGAAGAATTAATAAATATCATTTAATTATAATAATGATAAAATACAATAAATATCATTGAATATATAAAGACATATATTAAAAAATATTATAAAAATTATATTAGAGTTCAAACACATCACTTATTTAAAAAAAAATATTAAACTTAAAAAAATACTTATTGATATAAAATTAAATTGACTTCAGGTTAACAACTTCCCGAAAATAATGATACTCGTCCTTTAATAATTCCTACTTCAACAAGTTATTTCAGATGTTTCATAATGATATTTCCATAAATACTAGTGCTGCCTACAGCTGCTGCTGCACATTATCTTGTCAACACGAAATGAAATAACCTCCTTTTACTCTCTTTCAATTTCTGAACAAATCTGCCTTGCATACTTACTACTAATTCCTATACTTTTATTCATTCACCATCTTAATTCACAAACATATCAAAATGCATACATCCATCCATCCCAGCAGACAGACCAAAACACAGCACAGCAAACAAACCCCTACTACATATATATAATTTCTATTTTCATAACACTTTCCCGCTATTTCCTTTCCAGCAAACAGAGCTGAATTCATATGCTACTTCTTTTTTCTTCCTCAGCTGATCTCCTTGGTGGATTGAATGCTCTTTGGACAGAAGATGAATCGCTTGCGGATCTCAATAGCATTGTACACTCTGCAATAACAATTACAATTTTTATAATTACCAAAGTTAAAATGATGACCAAACTTGTTATTGAAATATGAATCATTCGTTATAACTACCTTGTGATATTGTTGATGATGACGATGACGAGCTGTAAGATCTCTTGCAATGAAGAATGGCGCTTTGGATTCCATCCTGCTGCTGCAACGCCGAATCATCTCTCCTAATCGCCGTACCCGGAACTGTTCCCACCGCCGACGATGCCCATCGTTTCTTCACTAAATTTCTATACGCTTCTCGGAAAAACACTCGACTTCCTTGTTTCTCGTCGGTTTGTTTTCTCGGCGAATAAATCGACGCAGTCGCCGGAGATGACAACGGCGTAACCGTAGTCGATTGCTCGAAAATCCTAATATTTGAAGCCCTAACATACAGAGGCTTAATTATCTTCAAGTACTTGTACACTCCAATATCTTTCTTAACCGATTCATTCGCCGGCGATGAATCTTCAAAGCTTTCTCTATGCATTTTGCTTCTCAAACTATTATCTCTACCTAAAAAAGTAGCAATCGGAAACTCTTCGACTCTGTATCTCATACCGAAACGCTTGCTCTGTTCTCTCTTCGGAGTCACCATGGAACTGGTACTATTATTACTATCTAAACTTGATGATTTCTTAAACCCAAACATGAAGACTGGAAACTTGGGGGGAGACCTGAGCAGTGAAATAGGAGATTGAGGTTTGGAATTTGTTTCAATTGGAAGTATTTTACTAATTGAAAAGGAATCACTATTATAAGGAATAGACTTGGTCTCGCCGTCTCTTTTTGACAATTTGTTGGTGTTGTTTCTGTGGTGGAGCTGTTTATCACTGTCGTTATCAAAGCTTTTGATGTCGACACTTGTACTGAAGATATTGGACTTGTTTTTTAACACAACTTCCTTAAATTCACAATCGGGCCCTGCAAGTACCAAATCAAAAAAGGAGTCCTCGTCGTCGGTCTCCGGAGGCCGATTGCGTACATCAAAGTCGCCGGTGCCTGTTTCACCGGCGGCATTCCGCCAGAATTTAAGTAAACTAAATACTTCCATGGTCGGAAAAGCCAGAGTAAAGTTTAGTGAGAGGTTGTTTGAAGAGAAAGAGGAGAGAACAAAATGTTAAAAGGAGCAAGTGAAAACGTGAGGGTATATCTAAAGGTAGCTTTATAATAGCTTTGGGTAATGGGTTTCATGGAGAAAATGGGGTTTCGAGGAAGCCGAGTGAAATAGGCTTTTGGCAGAAAAAGAAGTGAGAGATAGAGAGTAAAATTTGTTTGATTAGTGGGATTTATATTGGTGGCGTCATATGTCTCCATAGATAGTAGAGACAGTGAGATAATGACTAGAGAGTAGAGCACAGAGGCTTATGCAGACGAAGCAGCAGTCAGTCCAGTCCATACAGACTTTTTGAATTGAAATTGAAGACTATTTGCTGGTCAAAATAGCGAATCGAATCTCAGCGAATATTTTTATGCTCAGATTCAATTCGATTTAAAAAAATTGAGCTCGAATTAAACTCGAATTCGATAAGGAATTTATATTTTTGCGCCATATTCAACTCAGATCATTACTCAAACCTACTCGGCTCGTAAGTACTAGACTCGTTTATAAAGTCGAATTTCGAATATGAATCATTTCACTTAAAACTAAACCACTACATACTAAATTGATTACTTAACTAATATTTTTATATAAAAATTTTACACTTTTATTTATGTATTGAAATTATAAAGAATGTAATATAAATTGACATTCAATTAATTAATTTATTCAAGTACAAGTTTACACAATTTCATACTACACTTTATAAATTATAAAGATTGATATAAATATCACGTATTTAGCTTAATAGCATGAATTAGACCAATATTCGAATATGATCCATCGAGCAGGTATCGAGTATGGTTCGAAAAAAATTAAAATACTCGAACCCTAATATGAGTGAACACTGGTATGTTCGAATTCGACTTGTGTATCATTAAATAAAAAATGAGTATGGATCAGATTCGACTCGGATCAACTTCGAATTCGAATTTTAAATCATATTTTCGAACCGATCTCGAATTGAGTACCGAACTACTTGACTCGATTTACACCCCTATCCAAACCTACATACTACTACCTTACTTCTGTTCAACGAGTCCGACAAACTAAAACCAGAATATACCTGGAAAATATTCAATATTCAATATAATACATAAAGAAATTATAACCCACAATTACACTTTGGGAAATTATAACTACTACATTTATTTTAACATGTACCAAAATTATAAATTTCACAACTATATTTATCCAAATATATACATACATATATATATATATATGACTATGAATTAAAAATAGATAAATCATTATTATTGTTCAATTCAAGAACCAACAACTGATATTAAAATTAAAAAAATCACGTCGACGGGTTAAGTCCATTACTATTGGACGTGAATTTTCTGTTGTTAGTTCATATACTGAACGATGTGTGTATATATATATGATGTAGGTTCATTTTTTATCCATATATATGTATGTATGAAATCATAATGTCCCTGGTTATAAATATGTATCCCTTTTGGAAGGGCAAAAGGCTACAGGTGGTACTTAAAAGTTCTTTACATAAGTATACAATAAATAGAAAGTAATTATAAAAAAAGTGCATCAATTAAATAATTACAAAAAGATTGTATATATTACAAAAATAGTACAGTTTACATTAATAAGGAAACCTAAAATGAAGGACAAATAACTGTCACAATTAATAATTCAAATTCAAATATTTGGATCTAACAACAAACACAAATTCAAATTCAAAATAATAATTCAAACTTAAATATTTAAATTCAAATCTTCATCTCCCTCACATACACTTTGAAATAATAAACTGCCGTTACACCTCACATACTCCGCCGCTAAACCGCCGCGAATCTCCGTTGTCCAAAACGCCAATGAGAATAAGAAGAAGATTCGCCCTACAAAAAGTTTAAAAATAAATAAATGAAACTATTAATGTTCTGAAATTTTTTTAATAACTATTTTGTTACTCATAAATAATAAAATGGTTACCTTTGTATGAATGGTTTACTACCAACTCCATCACATTCAAACGAAATTGGTAAATTAATAAAACTTAATTGGTAACCAAACTTTTATACCAAGGTAACCAAACTTTTATACCAAGATAACCAATCTATTTTCACACCTACAGTATGAATTAGTTACCTTAGTCTGAAAGTTTGGCAACTAACTGCATGAATGTTTGACTACCAACTGTATTACATGCAAAATAAATTGGAAACTTAATAAAACAAAATTGGTTACCTTGGTATGAATGTTTGACTACCAACTGCATTATGAAAAAACGTTGAATTCGGGTGACGCAGTGACATTAAAAAATTCGGGTAATTCAAGAAATGAAGTTCCCCAAATGGACGAATCATTTGATAATGGCTTACAAAAATCCCAAGCCTGACGTGCCATGCATGACTAAAAAATGGTCATGGCCGTGATTTTTTTTCCAGAGGGAGGGAGAATCAAAATAGCGAAGAAATTGGAACAAATTGAGGCCGTGTTGGGAGCTAGAATTGACGTCAGAATCGTAGAAGTATCGGAGAGAGTTGATTCCGGCGTAATACGGGAAGAAGACGACGTCGGCGGCGTGGGGATCGGAGGTGAGACATGGGTATTCGAGAATGCGGCCGTAAAAGATGAGTTCGAGTATATATATATATATATATATATATATATATATATATATATATATATATATATATATATATATAATACGTTGAATGAAGAAAAAGGGTGATGACTAACTGCAGTTGTTATAGATGAAGAGAGAGAGAAGAAGTCATGAGTATAACTAATTCATAAATTAAAGAATCCTAATTGAATACTAATTCCCTAAATTAAGGAATCTTAATTGCACTAAGATTGTAAATAAATATGGACGTGTATTAGTTGTGTAAAAAACTTATGAGGACACTATTGTTGTAATTATTTTTAAAAATGTAAAAGAATATGAAATTTACCCTACTTAATAATGGTACAATTTGGAACAATCTTGTAAATTTAGGTTTGAAAATTGGCCTCTTAACTTTGAATAGGAGCTATTCATTTCAGCCCGTCAATAGTCCTTTGGAGCCCAACGCATTTAAAAAGGAAGTGCAAAACCTGAAGGTTGCTTGCAATCTCAAGCTCTAAACTACCAACTATCTGGAATCTCAAATCCTTGTACATATAGAATGGGTGAGTAGACATGAGGAGGTTGACAAGAAACTTCCAAAAAGAAGAGAAAGAAAAGAAAAAGGGAAAAGAGCCAAAAAGAAAAGATATGGGAAAAGAGAGAGGTGAGGAGGTCTTTATTATATTAGTGACTAGTGTAGTAGTAGTATTTTTTATTTTTCAGAGTGTTCTATAATCTATATATACAGTTTTCAGTGAATTGGAAAGTACGACGACGGTTTTTTCTGTCGCTATAGTATAGAAAGTCGATTTTTTATGTTATAGCGACGGAAAAAATCATCGTTATAACTGGTTCGTTCTTAATTCGTTTCCTTCCGTTCGCTGGAAAGAGTCGGGCTATATATATATATATATATATATATATATATATATATATATAGGCATAGCCATGTATCTAAAAAACTGAGCTGACATTGGGTTCTCTTGTCTTTTTTATTTCTTAGCCTCTTTAAAAAGGGTGGGTGCAGATGGGGCATGCTTGTTTGTGTTTTATGGACCAGCCCGGCCCTTTTTGAAGAGCTTCTGACAGTCTTCTCAGTTCTCACTCACAATAAAGCTTTGACTTTCAAACTTCATTCATTTCAACGGACCTGATTCCATCTTCTCAATCACAAACCAAAAGCAAAGCAAAAATAGTGCTACAAAATGACATCTTTTCTTTCTTTCTATTTTATAAACAAACTTATTAAAGAAGGCAAATGGCATTAAAGTTAGTTTGGGTTTCCGACTAAACCCCACCTTTCTCTTTATTAGTATCTCAGGCATCAATTGCCCTCCAATGCCTTTATACTTGTATTACTAATATTTTATTTGGCTAAGTTCTGAAAAGTGTGGTTTAAAGCCACACCCTTTTATCCATCCACATATTTTGCCATCCAGTCCTTCTCCGGCGACCGGCAAGTGGATCCCAGTTTAGTGACCGGCCAATTTTTTTTACGACTCTCAAAAAATGTATAATATTTATTTCAACTGGAATTTTTATAGAATCCAATATTTTTTGTGTAATTTTGATACATATAAAAAACGTATCCAAATTACATAAAAAACACTAAATTCTGTAAAAATTTCAATTTGAATAAATATTATACATTTTTTTAGAGTTATTAAAAAAATGGACCGGTGGCGGTCCCTACATCCCGATCATCCAAGACTTTTTGTATGCCCTTTGTCTACAAAAAGGTTTCTAATGTTAAAAATTGTGTAAAGATATGCTGGTGAGAATATGGCTGGCCTTTACTCTAGAGAAATTTTTGCCTTTTTAAAATCTTCAATATATATTCATTTAAGATGGTTAATATATACTAGTAATTAATTTACAATAATTATTACTACTAATTATAAATTTAATTATTTGATCATTTTTGTAAATAATATTACTACTAATTATAAATTTAATTATTTTATCATTAAAATAATGTTGTTTTATTTCTCATAAACCCATAATGATCGTTGCACATTTTGATTTCTAGTAATATCTATTTTTAAATTAAAATAATTGTAATTTTTAAATTCAAACAACAATTACTTTTAAATAAAAAATAGTTACAACGTTCAAAACATGATTTGACTGTTGGAACTTTTAAATTTTAACTTTTAACTTTTAAATTTCAAATTTTAACATTTAAGGAATCAATATAAGGAACCTGTTGGGTACATAGTGAAAAAATTAAATCTCTATCATACAGAATAATCCAATAACACTGTAAAGTAGAGATAGAAATAAAAAACTATTGTAAATGCTCTGACGTTCTTATATATCAACTCCTTCTCCTTGGCTTCGTAAGAGTCAACGGTTAACTCCAAATAGAAAGGGCTCAATTTTAATTTTAATACTACAGCGCAGTGTATCAACTCAATTTTAATACTCAATTTTAGTGTTCCTGCTCCTTTTGTAGTAGTATAGAGTATAATAGTTGTATATCTACTACTACTATATATTCTTTGTTTAGCTTATCTTCCTATATATTCTTAATAATGTTTTATTATTATGTAGGAGTATAAAATAGAATCAAATCTTGAAATTACACCGACATTACTACTACCTCGGTTTCATAATAACTGTCTTTTTAGTTTCATTCGCATGAATTAAGAAAGTCATTTAATACTATCATTCAAGAATTAAAATTTGTATGAAATTTTATCACTATTCCTCTATGAAAGTTGGAAACTATTAATACAAGAGAAAGAATTTATTGAGAGAATAAGAGAATATAAGGGTAATATAAAAAATAAAAATTAAAACAATTTTTTTTTCTTTTAAAAAACAGTTATTATGAAATCGATAGAGTACTACTATCTATGGACTCTCTTCATTTCCTTCTAGAGTCGTGGACAAAAATTAAGCCAGTAATTCACTTAAAGAAACAAGGTCCCGTGATCATCAAAACATTTTTAAACTTTGATAGTATATGTTGGTTGTATTGGTAGATGCTTGGCATGGGAATCATTGACATGCAAAGCAAAGACAAAGTTTGGAAACATGTCCAAATCTCAAGTAAAGTAAAGGGGACCCTAGCAGCACCAGCATTAGCATTTAATTCGTAACCATATTTGTTTCGTGTTTCGTAATCTTATTCCAACTCCAACTAGTGCTATCACATCATATTATTATGGTACTAGTATTATATATAATTCGGCACCACAAAATCATTGCTAACTTTGGAATTTCTAAAGCTAACACACACTAGTTCTTGTTTTTTTTGATTAAAAGACAGATGGGTGATTGTTGTCATTATCTCAGGTGGATCATACTTGTCTCCGATTCAATTCCCTTTTCCATTTGAGACACCACTTAATTGAGGGAGGTTTTTTTGAATTTCAAATGTTAATTCATAATTTTGTTTTAATTTAACTTACAATTATATTTTATTTAACGATGATCATCGTAGATCAATTTAATTGAAGACAATGTATCTCCTTTCGATTCAATGATCCGTACGTCCGAGTCTAAAAATATTGTCTGTGAATATAAAAATAAAAATGATGTCATGCATTAGGAATTTGACATCATATCGATGAGAGAGAGAGAGGGAGAGATGATAATGAAAAATATACAAAAAATGAAGAGTCTCTAAACAAAAAGATTTGTAGGAGTGTTGGTGGCGTGGGGTCTTAATGTCGGATGGAACTAATGAGTCTTTCGTGTGCAAATGTAAAATATTTGTTGGGATGCCATTAATGAGTGCTTCATATCTGGGGGTGGGCTGGCTGCAACGCAAGACATTGTCTCCGACCCAAAAACGAAAAACAAATTTGTTTTTATTTTTATACGAATATTAACATTTATTTGAATAAATATATGGAGTATTTTTTTCAGTAATAAGTGGAACAAAATTTAGCACCGGGTGTAGTTTAGTTAATTAGTTGAACTTGAAACAAAAGAGAAGATAATTGCAAGAAGGTAATAAAAGGTGAATATATATATATATATATATATGAAGTCACATAATCTCAAAATAATGACTAATTTTTATTTATTTATTTATTTAAATTTTGTTCTTATGATGTACAAAGAAATACATTACTCTCTCCCCTACACTCCTTTGTTCAATTTTTAAAAATCCTTATGGTAATTTCGTTTTTTGTTTTTTGGAATATTAAGGTTTGTCTAAATACATACTCCATTCTTTAGTGTAAAAGAAAAGAAAATGACAACCGGCAACCTTGTTCAAATTGGGCTAATATCATGCTAGCAAGCCTAATACCCCATCGACTACTTGCGGACTTTTTATTGGAACAATTGCTTGGGTGGGTCTTCGACTCCAAATCCCTATTTCTAAATATACACATGCCAAAAAATATTCTATAGGAAACTGATATTTTTACATGTGTTTTATATATTTTCACATAATTCTTTTTCACATGAAAAAAAAAGTGGGTCTCACCTTCATACGAGAATAGACATGTGAAAATATCAAAAATTCATGTGAAAATATATAGTGATCCTAACTATGGAAGTGGCTAGCATAAATCTTATTTTTATCAATTAACCAATACAGTATCAACACACAAGCCGTGAGATGATCTCTCTACGTGTATTGACCAATTAACAAACTTACCATAAAATTAATATCATTATAATCGGATCCCTAATTAATAAAGTGAGGTGATATTTCTGATATACAATTACTTTTTTTACAATTATTTTTTATGGACTAACTTTTCCTAGTTGAGGTGATGTTTATATATTAACAGTAGGACTGATTATAATCAAATTGGCTATGGAGTGTGTACGATTAATTATAAAATTCAACGGACATGATTGTTTTTTAAAACATTACGTAGTGCGATCGAGAACTTCCCATATATATATGCACGCATACAAGAACTTTCCGTACGCGATGATATCCTTTTTGAAAATCATGACCGTCAAAAGCTGGAATCAACTATACAAGATTGATTAGCTATTACAATCCCTATTCCCTATTCCCTATTCCCTATTCCCTACCCACTTTTGGCTATTATATATATAGAGTCCGGATCAGGTCCGGACTCTCGGATTTTAATAAAATTCGGACCTTTTTTTTTTTTTGCTTTTTCTTTTTGAAACAACTAAAAAAAAAATTATGGAATTGGAATTTTTATATTATACAGTGTTTTGGGCATGATTTGGATGCCTATAACAAAATATGTCTGTACAGTCTGGGCAGACTGTACATACATTGGTTGGTGTAGGTATTTAAAACGCACCCAAAACACTGTATTATTGAAAAATTTCAGTTCTATAAATTTTTTTTTTTTAGTTGTTCTACAAAAAAAAAATAATAATTTGGGTTCGGATTTTCTCCCGTCCGGAAGGTCCGGACCTGATCCATTTCATATATATACTAGCTATAACCCGTGCCTAAAGGCACGGTGTAACGAAAAATTAAATTAAAATTTAAAAAATATTACATTATCTAAATACACATATCACCACAACAATTAATACATACTCAATCATCAATACATATCCAACCACCAAAACATCGAGCTAGTCGGTACTAATTTCAAGAAATTTCGACAAAATTTATTTTAAAAATAAATATCCAGAAAATTCTAAACCTGTCTACAAAACTTACAATCATCATTACATATCCAAACCACAAAAAAAATTATCATTTCATACCCAAAATCATCATAACCATGTATAATTAGTTAACTTTACAAAATACGAAACACACAATCATCAACACATATCTAATCACCAAAACATCAAGCTAGTCGCTACTAATTTCAAAAAATTCGACAGAATTTTCTTTAAAAATAGATATCCAGACAAATATAAACATGTCTATAAAACTTACAATCATCCACACATATCCAAACCACCAAAAAAATCATCATTCCATACCCAAAATAATCATAACCATGCATAATTAGTTAAATTTACAAAATACGGAACACAAAAAAATACATATACGAAGAAATTAATACATACTCAATCATCAAAACATCCAACCACCAAAATATCAAGCTAGTCGCTACTAATTTCAAGAAATTTCGGCAGAGTTTCCTTTAAAAATAGATATCCAAAAAAATCTAAACATGTTTACAAAACTACAATCATCCATACATATCCAAACCACCATAAAAACCTATCATTCCATACCCAAAATCATCATAACCATGTATAAATAGCTAACTTTACAAAAGATGAAACACAATGAATACATACATGCAGAAAATAGAGAAACAACATGTTGAGTATAAGACCCTTTACTTTACAGCTTACACCATGTATCCTTCAATATATACCTGAAAATATTTGAAATTTAAAAATTATCGAAATATGTGAGTCAAAATTAAACAATTATAAATCTGAAACATAATGAGAACACATATTTGTATGTAGGGGGAATGAGAGAGAGCTCTGTGTGTGTGGTAGAATAAATAGAGGGTTTGAAATTTGAATAAACTGGAATGAGAGAGAGAGACTTGATGTGACATTTGTCTATTTTCTCTCTCCGCTCTGTTTTATATTATAGATATATATTTATTTATTAACTTCTGGATTTTTGAAATAACATTGCCGGTGGCCTACTGAGAATCTGATTGATAATCGCCCACTTTAAAATCCTTCTCCTATACCAGTTCAAGACCCTTCCTTGTAAATGGCCCAGCCCATCTCTTAAAATCCCTATCTACCGAGAAGCCTACAATCCACAGGCCCAACTTATAAGCCAGCCTAAGACTCATTATTGGAATAGATAAGCGAATGAAGTAGTGACTGAAATAATTTAGGAACAATTACATATTCTATTTTTTTTTGCTTGAATGAGTAAGGCTGTAAAATGAGTAAATAATTTGGGTTCGATTCGTATTCGCTCGACTTGAAAAGTAAATGATTCAAATATGTGCAAATTTTAAAGTTCAATAAATTACTCGTACCTCAAATTGTAATTTTCTATTGATACTCTGATCATATGCGTTCGAAAAGTTCAAACTTTTCTGGCTCGATTCGAGATCGTGCTTGACTCGATAGCTAAACGAGCCTCGATCAAACTTTATTTTATACTCGATAAATTTTGTGAACCAAATTTGAGCAACTCAATACTTAGCTCGACTCGGTTCATTGAGACCTTTAAAAATGAGTCATTTCATACCATCCCCAATGACTACAATTCACAAATTGGGCAAGAATGAAAAATGATTCTTTCTGTCCCAATAAAATATAACCAAACATAATTATTTTTCAATCCCGGACCTGACCATAATTGTTCTAACATCATTGATAAACGTGGTTAGGAGTATTGTAAACCCACTGGCAAATGCTTAAGATTTTAAGATTCTTATTTTATTTTATTTTCAATACTTAGTTAATTAGTGAATCATGTTATAAAGAGATCTATCTCAAATCCAGATCTAAGGTGTGGCGACCACTATACACGTTTTAGCAATGAAATGAACTACAATAATGCCATCCTATGCTGATCACTTTATTTCTATTAGCTTTATGTTTCCTAATGATGTCACTTGTTTCCAAGACTTAAAGAGGCCTTTTCTTAACCTAATATTTTTTCAACCTCAACACTTTGCACAACAGTAATTTTTCACCTGGAATCATAAATTCGGGCATCCTGGGATCGATTCCCGCCTGCAACAAGTGTGAGGGCCAATTAAAAACTGGTCCGTGTGGCCGTGGATCGTACATTTCTGGGCGGAGCCATGTCTTAGGCCGAGCCTGTGCGTAAAACATGGTCCGGAGTGAGGAAACTTAGGGGGTGTTTGATAAAAATTGAATAAATCTGAATCTGAATGAGTTGAATCTGAATGAAAAAACTGTTTGATAACTGACATATCTTAAAGATCTGAATGACATATTTTTAATATTTTACCCCTTTGAAAAAATTCAAAGTTGTTGTAAATTTATTTAATATTACATAATATAATAGTTAATATTTTTTTATTATTTTTATTATTATTTTTAATTTTTTTTTACTTCATTCAGCAAACCATTCAGCCATTCAGACCAAAAATTCGGACTTAACCATTCAGCCAACGCATTTGACCGATTCAGCCATTTAGACGAATTTTTTTTTCAAAACAAACGCACTTAATGATTCAGCCACTTACTGATTCAGCCATTCAGACCCATTAAGTTCTAAACAAACAGCCCCTTAGTCCGACTGTGGTTGAAAAACTCCACATTATCAACATTATCAAAAAAATATTGGTTCTTTTCAACAAGGAAAATATAATATTTATTATGAATATTTAAGTCGATTATTTAATTGTCTGGATAATTATTAGCAATATTCTTATAATTCTTATCAATCTTATATATTAATAAATTTTGCAATTATTTATTGAAGTAGGCGGGTCAACGGAAAAAAACTAACCGATTCACATTGCATGTGTGATTGTCTCCTAAATCGTCCTCTGGCCTTTTGATTTACAAAATGTATTTAGCTAGAAATTAAACACATGGTAATTAAATTATGCTTCAAAATATTGGTACAACTTAGAATCAATTGATATGAAAAGAGTAATTATCTCATTTATATATTAACATTTAAGGTTTAATTTATTTGTATTTTTTATGTATACAATACAATCACTTTGGTGATATTTTAAACTAGATACATGAATAATTTAGATCGAGTGACATAAAATATGAGAGTTATAAAGTTATTAAAAAGTGCAAGGTTTACTTCTCTTCGTATTGAAATTTGGACTAAAAAGACGGATTCATTATAAAATGAGTAGTTTATCACATTGTAGTATAACATATGGTGATTAATTATTCTATCAATTTTATCCAAGGGAATAACGGCTATATATAATTGTGTATATTTTATTTATATATAGTCTGTTAAAATTACGTTATTTTGATATATTTATTTTTGATTTCTGATTTAAGAGGAGATAAATATTTTTTTTTCAAATAAATCTGTCAAAACAACTTAATTTTGACAGATTGTACACATAAAATATACAACACATAAAACATACACAACTATATGATCATATTGTTGGAAGGAAACTCAATTGTGATTTTATTAGGGTAGAACGCAAACATATTTGTATACATAAAATATATACAACTGTGTATGGTCATATTGTCCTTTATCAAATGGGGGATGATTAAGTATAATTTTTTGAAGGAAACTGAATTGTGATTTTATTAGGGTAAAATGCAAATTGAGCTCCTGAATTTTAGGTGTTTTTAGATATTGAATATCTTTTTTTTGGTCAACACAAATTGAGCCCACATGTGCCACTTAGGCATTAACCTGCTGACGTGTTACACGTGACGCTTATGTGGAAGATCTGACGTTGGCATTTTACAATTAAATTTTCATGTATACGAGCTGACGTGATCATGTTCTATTTTTTTTTTAAAAAATATGTCCAGTTACAGGATTCGAACTCAAAACCACAAATTTAAAATATTGGTCACATGACAACTCGAGCACAACAAGCCTAACTATTAATATTTTGTAAATATTAAATTATATAACAAAAACATTTCTTTTCTCCAAATAAAGTAAACGACAAAACAGAAATTAAACAAAATTCATTATGAACATCTATAATTAACTGACCGTATAGGGGTACAAACAATGCATAAACACAAAATTAAAAAACATACATGTGGGTTTCCAACTCGTACATGTGAAAAATTAATTAGAAAATGTCAACGTCAGATTTATCACGTAGGCGCCACGTGTGACACAACAACAGGTGTTGCCCAAGTGACGCTTGGGGGCAAAAAATTCATATTTTTGAATAGAAAGAGACTCAATACTCAAAAATATCTAAAGTTCAGGTGCTTGATTTACATTTTACCCGATTTTATTATGGGAAGGAAGGCGGTAAAAATAAGGGGCCCTTTACAATAATATACAACATTTAGAAAGTGATTACACAATTAGTGCACTCATAAATTATTTATACAATTAATACACTTTCTATATTTATTTACAATATTAGTGCAATTAGGATTTCTTAATTTAGGGAATTAGTATGCAATTAGGATTCAATTCATAATAATAAGGAAATATAAAATCAAGGAGAAATAACTACCATAATTAATAATTCAAATTCAAATATCTTGGATCTAACAAAAAATTCAAATTCAAAAATAATAATTAAAATTCAAATATTCAAATTTTGGCAACGTCATCTTTCAGTGTAGTTGGTAACCAAAACTTTCAAAGGTAACAATTTTAGTTTTTGTTGGTTACATTTGTATTAATGTTTGGCTACCAACTGCACTATGAAAAAAAAATCTATAATAGATTTTTTTTAATTAATTGGTAACCCAATAAAATTGAATTGATTACCTTTATATTAAGGTTTGGCTACCAACTGTATTATAAAAAAATCTACAAATATATTTTTTTTAATTAATTGGTAACCCAATAAAATTGAATTGGTTACATTTATATAAAGTGTTAGCTACCAACTGCACTATTAAATAAAAAAAATATAATAGATTTTTTAAAAATAAATTAGAAACCTAATAACACTGAATTGGTTATTTTAGTATGAATGTTTGGCTACCAACTGTACTATAAAAAAATCGCAGCAACTGTATTATGAAAAAAATCGCAGGTGGAGGATGACGTTAACAACTTGGGACTGTCTAGGTTAATGGTGGAGGATGACGTTAATGGCGGATGAGGGAGGAGGAGAAGGGCGAAGGAGAAGGGCGTTAATGGTGGAGGAAGGCGGAGGAGAAGGACGTTAATGGTGGAGGAGTGCGGAGGATGGGACTGTCTAGGTTAATGGTGGAGGATAACGTTAATGGTGGAGAAGGGCGGATGAGAAGGGCGTTAATGGTGGATGAGGGCGGAGGATGACGTTAACACTGACAAAGGCGAAGGAAACCTGATTTTTATTAAGGAAAGAGAAGGTGTGCTATATAATTTAGTTATTAATTACTTAATTTAATAAGTAAATCAATATTAATCCCTTAAATTAAGGAATCCTATTGCATACTAATTTTCTAAATTAAAGAATTCTAATTACACTAATATTATAAATGAATATAAAATATATTAATTGTGTAAATATTTTATGAGTGAATTATTTTTATAATTATTTTTAAAAATATAATAAAATATGTAATTGTCCTAAAAAGAATATAAATAAAAATAATGGAAGGGATTTGGTCTAACAAAGGCCGGCCCAACTCAGTCCTGTATTTAAATGCTAATGGCCCACAATGTAGTAGACAATTGACCGCTCGATCCTCCACAGGACCACCACTCCTCCCCTTCCACGTGTCAAAAGCGCTTCTCCAATCGAACGGCAACTTTGACGTCGTCGATACAAAGACATAAAGAAAACAGTGATTAGCGCCGTCAAGTATAACATTTGTCGTTGATCCAAGCAACGAAAGACGGGCTCAGTACCTGAGGCTCGTTACTTAGCGGCTCATTTTTCATTTCTTTTTCCCCCATCTCTCTCCATTCGATTCGCCGTCTCTCTCTCATATACAGTCACTCGAAAACGCACTCGATTTTCCGGGATCGGACGGAGATCGCGATGGCAGAACACTCCGGAGAGAAAGAATCTGTGATTGAATCGGTGATGGAGAAGATCACCGAGAAGTTACATGGCGACGATTCATCTTCCTCAGATTCCGACGACGATAAGAAAGCTGATAAGTCTTCGCCATTGGAGGCCGTCAAATCGAAGGTCTATCGTATTTTTGGAAGGGAGAAGCCTCTTCATAAGGTCTTGGGAGGCGGTAAACGTACGGTCTCTCTACTCTTTCTCACTCTTTCTACAAATAAATCAATCATATTCTTTTTGTGAATACCGATCCACACGAATGTGAACTTATTATTTAGTTTTTGCACTTTTATTGAGTTATGATTAATGTATGAGGCTTCGCAATCTGGTATTCTGCTATCTTTTCATGATTTTTTATGTAACTCTAGTTCGATTGTGATAGACTCCACGACATGCTTGCGTGAGGTGGTCGTCGCCCCGATCGTTTCTAGCACAGTTGTTGGGTGAATTGCTTGCAACACCTTAACCCCTCGCCTATATGTAGACGGTAACTTGATACAATTGCTCGCGTTCGGAATTCTGCGTTGAATGGACACCAACGACACCTTGACCGCTCGCTTATATTGAAACGGTAATCTCGGTACAATCGACGATTGATGCGGTAGAAGACGTCACACACAACTATGAATTGTTGTATGATAAGTCAAATTGAATCTCAAAGAAATAACTAAGAAAAATACTTAGGAATTATTCAAAGAACCAAAAGAAGATAATAACCTCACAAATATATTGAATAATGAATAATGTATATTGTTTACATCAACTTGAACCTCTATTTATACTACTCAAAACAATCCAAATCCTAATAGAAATTTATAAATTATAACCCTAATTGCTATAAGGAATTAGAAATCAATTTTAAAAAGAAATCCTAAGTACAATAGAATTTAAAATTAAGAATCCAAATAAAATAAAATCCTTCGCCGCGCCGGATTTCCTTTACCGCGTGATTAAACTGAGTTCTCAATAAGGATTGCTGGCTTGCTGCGTGTGATCATAAGGAAATAATAACAATTGCCAAGTTGCCACGTCATGTATGCATCAAAAATAAAGTCTGATGACTTTTAAACAAAAAAACCAAGGCTGATGACTTTTTTTAAAACAACAACCAAGTCTGATACTTGAAAAGGTGCGGCCCACGTGATAATAAAAAATTAATAAATTAATAATTCTTTGCATGTCTTCATTCTTTACATGTCTGGGCATGGGCTTAATTGAAGTAACATGATGCTTGATTTATAAGGCCCCACATGAGTGTAGCATCCCCTTTGCAAGTTGCAGATTATAATTGAATTCCAAAATTCGCGCATATGATTTATTGAATTTGAAATCAATTAGATAATTCGTGCTGGATTGAATTGAATGGACCAATTGGGTCAGCCTAATAATGCTTGAATTGTACTCTTTTGAATAATTTCCAGCCCAATTATTTAAAACCACTTGTTGAACGCTTGACACTTGAGTCGATAAATTGACGAAAAATTCTGACCCGATCAATCTGTCATCATTCCCCCCCTCTTCAAAAGGATTTTCCTCAAATCTGGCATCCACTCCCCTTAAAAAGGATTTGTCCACAAATTTGATCCTACATCAAAACAAACAAAATTAGAATCACCAAACAAAACATAACCACAAGTCTCTCCCGGTAATTTAAATGAATAAGCAATATTGGCAACACAAACAAGAATTTGAAAAGTTCCAACTCCTCCTGAATCAAATATGAAAATGGAAAACTCTTCGTGTGATAGATTCTTCCAATGATGAATTCCCGGATCAAACGGAAATCTTATAATCTCGATCATTTTCAAACATAACCACATCAATGATCCTGGGTCAAATATCAACTTTTGAAATTCATCAGGTCGCATAAGCCCATAAACCTGAATCCCTGGATTAAACACAGAATAAAACAAATCAACAAGTTCCTTTTGTCTAATCACAAAGGAATCAAATAAATTAAAATCACATGCATAGTCTAATAAAATAATATTCAAAACACTTCTCTGTAAACTCTTAATGCATTGATCGAATTGAATTGTACGATCCGTGTTTCTCCTCGATAAATATGATCCTATCACGAATCTGCAAAACACAACCAACCTTTCTCTTTCCATTGACATTAACACAATCAAAATCACATAATAGCACCAACGGAATAAAAAGGTCACAATCATAAGTTGAAAATTCAATAGCATATCGACGATGATCACAAACAAACTCAACACATGCTAAAGAATTTCCCAAAGTGTTGACAAAATCGAAATATCATCAAAATAGAGAATAACAAATTTTCCCTTGAAAGAATTCAAAATATAATTCAACAATTCCATGGAAGTATGCAATGCCTTAGCTAATCTAAGTGAACTAACTAAACATGCAAATAACTCATCTCTCAAACCATCTTGATGATACACTTCTTGAATCAAAACCATATGATAGCAAATCATGCAATGAAGACTGCTCCAACGAAACAACATGATTACTACCATTGTCAACTAACGACAATTCATGTAAAGATTGACTAGCATGAAACCCTAAGTCAATATCTAGACAACAAAACCTAGAATTAATTTCATTCAAGTAAACACATCGAAAACGAGAATATATATCATGATCATAAATTAACTCGACATAAATCAAATATCCTCCATAGTTTATGATAAAAATGTTTTTACCATCAAAATAGCTAACAACAAATTTTTCAATAGAAGCATGCAAAACATGTTTTAAATAACTCATGAAAACACTAGATGCATTAGTTAATCTAACAGAAATAACTAACCACCTATATAACTCACATGCTAAAACAAATTTTCATTTATCACAATCTCTCGTGTTAAATTGATTAGGCATTGTATCATTATCACATGCAGATAAAACACAAGTACTATGCAATTTATCAAGCATATTATCCAAACAAGAAAAAGAATAATGATACTTGTTTACCAATTCAAAATCGACGAACAAACTCGTTGTCCCATCCTCCTTGGATACTATAATCTCATAATCAACACATGAACTCATGTCTTCTCTCACGATACTCACTTTCACCAACTCTCCAACCCGCCTTGGTAATTCTGTCGTCTCCTCGGGAATACTATCAGCTGATCGGTACGGAATGATAGTACGGGGTATTTCATCAACAACCTGCACAAGAGATAAAACAAAACTAGACAAAGAAGAATCATTAGTGTTAGTATTCAAAAGCGCCATCTTGTACGAATGTACAGTCATTGGCTTTTCAAAATATAACTCACTTTTCAACTCACTCTCTTTTTCATAGTCACATATTTCTTCTCTCTCTTCTTTATGCTCACCCTCTCATTTGTTTTTCTCTCGTTTATTTTCAAGGTCATTCTTTTCATTCTCTTTTTTCTCAATCTCTCTTTTCTTTTCATTCTCACTCTTTTCAATTTTTTCTTTTACATTATCAATCTTTCGAACAATTTCTTTTTGTCGATCTTTTTCACATGTATTTCCTTTTACGAACTCATCTTCTTGATTACTTTCTTTCGGATGTTCACCATCTTGCTTTTGATCATGGATTTCATCTTGAACACTTGAACCCAATAACTCTCCTTGGACTGCATATTCTATAATTTCTTCCACCTCCTTAAAGCTCTCATTGATGTATTCTCTCAAATTCTTGGATGCCTTAAGAGTGTCTGGAGCAAATCGCTTTCTCATTGCTGTTTTTAATTCTGTCCATGTCTCGAACGGACGCTCCCCATGTTTTTGTTTGATAAGCTGCCACCATATAATTGTATGATCGGAGAACTCTTGAATTGTCCGTCTGACCTTCCTCCTCTTGGAGTAATCATGATAGTCAAATTCTCGCTCCATTTTTCTCTCCCATCTCAGATATGCCTCTATATCAATATTGCCTTGGAAAGTATTCTTTTGAGACCCATAAGAACTTTCATAATTGTAGCCATACATGTTTGCTGTAAAACAAAGGTTAGTAGATAAAATTTTTTCTCACACACTCCCTTACGTGTTTCGCTCAAATAATGATGAATCACTCGTGTATCGCTCAAATTTGGCTTTTACCCTCTAATAATCTTACACTCTTGCCTTTTACCTCAAATATTCTCTCTAATAGGTTCTTATTGAATTCCCTAGCAAAATTCTTGGTTTAATAATCAATTCAAAATTACTTATCACGAAACAAAATTATAGATGGTGTAACTATTAGAATATCACAAAATCACCGATCGATTGTCTTGTACTCCTCTTGTATGCGTCAGATTTGTAAATTGTAACTCCGTTTTAGAATTGATGATAATGGAACGGTATGAACTCTTGGTTGGAATTTGATGATTTAATGGTGTGCTACAAATTGGGTTAGCACAATAGAATATGAATTTTTTTCTTTTCTTTTTTTTCTTTTTTTCTTTTTTGCTCTTTTTTTTTTCTTTTTTTTACAATATATATTTCGACAGAAAATTAAAGATAAGTAACTTGCTAGAAAGGCTTAGCTTTGATACCAAATGATAGACTCCACGGCACGCTTGCGTGAGGTGGTCGTCGCCCCGATCGTTTCTAGCATAGTTGTTGGGTGAATTGCTTGCAACACCTTAACCCCTCGCCTATATGTAGACGGTAATCTTGGTACAATTGCTCGCGTTCGGAATTCTGCGTTGAATGGACACCAACGACACCTTGACCCCTCGCTTATATTGAAACGGTAATCTCGGTACAATCGACGATTGATGCGGTAGAAGACGTCACACACAACTATGAATTGTTGTATGATAAGTCAAATTGAATCTCAAAGAAATAACTAAGAAAAATACTTAGGAATTATTCAAAGAACCAAAAGAAGAGAATAACCTCACAAATATATTGAATAATGAATAATGTATATTGTTTACATCAACTTGAACCTCTATTTATACTACTCAGAACAATCCAAATCCTAATAGGAATTTATAAACTATAACCCTAATTGCTATAAGGAAATAGAAATCAATTTTAAAAAGAAATCCTAAGTACAATAGAATTTAAAATTAAGAATCCAAATAAAATAAAATCCTTCGCCGGGCCGGATTTCCTTTACCGCGTGATTAAACTGAGTTCTCAATAAGGATTGCTGGCTTGCTGCGTGTGATCATAAGGAAATAATAACAATTGCCAAGTTGCCACGTCATGTATGCATCACAAATAAAGTCTGATGACTTTTAAACAAAAAAAAACCAAGGCTGATGACTTTTTTTAAAACAACAACCAAGTCTGATACTTGAAAAGGTGCGGCCCGCGTGATAATAAAAAATTAATAAATTAATAATTCTTTGCATGTCTTCATTCTTTACATGTCTGGGCATGGGCTTAATTGAAGTAACATGATGCTTGATTTAGAAGGCCCCACATGAGTGTAACATCCCTTTTGCAAGCTGCAGATTATAATTGAATTCCAAAATTCGCGCATATGATTTATTGAATCTGAAATCAATTAGATAATCCGTGCTGGATTGAATTGAATGGACCAATTGGGTCAGCCCAATAATGCTTGAATTGTACTCTCTTGAATAATTTTCAACCCAATTATTTAAAACCACTTGTTGAACACTTGACACTCGAGTCGATAAATTGACGAAAAATTCTGACCCGGTCAATCTGTCATCAGATTGTAAACCAGATCTCTGTTTGGCTTAGGTTATTTTTTAACGAGTATTTTGTTCCTTGCTTATTATTTTTGAAGTATTTAGCTGTTTTATGATTAGCTTGTGTGTATATGTTGCTGCTGTACCTCTTTACAGAAATGGTTACACTGCTGTGGGAACAGGCTAATTTATGTTAGAATCTGTACCTATATGCATAAAGTGAATGATAGTTCCGTGCTATGGGTACCTTGAACATTATGATTTCCTTTGAAGAAGTTCAATGATTATTGTTGTTGAGAGAAAATTTGGAGAAAAATACAAAAGCAATCTTATTGTATCCATGTTTTTTGGACGATGAGAAACCCAAATGCTGGTTAGACTAGTCCACTGAAATTATTTCAATGATTATAAATGAGTGTCACAATTTTGAAGAATAAATGACCTATTTTTTATGGGTTAGTTTGTTCGAGTGTTGGATTCATATCCTTGTTCTTTACTTGGATATAGTGAAGGTTGATACAGTGGCATACTCTGTAATATACCTGCTGCCGATAGGGGGATAAGGGTGAACACCTTGATATTTTGATTGTGTCTTTGTGTTTGCTTTATTGTGTTTTGCAAGAGAGATAAAGATATCGAAGACTTTTATCTTTCTATTATGATAACCCTTTCTTCTATGAACCAAGAGGGTTATATTTTCACTTAGAATTGAATAATGTATTGGTGTGATATAAATTGTGTGAAAAGACTTTTAATCTACCCCCAACCCCTATATCTCTGTCAATATGCAGTGTATTTTGTCTTACTATTATACCTATTGCAGCTGCCGATATTTTCCTATGGAGAAACAAGAAGATTTCTGCTGGCGTGCTTGGTTTTGCCACTGCTATTTGGGTGCTTTTCGAATTGATTGAATACCACTTGCTCACTTTAGTATGCCATATCCTAATACTGGCTCTGGCGGTTCTTTTTCTATGGTCAAATGCATCCAACTTTATCAACAAGTAAGCTTGTCAGTGTTCCTCACACTCTTGTTGTTCAATCTGAAGTTATCTAATACCTTGTGCTATGTTCCTTGCATTATCAGGTCTCCACCTAACTTTCCAGAAGTTATACTTCCTGAGGATATTGTCTTGGGTGTGGCAGCTGCCCTCAGAATTGAAATCAACAGAGCCCTTGCAATCCTATGTGACATTGCAGCAGGGAAAGATCTGAAGAAATTTCTTGCTGTATGTTTAATTCATTTTTTTAGCACTAACCTGGTTTAAGACAACATTTTTATCAATTTATGATACCAGTTTTGTCCCAATCACATATCTTTTGCAATTAGTGGCAGCTATGAGCTACTTAGTTAACGATATAAGTTTAGACTTTAGGGCGTTGCAGGTCATGTATAATACTTTTGGTAACTATGAGAATTCATTATATACTGCTCACATAATTTTGGTATTTCAAATTTCAGGTCATTACTGGTTTATGGTTCTTTTCAATTATCGGTAGTTGCTGGAATTTCCTTACCTTGTTCTACATATGTAAGAAAATTATTCAAAATGTTTATCTTTTTAGTACAACTGTACATGTATAAAGGCTTGCAATATTTGCACTTCGTAAATTGTTATTGCCTCTTCAATCTTTATAACTAAACTGACAGTTTTCCTTTGTTCTTTGAACCAGCTTTTGTGTTGCTGCATACAGTTCCTGTGTTTTATGAGAAGTACGAGGACAAGGTTGATAACTTTGCAGAGAAAGTAGAAGCTGAGATCAAGAAGCAATATGCGGTTTTCAATGTGAAGGTTTTGAGTAAGATTCCTCGAGGGCCGTTGAAAGATAAGAAATTTTTATAGGGACGGGACGAAGGTTCATTAGGTTCTCACTTACATTGTTATGTGGGTAGCTATGTACCTCGTAATTGTTGTTGTGACTCTCTGATCAGTTGGGACCCTCTTTTAGTAGTTTACATTATACTCCCTCCGTCCCAAATTAATTGCTCAGTTTTGACTTTTTAAAGTCAAATTGACCATTTTTAAAACTAATCTTTTTACTATTTTTGCTAAAATATAGGTGAAGAGATTATAACCAAAAGAAAGTATATACAATTTATTACTAATCCTAATTTTTATAATTTCAGAAATATATTTATATATGTTTAATTATTAATTCTATAAATAGTCAATTTGACTAAAAAAAGTCAAAATTGAGCAGTTAATTTGGGACGGAGGGAGTAGTATGTTTGGGTTCCTTATTTTAACATAATGGTGTTTTGCGAGATCTAAGGTTTAGATCTTATTTTCTCTTTTAACATTCCCCTGCTGTGGGTTAAGGATTTGATTGGTCATTATAATCATAAATTTTGTCTTTATGTTTAAGTACAGAACTGGAGCTTTTCAAGTATTCATTGGCTTCATCACTCGTATTATTGATAGCAGTGTGTGGTGGCAAAGCACCCTTTTTAACTTGTCTCAGAATAGTGGGAGGAAATGGAATGGATTAGGAAATGAATGGCAACTGTGATATTAGAAGATGCAAATTTCTATTCATAACAATTACCACAGGCTGACACTGAAAATGTTTCCTAAAGCTATTGTTTCCAGTATGAGCAATCGCGCCCATGCAATACAGCAATACTACTATATACAATAAATAGATCTGGGAATGTAGTTGGTTTTAACTGGTGGCTCAATTTATATTAATTGGAATTATTTTTATTTATTTGAGTCGAGTAATGTTTGGAATCATATATATATATATATATATATATATATATATACATATACGCCTAACCTGTTTAACTATGTTTAACTCATATTTTATTTCAAATTAAAATCAAAAGTTCTTTCCACCCGTATTTATAAATTCAAGAGGCTCAATTTGTCATGGTTTTATTTCTCTAGTTAATCTTAATTTACGAATATAAATTAATTACTTTGTCCTTATATTAAATCTACATGTTTAAAACATAAGGTAATATAGGAAATATAAAGGATTTAAGTAAAATTTAATTATGTGGACACCCCACCAACCACCCACACCCTCCAAAAAAAAATGTCCCCCACCCTCAAAAAAATAAAATGCTTAGTGATTATGTAAACATGATATCTAATAATAATTTATTTAATTGAATTTGAAATTTAAAATATAAATAGACCTTTAAATCATAACTATATAATTTCAACCCACACAATATATATTAAAAATAGTTAATATAGTTTTAGTTCTTAAATAGAACCATAATCAAATTATATAAATCAAAATAAACCTATAAGCATATTTTACCAGGCCTAAGAGTATCACGTACCAATCAATCTAACGCTTGCCAACACTCTAACTGTAGAACAGTGTCATTTAAAGACATTGATTTTAATTTAGCAAGAATTTTAGCTATGTACAAGCTGTAATTGGATCACCCATCAAGTTGATCCAGTGACGACTTTTAATTTTAATTTTAATTTTTTTTATCATCAATACATATTTACCCAAGGAAATTCTATAAGCTCTATTACAATAATAGGTACAAATTTTCTGCTCCAGATCCCAAGGAGACAACAAGGAGTATAGGAAATAAATTGAGAAATCAGAAACATGTGAACTTGAACCCTCCGGTACACATTCTTAAAAGATATCAATGCAGCTGCGGTTGACGAGTAGCAAAACTTGGGCATCATGCAAACTGGAATTATATACCTTCAGAATCTCTGTGCGAGTACCTCAGCACCTTTAAGAAGGCATATTAAGAAATAATTCTAAAAAAACAACACATTCTAGCCTTTTTAAAAGGTGTTTATGCGAATGGATAGGCCTGGCAAAATGTGGCAAATAATCTGTTTACTAGAATAGTGTCAATAACAACAGTTGGTTATGGATTACTACCCATATATATATATATGTATATATATATATATATATATATATATATATATATATATATATATATATATATATATGAGTTTGGGCGAAGGTGAGAGAGAAGAGTGTAAAATCTGGGTTGAAAATGATCATCCAGATTTTTATTTTAAAATGTTGATCCAAACTTTAACTGAACTAAATTTTACAAAATAGATGACCAACCCAATTAATATATAAGTGATTTTGGATTGACACATACTTCTTGACTTATTTTGCCAGCTCTAGGCGTGGATAGGCCCATAGCCTGGAGTTGGACGTTTCTTCTGAATCACTATCACTATCTGAAGAAGATATCCACAATAGATAGCCTTCCATTACAAACTCAACAATCTGGAAAAACCAAACACATATATCAGCAGATTCAGATTATGTTATGGACACAATTGAAAAAAGAACTGAAATTATGTAATGCTTTAAAACAGGTGAAGAATCCAAATTATGAAGCGCAAAATAACTTCTTGTAAATCAGTTGACGTAAGGAGATCACGTGCTACCTTTTGAGTCGATACAGGCTTGATTAGGTGATTTTTACAACTTGGTCTACAATGTTCATTGTTAAACTTCATGTCATTAAGCCAAACTATTGCATTGCAGTGCCTGCAGTAACCCCTAGAAGATGTGATAAATTTCTTGGAAAAAATGCCTGAAATAAAAAGTAAAAAAATAATTAAAAGAAAGGGTAATTGTGAGAACAACTACAACTGAATAAGTAGTAATAGCATGTCAAGGTAAGTTGTGTAAGTAAATCATACCAGTATAAGAGATAACAACATTTCTCTCCATGGAAAAAAGTAAAATATAAGTGTTTTGAGAGAATGAGCGGCATTACTATTGATGCTAGGCTGCTACAGTAGATCTGTAGTACCAATCACATGCACCAACCAGATGTATAATTTCTTTTCAACGAATACAAACTAATATTTACTACATGCCAAATGCATATTAATCCCTATTGTGCTAGACATTTCGATGAACAAAATAAAAAAATCATGTCAAACTGTCTCGCATGTAACATTATCTCACTGGGATAGCTTTTATTAGTTTTATATAAGATTAAAATAGAAGGAGAACATAATTACTGATATGCCAAGAGCCCAAGACCAAGTCTTATTTGTCATGAAATAGAACTCAAGTATACCTTCATATGCTCTTTTAAATGCTTCTCTCCAATCAATACCAACTCTAGTAACAACATCATCTTGTAAATGAGTACACTTTTTCTCAACCTGTCCACTTTGAAGGATCTTAACCTCACTATGATTATTAGAATCAGCAAAGAAAATAAAATATTGCAACTGCCATAAATTGTTGTCACTTGTTGCCCCGTTCCATGATCTGCAAATAGATCATTTAAAGTGTGTTACTAGATAAAAGAGAAGAAAAGCTCAGATACAGAAGAAAATGAAGGAGAAAACTTAGTGTCTAGTGGTGTTTTATCCTTATAATACTCCAGAGGATGTTTTTGAGGCTACTCAGAAGGAGCTCGATGTACATTTTGATTTTTCAATTAATAGATGACGGATGACCTAGCCCCAATAGATTATAACATGCTGGGACTATGTATCAAAATAATGTTTAACAAACATGAAGACCGAAGAAAATGAAATACCTGCAGACTAATGCAGCTGAAACAAAAGATCGCAAATCTAAGAAACTGAAGATGTGCACAAGAATATCTTGAGGAAGTTGAGAGATACCTGAAATATAACGACATATTAGGCTAGGTTCAAGCATATATTAAAACAATTTAAAGATGATGTGATATATACAATGGTTCATCAAGGATGTAGTTGAGATTATCTAATTTAGTTGTCTCCCTTGTGATACAAATAAATTGTTTGTTAAAAAATTCTTGAATTTTTATAATTTAGAGAGTTTGATAGTCAACAGCAAATGACAACTGTACTTTCCCAATTTTAAAGTACTTTCTAACAAGTGAGCTAAGAACATTGCGCCATACGTATAGGTGGATTGATTTATTTCCGTCCCATAGGCTTGGAATTTACTTTACAACATTCACATGATGGATATTCGTTCGTATTCGTTTAAAACAGAAATTATTCATATTCGATTTAAACATATATTATTCGTATTTGATTAGAGATATTCGCAAATAAACGGATATGAACACAAATACATGTATATTCATATCCGTTTAACATTCGCCCGCCAACATATTTATTAAATCAAATATGCGGTATCATAACATAGAACGGATCTTATTATAAAATTATAATATTTTTTATTATCTTCCATAAAGATATTTTATTAAATAAAGAGATTGATTTTTTTTCTTCTAAATTTTATAATTTAATCATATGGTTGGTGATTGTGTTATGTTATATTAATATCACAATAGTAATTTTTAAAATTTTAATTAATTATTTACTAATTTTAATTAATTATGCTAATGAATTTGAAAATTTATTCGGAAACGGATAATATTCGAATTCAAATAGTTTTTCAAATACTTTCAAATACGAATATCACTGTATTCAGATTCAAATATGTTCGTTTACAACCCTAGGATTCACTATGATACAAGAAGGGTTTTTTACTGAGATATGTCCCTTTAGAGGAAAAAAAAATTCCAATCTCTTTTCGCTTGCAATTGATACAAGACACAGTGGTCGCAAATTATTTGTGGTGATTATGGATGAGAGCATGTCATGGTAACTAGTCTTTCTAAGATATGTTCAAGATAAGGAGGAGGTTGCAATCGTATCTGTTGTTGGAGTGGGACTCTTTGTTTGTTTGTTTTGGGTGGGGAATGGGGTAGGCGTAGGGGTAGGGGTGTGGGTGTGTGGGGGGGGGGCAAGGTCAGTAAAGTCGCGACACCTTATTAGTGGCAGTCTAGCAGAATTTCTGTGAGATTTTTCTGTAGATGTTCACGAGGAGATAGTATAATGAATTTTCCAAAGTGTGCATATGGAGAGAGGGTGTTTCAAGGAAGGTGGCCTTTTTTCACATGGACGGCAGCATGGGCGTGCGTTGTGTAGAAGACAGATTGGTAGTCAACCGATCATCTTTGATACATTCCGAGTTTGTTCGAGACTTTTGTGGAATGGTGTTGTTTCATTATGGCTTATTTTAAGTTATGTTTCACGCTTGGAAGAAGCGATAATTTGAGAATATCGGTGAAATCCTTGGTTTAAGCCTGTTATTTTTTGGCAAAACGACGTGTACCCCTCTGTGATCTCTTTTTTGATTTTTTAGGAGAGTTTTCTAGTTTCCCCTTGGAGGGTGAGTATTCTTCTTGACAGTTTTTGGGCTTTCAAAGTTACAACTTACAGGACAAGTACATAGCAAGCTATGGACAGCTGCATAATAAATTGTACAAATTAGGAACTGACATGCTAAAAACACGTCAATAGAAATATATATCTAGCAGAAGTAAAGTTAAATGTTTACATTAATCTAACATCATACAACTATAATGCACAGTTTTAAATATATGAACGGTAATAAATAATAATCAGTATGTAAATCTCATGAAACATGTGTGAATATATTGCAGATATATGGATTTGTAAGCAATAACATATACATTAAAACCTTAATTATGTGCTGGAAAGATTATGTTTTAATTGGGACTCTAGTTATGGGCAAGAAACAGTATCTTTTAATAGCCAGTTGAACAATTAAAGCTCCCAAACACTCAGATTGGGAGCAGTAGTTTGTGATCCCAATTCAAATCATTGGATTGATTATCATTCCACCCAGAGGCAACTTCATGGTGCTATATGATTAAAAGTAAATTAATAGGATATGTATGATTTCCAGTTCCATACATTTTAGGTTGTGATCTATCAACACGTGCACCATCACTCCATCAACCTAGTTACTAAAAGAAGTGTAACTAAAGATAATTCTGTTGTTATATTCAAGGATAAAATTTGATAGTTTACTGAAGATTACCTTCTTCATCTACTTGGCTGGAAAAAAATGAAAAATTCAGAAGAAGAAAAGAGAGAATATTACCTTCTCCCTCCTGCCTTACTTTCCAACGCCTCTTATGAGCAACCATTGCCTGTTTGAACTCCTTTGCAGCCAGGGCCCTTTTTTGCTTTGGCAATGCAGCCTCTGAGGCCTGAAGGAGGAGATTAGCCGCTTCAATGGCAGACTTCGTCTGCATTCTAAAGTGAAATACCAAGTAAAGTTACTTTCTTTTTCTTCTTTTCTTTTTCTTTTTGATAGGTAAGTTTGGCCCCAAGTATGGGGATTGACCAAGTAAAGCTATAGGTTGAAAATTATTATATTATTTTGAAACAAAATATATGGTTTTGTTAGGGTGACAAGATAAATTCCAAGATCTGGTTTATGTGATACACTACTAGAAGTTATCCAGATAGATTTCAGACCCTTTTCTTTTCTTCAAGAATACAAATAATCATACTTAGTATCCTACAATCTTTTTTTAAATCTAATAGGAGGAAATCTTTATGTACAAAAGATTGATGGATAAAAAAAGTATATAACTTTTAAGTTATACTACGTCTAAAACTGAGAATGCTATTTCACTTGCTGAATATTATGCAAATTAAACTATTATATTTTTTAAGATTTTCCTAGTACAATTATATCTTTTCCGATTACGATTTCTAATAAACAATTATAGTCCTAAATATATTGAAAAGAATCCTAGACAAACCTTAAAATGAGTTTAAAAGAAAATATTTAAAAATAGAAGTCAAAAGTCATTTAGCACTCTTTTTTGCCACCAAAGGTTTCCTAAACTAACAGGCACTACAGATCGAAACCTTAGGCATCCCATGGTGAATAACCTAAGCACGACATAACTCTGAATTTGCCAAAACAACGTTATAGTCAAAATTACAATAAATCTATTAAGAATAAAAACAACTAATGGAAATCTAAAATTTACTTGCTGAGCTGAGAACGTAACGGAAATCAGGCTCATTTCAATTCTTTACCAACATACTTAGCAAATCAACAATCAAATAACATTTGCGCAGTCATAATTCACACAAATCGCAGTCCGATAAAATAGATTAAAGATTAAAAAAAAGTTGGAAATGGAGCCTTACTCAGGAAGCGTGCGAAAGGCGGTGAGGGTGTCGTCGAAGATAAGAAACTGGAGATTTTTGGGGAGTTTTGAGAAGGAGAGACTGAGAATTAAGCTGAGCTCTTTGCAGGCTAATGCGTATTGGTAGATTCGACCAATTGATTCTCTTAGCCCTAGCTTTTTGTATCTCTCTTCTGCCCTTCCACCTCCCATTATTAATTAGGAGATATTTTGGAACATAATTTCTTGATTAGGACCAATTCATACCAAATCGGAATTTCAGTATCCAAAAATCTGTTTATACGAGTGTAGAGAGAGAGAGAGCGTGTTGTTTATGGCGATAGATACAGGCGTCTGAAATGCGCGAAAGATGTGAGCTTGGCGGTTCAACGATGAAACGACGCCGTGTAGCATTAAATTTACCCCTCAAAAAATCGTTTTGAGTTTGCTTGGTACAAAAGTAGTTTATCGTTATTCGTTAGGTTATAGTTTTCAATAAGAGTAATGCTACAAGGACAGTTTTATTGGACATTTTTAATTTTTTTTTGTTTTTTGTATGTGACTATCAAAAAATATATAGTATTTATTTTAACAGAAATTTTTATAAAATATAGTGTTTTAGGTGTAATTTGGATACATATACAAATACAGGGTTATACAGATTGTATAACCCTATATTTATATATGTATCCAAATTACATCTAAAATACTATATTTATATATGTATCCAAATTACACCTAAACACTATATTTTGTAAAAAAATTATTGGGATAAATACTATACATTTTTTGAAAGTCACAATAATAAAAAAAATTAGACCGGTCCAATTTTCCGGTTCCAATTTCCTGTCCGGCTAATCTTATTCTTTCAATAATTCTACACCGACCGACTTTTGATAACATTTTAGTGACCGGCTGATGTGGCACAACCACATCAATATGATCGAGAGGAATAAGTCTAGCCGGACAGGAAATTGGGACCGGAAAATTGGACCGGTTCAATTTTTTTTATTATGACTTTCAAAAAATGTATAGTATTTATTTCAATAGGAATTTTTACAAAATATAGTGTTTTAGGTAGTAATTTGGATACATATACAAATACAGGGTTATACAGTCTGTATAACCCTATTTTTTGTATATATATCCAAATTGTACCTAAAATACTATATTTTATAAAAATTCATGTTAAAATAAATAGTATACATTTTTTGATAGCTACAAGCAAAAAAATAAAAAAAATTTGAAAATGTCCAATAAAGCTGTCCGTGTAGCATTACTCGAGAGAGAAAGTGATTGAAATTGGGCAGGTGAAGAAGAGGGGTCGGATCCCCTCCAGTCTCCTTCAAAATGTGGCCAGATGATGCCACGTCAGTTAAATTTGATCTAACAGCTCAAATCTTGTCACCAAATATAATATTTTTGGTGTTCTAAAATTAAATATACATTTTTTTAGTTAGATTTAAAATTGGAGATATATTTTTATTTTAAGACTATAAAATAATATAATTGTTTTAATTTGTCATTATTTTTTCTCTATTATTTTCTATGTCACACCACAACAACCAAATTTATAGTTAATACTAAAATTTTATTCAATAATATTAAATTATCTTTAAAAGTCGTCGTTTTATAATATATCTTTAATTTTGAGATGAAAGGAGTAATTGTTTACTCAAAAAGTGTAATTGTTATTTTTTAAATTAACTTGCAAATTTTAAATTTTATACTAATATAATGTTTATTGAAGTTTAAAATAATAAAATTTTAATTAGTAATAATTTATAGGAATTAAAAATAATAGAAAATTAGGAACATCAAATTGCTTTATAGTCTTAAAATAAAAATATATCTTTAATTTTAAATTATATTAATATATATATATATATATTTTTTAATTTTGAAACAAAAACAATACTGCATTGGAAAAAGAGATTTAAAGAACATCAATCACTTTCTCTCTCATACTGATGTGGTTGTGCCATATCAGCCTGTTACTAAAATGTCACCAAAAGCCGGTCGTTGTAGAATTACTCTATAGTTTTATAGGGTTTCTAAATTCAATAAATCTGCATATGACACGTTCAAATATATAGTTTTTAATAAATAAAAATATAATATTATAAAATCGTTACTCATTTCTAAATTAAAAATATTTTTTATGTTATTTTAAAAAAAAGAAATACATTTCTATTTTATAATTTTTTGGTAGTTTAATGGGATTTGAACATTGAAACCTCAGTCTTCTTTATAGATACAAGAAAAATAATTAAAGTGAGATAATAATTAACTTCAAGGGGTTAGCCCAGTAGTCAAGGAAGTTTGTTCTTTTCTAGATGTGAAGGGTCGAAAGATATCTTTAGTGTTATAAAAAAGTTATAATATTTTATGCAATTGTATGAAGGATAAGTTGTTTAGAATATGTAAAATAAAAAAAGTTGTTTGGATTAAACCTTGACATCAACAAGTCTCACGTTCAATATCTAAACAATTTACCAATGTACATCTTTTCTCATATTCGAATTTGACTTATTTTATTGTACTCAAGTTGGACTCTGACTCATTTTTTTAATCAAGCTACTCGCGAGCATTTGAGACTTGTACGATAAATCATTTATATTATGATAATGTAGATAAAATTAACTCAATCCATTATTTGGAATAATTAAAATTTAAACTCTTCAAACTATATCTCGAATCTTGTAAAAAATTAATCAGATGTCTTGAATAAATTGATGAACATGTACAGGAAATATAAAAACCTCTTCCGCTTCTCAAATTATATGGAGAATTTAATTGTTGAATATTACATAGTAAACATTTAAACTAATATTACATAATTTGTTAAAAATTATGCTGATAATTTAATTGTTGAATACTACATATCAAATAAATAGAGGACACTCAATATTGTAAACGAGTAAGTATCAACGAACTTGTATAGAGATAAAAAAACTCAATACTTTAAATAAGTGAAATGTAGACCAGACCGCTCCTCATATTGGACTGTGTTCGAGTATCAAAATGCATTTGAATTCGACTTGATTAAGTATCGAATTCGAGTTTTGATCGAATTTTTCAAGTCGATCTCGAACCACTCCACTCGGTTATTCAACCTTAAAATCAGATACTACCAATCTAGGACATCTTTTCTGTCACTTACTGGGAAAGAAAACCGATCTCCCTGTAGAATTGAGCTATTTCTACATAAATCAGCATAGCGATTTCTTATATTTCCACAAGAATATAAGCAAACTACGCAATAGGAAATAGTATAATTTACAATAACACCATGTTTAAACAAGACCAATATACAAAAGGTTCATGCTACACAAATACCAGATAAATATCCCCCGGTTTCTAAATCCCCAGCATTCCAATTACCACACACAATACATAACTACATAGCACAAACCTGGCTTTGTCATATGGTTTGTAGATGGCCAAATAAACCTTCTCTATTTCTCCCTCTAGCACAATTTACAAACACCACATAAATTATACTACATGCTGAGTCGAGCGCTCAGGTTCTTTGATCTTGAAGACTTGATGCTTGAGCTTCCAAAGTAGTTTCATGGGAAAAAAAAAAAGCTTTTTGATTCCCAGGACAGTCCCTTTGTGAAGAATGCTGATGTATGTGTGAAATTGTCAACATTCTAGACCAATTTAAAGGAAATAAGATAACTGTTCTTTCTTCCTTGAACCTCCCTCGCCATACAAAGCATTCCACTGCGTCAGCTCACTCATTATAGATCCCTCCGAAGCAAAACTGGCAGCAACCTGCAACGGAATAAATTTAAGACTCTTTCAGATTCGGATATAAACATCTAAGACTAAGAACTCAACTGTGTTACATAATGAATTTTTTTTTCTACACATTATAAACTCGAGGTCAATTTATGTCCTACAATATGAATGAAGAACAAACAGAGTGCAGTAAACATAAAGTTACTTCCCCACTTGTACATGGTCTCTGGCAAAAGGAAGGAGACTGAAATTCCACCATTATATATCAAAAGCGACTGAAGGGCTCGTGATTTCTGTGACAATGGAGGGCAATGGTCTCTGTCTATAGGTAATTGGCAAATTGAGCCAGTACATACCAAGGTAACTAAAGTTTCAGTTTATCCATTCCAAAATAAAATGGCTGTATACTTCCTTGAGGTTCATATACTGACATGCAAATTCACATGTCCAAGTACGGTCAACTACAGCAAGGTGCACGTAGATCATCTAGTTAAGTGTTTTCACCTGACATTACCCTTTTTTTATGGATAACCGAATCTTCATAGTTACCTGATTCTTTGCCTGCCTCATGTCTTCCATGTTCAAAGACCTCAGAATAATTACTCTTTCACTTTCTTCCTTTTTCTCCGAAGTATCTTCTGAATTTTTTGCTGCTTCTGCTCTCCGCTTCTTTTCCTGTAAATAGAAATTATTGGAAGAAAGAAAGTATTAGGAGCAATAAACATAAATTGAGAAGAAAGGAAAACAAAAAGTAGGAGCTCAGAATGGAAGAATTTACCAAATCCTTCTCCCTCTCTTGTTGTATCAGCTCTCTCACAGGTCGATAAGCTGCTGTTACACACAAAATCTGTTTTCGGTAGTTAATGCCAAGTCTCATCCTCAAGTAATAAAAGTCCAACTTAATAATTGTCATTAAAGTAACACAAACCTTAAGATCACTTCCGGTATATCCTTCTGTCATAGTTGCAAGCTCCTTAAAATCCAGTTCTTCTACCTTTTCTTTTGCCAAAAGTGTTCTCAAGATCTTCTCTCTGCTCTCCACACATGGTAAACCAACCATAATTCTGTCCATCACAGAAAAACAGAGATTAGAAACATCTATATTCATCTGCAACACAGTCCTTGGGTTGCTTTTTATGTGTGTGAGGTTAGAGAGAGACGTTAACGATTATTTGTATGGTCCTAAATATCCAGATATTCATTTCATAGAGGTGAGCTTTTCTACTTCACCATTATTGTAATTAAGAATAAAATATTGATGAATGATGACAATTTCTTCACAACATGGAGTAGGGAAATATTTTGTGATGAAAAGGATGAGGACAAACTAGTATTTCCATTGCCATTATCAGTGAAAACTTTAGATATCCAAGAGTTTTATCTCTTATAATCACTTCCAAGATCACTAAGCTAGAAGGATAAAAAGATTGATGGAAGGGAATCCAATCAAAGAGATTGCTTCTAGTATCTTCATTCAGTTATGCTTTGAGAAAAGTAGAGAGAGTGCCTTTACATGATGGTGCACAAGAAGGCTAGTAAGGTGAAGTTAAAGCTAATGAAGAATATAAAGGAATGACATAGTTAGACTAAACATGCAATGCTTCATGCTTTTGCTAGATATTGGACTTTTCACAGTTGATGTGATTGTGGTACAATAATGAAAATATACCTGCGCTCAAAACGCCTAATAATTGCTTCATCAAGGTCAAATGGCCTGTTGGTCGCAGCAAGAACAAGAATGCGCTCACCAGGTTTTGTCAGCAGCCCATCCCAATGTGTCATGAACTCATTCTTAATTTTCCGCATAGCCTCATGCTCACCAACTCTTGTGCGCTGCCCAAGCATGCTATCGACTTCATCCACAAAAATGATAGTGGGAGAAACTTTGGCTGCAAGTGTGAAGAGAGCTCGGACATTCTTTTCATCTTCCCCAAACCATTTAGAAGTGATGGTTGACATTGAGACATTGATAAAGCTTGCTCCAGCTTCATTGGCAATGGCCTTTGCCAGCATTGTTTTTCCAGTACCAGGAGGCCCGAAGAGTAATATGCCTCGACAAGGCTTAAGAAGTCCACCAGTGAACAGGTCTGGTCTTCGAAGAGGAAGCATAACCAGCTCCTGCAGTGACTCTTTAGTTTCGTCCAAGGAGCCGATATCTTCAAATGTTACTCCAATCTCATTTGCAGGAATCACCTCTGGCCTTATGCGCTTTTCAAATTCATTGTCAGGGACTTCCTGGTGGCAACCATGACATTTGAAGAGTTAGAGAAGACAAAGAATGATAGGAAGTGAATACCTACTATTTCTTTTATGGTATTATTAGCTTTTTTGTATATCACAGTGGTGCTATGGTAATATTGGAATGCACACATAGAAAAGAATAAGTTCCATGATATATCCACCAAACTAACTTTATGCGATCAGCATTTCAAATTCATTTTCAATTGTTCAAAAAAATCTATTTCTCAGCTGTAATAACAGAAAACTGAGACATGGCATTATATTGTTTTGCATTTCAACAAGACTTTGACTCATTAGGACGCATAAGCGCCATGCGTGCTCCGTTAGAAATTTATTTCACGTCATTTTTCTCTCCTTTCTCAGTTCAAATAAGTACGGGAACTGGACTCACTGGTTTTGGTGGTGGAGCAGGATTCTCACCATCCTTCTTGGCAGAAGAAACTGATTTGTCTGCCTCAGTTTTATTTTCAGTTGTTGGATTCTCAGACTTCGATTCAGGCTTTAACCCAATAATTTCTCCCTCTACAAATTCCTAAGGTTGATAAACAAGGGAGCATAAGTAAGCCATAACATTGCTGAAAATGTCAGTAGCAGAATTCTAAGATTGTTTGAAAGTAAGAAAAACCTTGGAAGATTCAGCATTTGTCTCCAGTTTGAGAGTATCTTTGCCACTGTTTTTTCCCTCCTGGAAGAAACTCAATCCATGTGACAAACTGTAAAAGGGACAAAGGGTAACTAGATGAATTTTGTAGGAGAAAGAAATAAAAACAAAGAATACAAGTGTCAAAACAATATAAAAATTGGTGTCTACCTCTTTGATGATATAAGGAGCTTTCCATTTCGGTATTCTGGTTGCTTATTATTCATCAAATGGAAAGATATTGCTGATACCACAATTTCTTCAATGTAATTACCGAGAACCAATGCATCTGCATGACAGATTGAATTTAGATCATCACATTCAAGATCATTCGCCGCTAGTACCTCAGCAATATGATTTTTGTTATCCCGAGACTGGATTGTTTTTATGTCCTTTTCTAATTGGGCTTTCCAGCTTACAAGACTACTCTCATCTTCAGGTGGCTTTATCTCGATAGTGTAAGGAAACCAATAAGTGAGTCTCTCATCAATTTCCCTGCAATCATCATTTGTCTCCAACATCCGCGAACCAAGAAGTAACACTGATCCCGATAATTTCTTCAACATTTTATCGAACAAGTTGTAAAGCCTTGGGGATTGGAGAAGAAGCTTCTCAACATCCCTGATGTACAGTATGATAGAGCTAGTTTCAGAGACAGAAACCAGAACCTGTTGTAAAGTGGAGAAACTACTAGTCAGAATCTTATGGAGATTATTAAACGCAATAGTAGTATCTGAGGGAGTGGAATTTTCAAAACAAGAAAAGTCATTAAATAGTAGGAACCTAGTTAGATACAAGCAACTCAACAAATCTGATATGTACCTTGTAAAGTGACTGTAAAAACATCTTTTCATCAAACGACAAGCTGCTGATGCGCTTTGGAGGAGCTAGAAAAAGTAAATAACTACCAACAATCAGTAAACAGTAACATCTACATATTAACAACATATAACGATGACTGATGTTCAAAGGTGTAAGAAAATAACCATAAAACATCCAAAAATTTCTAATAGCAAACAATAATATCTTTTAAATGGAAAAACATAATATTTTCCTCATTTACTTTAGGCACATTAGTACAATCAATCCTCTCCTCCGCCTCTGTCTAAAATTTGGTGGCTGGAGCCTGGAAGAATCCGAACTTCTACCTATAGATTTAACTGGAAGTAGGTTGATCAATAACTTCGTTTAGCTTGAAAATAAAGATACAAATCTAGCAAGAATCTATCGAGAGAAACCATTGCTCATCATATTCGAATTTTTGATGAGCATCATGAACTGCAGATGGTGAGAAAGAATTGGTAGTGGCTTAGCAGAGTGATTGAACACCCACAATTTCTTTGGGAGAATTGGTTCAAAAATCCGTAATAAACTTAAAAGACATTCCATTATTGAATTTTTTTGGCAAAAAAAGTATTATGTAGATACAACAAAGTTATTCGTATCAATAGAGAGATGATTGTGCCCTAGTTGAACCAACTTGACTACCGTTATTAGGGCATGTACCTAATATATTAATGGCAAATATATCACAACTATGTATGTATCATTGAAATGTCAACCATTTTTTTACTTATTCTATCAGTTTATCCACCAATATAGCATATCAAAACAAAGCTCTGTTCAACAACCTGGATTTGTAAAAGACTGGGCACTCATGGTACTCAGATCTGAAGATACAGTGGCATTTCTACGATGTTTTGGAAGATTATTACCGCCTTCCATACTCCTGCAAATTCAAGGGAATATATTTATATAGTGAAAACACCTTAGGTGGTGGTCTTGTGATCCGAAACTAAAATTTATCTACCACACCTTAATTTAGTCTCCAGGCCACTGCTTTGCCTACATAATGCTCCTGCAAAGAGAATTTTATTGGCCACGTTACAAAACAGTGCTCCAAGAAGTCTTATATTATCAGAAATGGGAGAAAATAATGATGTGAAAATTAAAAGATCCGGTTAGCAAGAATTCCTTCTTCTTTTTTAGAATAAAGAAAATAAAATCCTAATAGCGAGATAAACATTGCATCATAAGTATTAATTTACCTATATAACTCTTAGTAATACAAAGATTTGATAAAATATTGCAGCAGAGCAGAAACAGGGTTTGAAGTAGAGTTCTATAGTTATATAGTAGACCCACTTATCCATGAGTCTTCAAATGCCAAGACTATTTGGTATTTTCTACTTCTATTTTTTTCCCTAGTTTTTTCCCTCAAACGCATCCAAGGCTGGTATTTACTTGGGCTAATAAAACTAGTAATCAAATGGTGCCTCCCTCCACAATTACTTTCCACATTAAAGGCATTTTACCTAATTCACATCAACTAATTTCCTTGTTCTCTACTAATAGATTGCATATGTATGGTGTTTCCAGTAATTAATGACTTTGGATGATAAGAACAAAGAAGTACAAAATGTCAGGATCATACAGGTAGCTGATTCTATGTCAAACACATGGAGAACAAAACTAGATTAATTATTCCTTTAACAATTAAGTAAACAGAGCATTTTCAGCACCCGAGTAACCAAACAAAACGCTATTATTAACACAATAACTGTGAGAATTTAACATCACAAACAGAAATACGAAAGCATTTTGCTAGTCAATAAAAGGTTTGTAGTTTGTACAATGTCACCCTCATGAACCTTCAATGTATTAAATAAAAAGAGAACAATCCATAGAATCTATAGTTCCTTTTTGTACCTCCAGTATCATCCCTTGGTGAAAGGATCGAGAAGGAACCGAACAAACTGGACATTCGCTCCAAAGCCATATCTGAGATGGACCTCTTGAAAGACTACAAAAATGTAAGGACTGAATCAAAATATATTCTACTTGAAGCAAAGTGTCAACTTTTCTTTGTCATGGGATTGATGGATTTATATCAATCAATTTTCAATATATGGGGCACGTCTTTACATTAGTGTATATACATCATTACATGTCGTGACCTTTATCCACTCTACAATAGAGGTTAGACGCATACACTGGCTGAAAGTAACATTCGAAATTGATACTAAAAGTAACTCTGGATAGAGGAACATTACTTACAGTTTCTTTCTTAGAGCTTCCATACTTGCTCTGCATCTGTGGATAATCACCAATGCCAGAATTAGTATATATCATGTATCAATAACTGAACTCCACAAAGAATAGAACTTGTTATAATTACCTTCATAGAAAAGTCAGTCACATCCAACAATAGCAACTTTGCTTCAAAGTAATGTGACAGAGCCTTGGCAAGCATTTGCTGATAGAGTTCTTTAGAAGACATAAGCCAGCAATAAATCAAAATCAGGCCAAAAACTTAGTTATGAGCATACATATCTGAATGCAAAATCAGATGGCATACCAGCAGGCCCTGAGAGCAATATAGCCCTACTTGCAGGCGAAAGAGTTCGAGTGTGCTTAGAAACATCTAAGTGTTTGAGATGAACATACGCTGCACTTGTCAATAACATCCGCGTCCTCTCACTGTCATTTTCATCAACAAATCAAGAACACCATAATGATTATTATACAACACACGGAAATAATTTAACCACCAGAGACCTATAAATTCATAACAAGCCTAGAAATCAAACAGCCGAAATGGATTTTTTATTATTATTATTTGGAATACATTAAGGATGAATACATGAAAGGAAAAAAAATAGTAAAAATAATTTTTAAATCCGAATCTTTACGTAAGACCATAAATTCATCTTCAGTTTAGCAATTACTCCTATCCTACTTAAAAATATGCGCAGATCGTGTCTGCACCGGAGCAATTATATAGCTTTTCTAGTAAAATTTAGACATGTATATAATGATTAATAAATCACTAAAAACAGAAGAAAAAAATATACAATTAAAAAAGCTAGAGCTGATCTGTATTACATTACCTGAGGTAATAAGGGAAGTCCTCAAAGGTGACCTTGCTTTCTTTACCGTCTTGGAGGAGGCGGAGAAGCTCCTGCTCAATCTGCTCGGCGGTAACTCCGGTGGTGGCAGAACCATTATAAGCACCGGTCCATTTGCTTACAGTTTGTCCTGAAGCCAATCCAAGCCCTACTCCTACCCCAACGCTCAATGCAGACAGAAATAGATGCTTCTGCTCCATCACTCGCTACGTATTTCTTTCAGTGTATGTATATATATAAAATCTGTATATATGACTTTCCGACCAAGATCTGCAATATCATACAAATCTTGATCTCATTCCCTTCAAATTATTGTCCCTCACAAACTAATTACTAGCGTAAAATTTAATTTACTTCCGGCGAACTTCAAAACACACCGATTGAATGTTGATGTAGAAGATATGAATTTGAGTAGGAGAGAGAAAGAGAGAGGTAAAGGCAAAGAATTAGTTTGAATTTGAGACACGAGAAATGTGTATTGGTCCGGATGAGACGGTTGGTCGATTCTTTTTAGTTTTTAGCTCTCGTGCTTTCTATTTCTTTGGAGACCTGAATTCGATGCCAATGCATATATGCCTATGCCTATATATAGACACCAACAATAATGGTGGCTCACACTGCTATTATCACGTAATGGTGACTCACATAATACAAACATGCGTCCCACCTGACATGTGGAGCCTATAAACATATAGAATCTACTCACATAATACAAACATGTATATTATGCGTCCCACCTGACATGTGGAAGCCTATAAATATATAGAATCTGATTAGTATAAAATTTATTTTTTAGTAAGTTGTTCACTTGGTCAATAGAATGCGACACACATAAAGTCTCGTCTGTGTGTCAGCATTCTATTGACCAATTGATCAATTTATTCAAAAATAAATTTCATATTAACCAGTTCCAAATATATATATATATATGTGTACGTAAGCCGCTATTATGTGATAGTAACATTATTTTATAGACACACAGACAAGACAGATTGATTATGTGTTTTTCTTGGATTGGTCGCCTATTATAGTTGTTGTTGGTGGTGGTAGTTGTTTTAACCAGTAAAGCATCCCACAGATTTTAATAAGTTGTTTCCATTGCTCAAATCCTTATTGGTAACCTTTTTTCCTTAATTTATCAAACTATTTTTTTTCCTACACCTTTCTTTCTTTTCCATCTTTCCTATTTTTAGCTGAAAACTTGGTTGCAAAGAAAGGGCTTTTAAATTAGAGAAAGTTGGTGACTGTCACTTCAACTTTTGATGGGCATACCGGTCAATTGTCATGCATATAAATATATCGACAATTAAGAACGGTATTGAAGTATGAGAGACTAGCATGAAGTGAACTTAATATTTAATACAGTGTTGACACGTACGTATGTGTAGAGATCATTCTTTTATTTGTGTGTCAATACTGTATTAGTCATAAAATAAACTTACCATTAAATTTATTTCATACTAACCGAATTCTTGAATTTCACTGGAACTCATTTGTTTGACGTAAAAGAATTTTAAAAATCGCATTATTAAAAAGTAATAATAATTAAATTAACTTAAACAAAAATAATTAGTTTATTTTTGAACAAGTTAATCAATTAATTACTAAAATACTGACACACATACTAAATTATATGTGCGTCATCATTTTATTAACCAATTAATTAACTTACCATGGAATAAAATTCATAATAACTCGATCGAACTTAAACTAAGTAGTAGTATTTATGTATATTGGGATTACTTAACGTGGACGGTCCAAAAAGGTAGTCAGTTGTACGTTTGGTTTTTTCCTTTTGATAGTACTCCCTCCGTCCCAAATTAACTGCTCAGTTTTGATTTTTTAAAGTCAAATTGACTATTTTTAGAATTAATAATTAAGCATATATAAATATATTTCTAAAATTATAAAAATTAGGATTAGTAATAAATTGTATATACTTTCTTTTGGTTATAATCTCTTCACCTATATTTTAGCAAAAATAGTAAAAAGATTAGTTTTAAAAATGGTCAATTTGACTTTAAAAAGTCAAAACTGAGCAATTAATTTGGGACGGAGGGAGTATATTATATTATGGAGTATACGCTTTACACGTTATACTACTCATCATTCAGACTGCTACCAGTACTCCCCTATTAGCCTATTAATGTAAAGTAGAAAAAGGGAAATGAAGAAGAGAAAGGCGGCTAGCCTAAACAATAGGGTGGGTCCAACTTCTTTTCCAAGCTTAACTTCTATTATTGGGATTTGGGCCTTTAATTTAGTTTGATGGAGTCAATTTTTTTAAAAAAAAATTATAAAAAAAATAAAATCAAATAAAAAACAATAGACATTGCAAGTAATTGTGTGAGCTATCATAAAATATCGATATTATTTTATGTAATTAAATACGTTTTTTTCCATATTATGTACAAAATGATATGGAAAAAGTCAAAAGTCATTGTCACATTTTTTTAAAAATTATTATTATAAGAGACACATCGCATAAGAACGTGACAATGACTTTTGTTCAGTCAATATCAATTTATTGAAATTATTTTGGTTAATAATTAAAACATATCAATTTAAAATATATTTTGACATGAAGGATGGTAACCCATGCATACACAGTGTTTGCAATTGATATTGAGAATGACATCCATTAAACTACTAAAAAAAATCTTGAATGAAACCAAGTAAATGTCTGATTTGATGAATGAAGTTGAGAAAACAATTGAAATAATGAATTGGCTCCACCATCATTCTACGATTGCGATTGAAGCTGGACATTTGTGGAACTTGATCGATTTAGCTATCTATATGAATTAATTAAGTGGATTAATACCAATGATCGATGTTACACCAATAGATCAAAGTGGCATGCATGGGGAAGTGTTAATACCAACCCAATTAATAATAGGACACAAAATTCATGAAAAGTTGTGCTACCAATTCTACAAGATACTTATAAAACAATTAAGACTTGAAAATTTAAGATATTACTTCATCGGGTTAAATGCTTTTTCAGTAACTGTCCTATATGTCAATTTACAGATAGATAAAAACTCATAAAGGTAAAATTAATTACAAATGATATATAAAATAGTTTTAAGATGAACAGTAAATTAATTTTATAATTTCTTAAAAAAATATTTGATAAAATTTAAATTATTTATAATTACTGTTCATCTTAGAATTAATTGATATATCATTGTAAATTACTGTTCATTGTAAAATAAAAAATTGTTGTTTGTCATAAAAATTATTTGTAATTATTGTTCATCTAAATTATTAAAATAAAATTTAAATTTTTTGATTTTTTTTATAATTTTCTTTCATTTCCCCTAAATATATTTCACATTCCCCTTAATTTTAATTAGCATATTTTTGGATTTTTTATTTTATAATTGGCTTAATTATAAATAAAAATTATTTGATATTAATTACAAAAATAATTAAATTTATTTTCTTTGGCACACTTTTTAAATTTATATTATACTTTAAAATATTTTTTTCATAAAATTTTTCCTCCAAATCCACATAATCACTGCCACGTCACACAAGGACGCCACATCAGCTTTTTTCGGACAACTCAGCAGTTGATGTGACATTTTCCGTTAAAGTCAACCTGACTTAACGGTTTTTTTAACTTTTTATTAGAAAAATCGAGTACAGTGAGTTGACTGTAAGAAAAAAATATTCAATTATCCATCTGTAAGTTGATATATAGTACAATAAAAATATGGGTCCTTTACACTAATATACAACATTTAGAAAGTAATTACAAAAATAAAACATACACAACATAATTACAAAAATAAAACATAAACAATATAATGCGCCTAAAATCACGTGTCATTATCCAGTCAGTTATCCAATTTCATATTTGAAATTAAACGTCCCTAAAATCATGCAACTTTGAAATCGGAACAACATATCAACGATGGAGAAGACAAAATACGAACTCGAAGCCTCCTGTCGCGACTAGACTTGTAATCTCTAAGATCAACGACGCATCTCTAAGATCAACGACGGAGAAGACGAAGCCAAATACTGCAGATCAACGATGGAGAAGACGAAGCCGGTTGTCGCGACACATCTCTAAGATCGAAAATAACATACAAAATCAACAACGCTTTCAATATCAGAAACCAAATACTGCAGTGATTGTTGAATTCAAGATCAACATCAATTTCGATCAAAAAATACTGAGGTATGTGAGTTTAAAATTTATAATCATATAGTTACCTATTGTTACTACGAATTACTATATTGGTTACCTTTCTTAAGTTTTTTGCACTTAAAATTGTCACACGATAAGAATAATGAATGTTTTGATTGCAATATGAATGTTTTGATTGCAATTGCATGTAAAAATGCACTTGGTTACTGCTTAACATTACATTGGTTACTGTCTAACTATGTCTATGTTGCTGTTTAATGCTGGATTGGTTAATGCATAATGGTACTAAATAATGTTGCATTAGTTGCTGACTAATAATGATTTGGTTACTGTGTCCATTACATTGGTTACTGACTAATAATGAATTGGATATTGTGTACCATTGCTTTGGTTACTGACTAATAATGACTTTGTTACTGTGTAAAATTATAATGGTTACTGATTATTACTTGATTACTGACTAATGTTGACTTGGTTACTGCTTAACATTACATTGGTTACTGCTTAACATTGCATTGGTTACTGTCTGACTATGTCTATGTTACTGTTTAATGCTGGATTGGTTAATGCATAATGGTACTAACTAATGTTGCATTGGTTACTGACTAATAATGATTTGGTTACAGTGTACCATTACATTGATTATTGACTAATAATGATTTGGTTGCTGAAGCATATACTGGTGAACTGCATGATTTTTTGGTCAAATTCTATCATTTAGGCCTTCAAAACTGCATGTAAAAATTTAGTTTATTTTATGGTTACTAAGATTATGTAGTTTGGTTACTGTCTAATATTGATTTGGTTACTTTATAATATTTATTTAGTTGTTAGACTATGGAGACTGACAGTAACCAATACAACAAATTTAATTGTTTACAGGAATATATAATTGTTTAATATTAGTAACCATTAACCACATGGTTGGTAATATTTTTGATGGTGTACAGTAACCAAAATTGATGTTGATTAACAAAGTCAGTGTACTGACTGTTTTGATAACAAAGTCAGTATACTGACTGTGTAACATTATACTTTCTAATGTTGTCTTAGTTACTGACTAATGCTATCTTGGTTACTGCATAATATTACTAATTAATGCTGACTTGGTTACTGACTAATACTGATTTGGTTACTAAGTAATATTATATTAGTTACTGACTAATGCTGACTTGCTTACTGCAGCAGTTGGATCTTTAAGTACATATTGATGTTTTTTATATTGTTTGTTTTTGCTGTAAAATGCATGAAAAAAATATGTTTTATGTTATGGATACTAAGTAAATATATGTTGGTTACTGTCTAATCTGGATTTGGTTAGTATATAATGTTGACTTATTTATTGTGTAATATTACCATGGTTACTACATAATATTACTGTGTTTTATACTGATTTTTTTTATATTGATGGTTGCTGATTAACTACATTGGTTACTTTCATACACCTGTTAGTCTTTAATTTGTAACAAAGCCATTACTGATTGTTTTGGTTGTAAAATGAATGTAAAAATATTTGTTATAATCTTGGCTACTAATTACATATATCTTGATTACTGTTTAATATGTATTTAGATACTGTAAGGTGTTTATTTGGTTACTCTATAATGTTATTGAGTTTTATAATTGTTTCTTTTATATTGGTGGTTACTTATTGACTACATTAGTTACCTTCATATAACTGTTAATCTGATTATATATATTGGTTGTTGTATACTATTTAATTAATAACAGTATAATGTTTATTTGGTTGCAGTGACAATTTGGCAATTTTTGTCAAGTTTAAAGTGTCAGATTTTGACGTTTTCGGAGCCTAATTTCATTGAAAACGGGTCAACAATCAAAAGTCACAAGCGTTGCTGGTGAACTACAGGGTTTTTTGGCCAAATTCCAACATTTAGGCCTTCAAAATTACATGTAAAAATGTGGTTTATTTTCTGGTTACTGAGATTATGTAATTTGGTTACTGTCTAATATTGAATTGGTTACTTTACAATGTTTATTCAGTTGTTAGACAATGGAGACTGTCAGTAACCAATACAACAAATTTAATTATTTACAGGAATATATAATTGTTTAATGTTAGTAACCATTGATGTTTGTCCTGATACAAGCTTATAACTATCTGGTTACTAATAACAGTAACCATAATGTAACATAATAAAACAGTAACCACATAATTATATGATAGTAACCATAACAGATTTTAATGGTAACCAGAACAGAAACATCATGTAATGAAACCCAATTTAGGCAATCCATGTATACTAAATAATTACATATTAATCAGAATAAAAAATAAAAGTAACCAAAATCCCACATTAAGGGCACAATAATAGTAGCCAAACCATAAGGTAACAGTAACCAAAACATAATAACGAAGTAACCAAATAGTTATATAAAAGTAACCAGAACATGTTTTAATGGTAACCAAAACAGAAACAACATGTATATCCAATCCAGTTTAGGCAACCCATGTATACTCTCACATGTACATTTAACACTTGATATATGTCCTGATACAAGCTTGTAACTATCTGGTTACTACCAAAAAATAAAATAGTTACCCTTCTATGCATGTTTGGTTACCAACTGCACCTTTCAAACAATGTATTTGACACAACTTAGAAATAACAAATACAAACCAACAAACAATGTCAAATCACTGGTAATATAATCAAATATGTAATCTCATTTACATAAGTTCCAATAAATATTATATACTCACTAACCATAACAAATGGCTATGGATATCCAACAAAACCAAAGTATGAAACACAATTCAAAATGACAGTACAACGACAACCGAACTAATCAAAATTTGGTACAAATCTTCGTGAAAATTCTCTGAAGTTGTTAAAAAGCCAACTGTGGAGACGCATCTCGTCTGGAGATAAATCTCTAGTTCAATGTCACACCAATATATAACTTTTTCAGTGAATTTTCTGTTGCATTCCTCATACATAGTAAAGATCTCATAACTGCAAATAAACAAAATCAGATTTATATAGTCATTAGTAACCATATATAAACAATATTTATATCATAAACAGCTACGTAGTGACCAACAAATAAGAGCATACTAACCAACAATATAATATAACAATTACACAGTAGCCAAAAAGTTATATTATATAATCTAATGGTAACCAAAATATAAACATGTAGTATAGACCATTTTATGTAGTAAACAAACAGTTATATATAATATTAACCAAAACATAATTAAAAGGTCACAAAAACAAAAATATGTATACCAAAAAATATACTAAAAAAGTAACCAAACAGTTATATGATAGTAACCAAACCATGTTCTAAAAGTAACCAACACATAAACAACATGTATACCAAAACTAGTTTAGTCAACCAATGTATACTAAGCAAATACATTGTAACCAAAACAACATATAAAAGTAACCAAAATCCCAATTGAGGAAAAAAGAATGGTATCCAAACCATAAGCTAACAGTAACAAAAAATATGCTCATTTAGTAACCAAACAGTTATATGTTAGTAACCAAAATATATATTAATGGTAACCAATACATAAACAACATATAGACCAAGAACAGTTTAGTCCACCCATATATACTAAACAAATACATGGTAAACAGAACAAAAAAAAAAGTAACCAAATATTTATATGATAGTAACCAAAACATGTTTTAATGGTAACCAATACATAAACAATATGTACATCAAAACAGTTTAGTCAACCATGTATACTAAGCAATTACATGGTAACCATAACAACATAAAAAAGTAACCAAAATATCAAATCAAGGTAACAAAAATGGTATCCGAATCACAAGCTAACAGTAACCAAAACATAATGCAGAAGTAACCAAACAGTTATATGATAGTAACAATAACAAAATTTAAATTAGCAAACCTTTAAAAAAATTTGGGTTGGAAATATCTTCTGGCTATGAACTTGAGCTTCTGTCTTAACTACATGAAAATCAAAATTAGAATCCAACTGCACAAACGCAAACAAATTTCTTGAAGTCCTTAATAGAATCACCCTCTGTGATTCTTTTCTTCTTTCCATCCTTCTTCATTGTATCAACCATTCTATACAAAACATAAAAATAACACAAATCCAAACAATCAATACCACATTCTGTTAGAAAAATAGTGTATATGTATGATCATATTGACAATTAATTAGTAGAATGAAAATTAACAGAAATTAGAAGCATACCTTAAAGAGAAACCAGAATCCTTTCAGTTGTGAGAGAGTTGGAGAGAGAAAAATACGTAGTAGCCTGAAAACATAGCCTGAAAGTCACGTACTCAATTTTCTGTCGGAGTTGAGAGACTGTGGTGTTGCGGCGGCGGCGACGGCGAAAGAGGACGACGACGAGTGGCTTCGAGAGGAGAGAGAGAAGTAGTAATGGAGAAGAGAGAGAAATAGTAAGGGCGTAGAGAGAGAGACCGAAGGAAGATGGAAACTGATTTGTTATGTCAGTCCATTAATATTAATCCCTTAATTTAAGGACTCAATATTAATCCCTTAATTTAAGGACTCTTTAATTGTATTAGTATTGTAAATATATATGATGAAGTGTCATATTTTTGTAATTATTTTATAAATGTATGATTTTTGTAATTATTTTTAAAAATGTATTGTAATATGTAATTGTTCCTAAAAATATTTAGCCCTACTTGATCCACAGGATTTTGAGTTTGATACTTTAAAATAGTATCAGAGCAGACACCGTTCATGTGCGGGCCCAACGGCCCACATGTTCAAAATCTAGAAAGATTATGTTTAGAACTTGTTAAAGTCGACAAGAAAAAGGAGGGAGGGAGGGAATCTTGTTAGAACACTTTTTACACTATATTTTAACATTATTTCTGAAAATTATAATTTTTGAATGTATAGATAATTAGATTTATTTTTGTTGAAATATATTTATCTTTTTTTACAGTAATTTTTATAATCCATGGAAGATGTCCTGACTTCATAATTAAGTTCTTAATCAAAGTCTAAAGAATCATGTTAACAATGGATTAACATAGTGAAAGGCCAAATCATGTTTTTGCACCTTTATATTGTTGGTCATATCATATACTCTACTTATGACCGAGCTTTACTTAATTAGAAGGTAAGGCAATGGAATGATAGTTGGGAAGTCAAATTTTAGTAGGTAGGACAATTTACAAGTAGGGGATTTTGAATGGATCATGACCTACCAAATTAAAGAGAAAAAAGTACTACCAAGTTCCACATTAAACGTGAGTGGATATCTATACATGTACTTAGTACATATAAGTTGGGAACTCCAATAGTTTTACTTGGTAGTCAAAGATATTTAGGGACGGTTTGATTAGTACTGAATGATCAATCGATTTAGTTATTCAGTGTATTTATTTTTAAAAAAAATTATCTGTCAGTTATTCAGACAATTTGGATTGAATGACTAAATCCTATTTTTTTGATTGAATGGGCTGGATGTAAACTGAATGCAATTTTTTTTAATAATATTAACTATTATATTATATTAAGTAATATTAAATAAATTTACAACAATTTTGAATTTTTTTAGATGAGTAAAATAGTAAAAATTTGTTATTCAAATGTTTCAGATATGTCAATTATCAATCAACTTTTTTTCATTTAAATTTTGATTCTCAATTTTATTTAACACATAAATTAACCCGAATATATTTTTACCGTTCAAAACTAAAATATAAGTATAGGTGAGTAGTGATCTATGTCTTCCTCGTTATTTTGGTGACACCATTAACTTTATTATTCTTTTATAATGAAACTAACCATCCATGGCAACAAAATATCTTAGGTAAAAAAAAATCCCATGTAATTAACAGAGCCGGCCTGGCAAAGGCCATCAGGGCAACTGCCCACAGTCCACAGGTGAGAAGATTTAATTTTTTTATAAATTTATGTATATATGTATAAAAAAAATAAAATAATAAAAAAATTATTAATATTATTAAAAATGATATGTTAGAAAATATTTAATATGATAGTATAATTGATGATTTTGCATTTAAAAGTGCAACAAGAAGACATTTTAAATTATATTTTGTGGTTTAGATTTCATTGAGCAAAACTAAAGAAATACCCACTGTAGTTGGTAGGTTTTACTGATTATACCATTGAACTTTTAATTTTTCAAATTACACCACTAAACTAATTATTATTTTGAAATTGGGTCATTTCGTTAAAAAAAAAATAAACGGACGCTAATTTTTTATCTACAAAACTAATGAATTACCCATTGTAGTTGGCACATTTTACTGATTACACCATTGAACTTTTACTTTTATCAAATTACCCCATCAAACTAATTAAAATAATTATTTTAACTATTTTTAAAAATTATTATTATTTTAAGTAAAAAATATTAGAAACTTTTTTTTCTTCATAAAATGAGTAGAGTTTCATAAAATATAGATTCAAACAAATTAAAGTGATTTTAAATTAAATTAATGTCTACTTAATTTTTTAACAGAATGACCCATTCTTAATATTAGAAATTTAAAAAAAAACTAAAACTAGAAATTGAAATTAAAAAAAAAGTAAATAATAAATAAAAAAATTGATTCAATTTTCAAAAAAGAAATTAATAATTTTTATAAATAAATATTATTTTCAAGAAAAATTATAAAATTCTGCATATTTTAAAAAAATGAGTAAAATTTTATAAAATATAGATTCAAAAAAATAAACTTTATTTTCAAAAGGAAAAAAGAGATTTTTTAAAAAAAATCAGTAACGTTTCATAAAACTTAAATTTTTTTTAAATCTATATTTTATGAAACTGTACTCATTTTATGGGAAAAAAAATAAAGTTTATAATATTTTTTACTAAAAATAATAATAATTTTTAAAAATATTTAAAAGAAACATTTTTTAATTAGTTTAATGGGGTAATTTGAAAAATTAAAAGTTTAATGGTGTAATCAGTAAAACGTGCCAACTATAGTGGGTAATTCATTATTTTTGTAGATAAAAAATTAACGTTCGATTATTTTTTTTAACAGAATAAGCCAATTTCAAAATAAAATTAGTTTAGTGGGGTAATTCAAAAAATTAAAAATTCAATTGTGTTGTAAAACCCCAACTTTTTGAATAAAGATGGATTTTCTATAAATATTATTTTTGAATATTATAGAGTGAAATTGATATAATAGTTGTGGGTAATATTTATAAATTTTGCAAAGTACGCAAGTTGTTATATAATATTCGATTGGTCGGGGAATATTCGTTTTAACAGAGAATATTAGCACAACGGCACAATTATTGGTGGATCCCACAACGGAATTATTGTCAGATTGAGAAAACGACAAAAATATTTTATAAAAATAACGACGGAAGTTGTACCGTTAACTGTTGAAACACCCGGTGTTAAAAGTACAGTAATACGTGTGGTTGCATAGTAGCACACTGTATTGATTATTGATGCTTACGTGATAAGTCACTCAATTTTATTGGTATTATTAAAGTAATAATACAGAAAATCTTTTTATATAAAACAGAATACTTTTATAAAGTTATTCTATAAATAGAATATATTATATTTTATTATGCATAGTGTTTGCATAGTAAAATCTTTTTATATAAAACAGAATACTTTTATAAAGCTATCTATTTTATTAGACAATAATTAGAATATATTATATTTTATTATGCATAGTATTTGCATAGTACCTGCATAGTATTTGCATAGTAAAATCTTTTATAAAGTTATTCGTTTTATTAGATTATAAATAGAATATATTATATTTTATTTAAAAGATTTTGCTTTAAATATGGACCGTCAGATTAAAGTAAATCAATCTGGACCTTTTATGAGTTAGTTACTATGCAGTCCATTTTCTATAAATAGAAGCTCATTTCTTCATTATTTTCTTACGAATTCACTGAAACTCTAGAGAGAAAAAATTATAGAGAGAAAGAGAAAAAGATTTCTGCTACTTAACTACTCTTATATTCAGTTCTTTTACGGTAAGGGGTGTTATTCTTTCTTATTCATGAAGAGAACTGTTGTTATTCTGTTGGAATAACCTGTATACGCGGTGTAACACCCCCCTCCCGAAGAGAAAAGGGAGGTCATGTGCAAAGCACAACAAACCTCAAAATAAGAAAATAGAGCACTAATAACTTTAAAATATTAATAGTGATGTCCATTAATGAAGTACTAAATATAATTCTCCAACTAGAGTCAAAATAACAAAAACCAAAAATCGAAACAACCTAGATGGTCAAAGACAACTCTCTCATCACACTAGCCCTGAATCAACCCTGCAAACCTGCCGGAAAAAAACACAGCATGAGCCAATTGCCCAATACGGATATAAATAATACAAAGATGTATAATTGATATACAAAATCAACTGAGACAAAATACTGAACAAAGCCTCAAGTATAAATACTAACGAAAATATAATCTCTCAAGATTTGAATGGAATATATCGGAATCAACAAAATTAACGAAACTAATAAAAGAGTAAAGAACTAACGAACTGAAATAACTAACTCAATGAATTGAACTGAACAGAAACAAACAAAACTTATACAATGAAATAATAGGCTGAATCAAATGGTTGGGTGTTATTTCATACCGAATGAGCTTAGAAATATACATTGCCACACAGGCAAGTCAAAATAATGCCACATAGGCAAATCAAGGTAATGCCACACAGGCAAATCAAAATAATGCCACATAGGCAAATCACACATTAGACCGCGAATCCAAATGTATGCAAATCGGATAGGTGTGTTTGACACAACATCACCAATCCGCAGAACAAAAATCTAGGGTTAACCCATCCGCCTCCCATAACAAAACACCAAATGGCCCACTTACTCCGGAGCCCAAAACGGAGACGTCGTGGACTAACCACACCGCCACGAAGAGTGTCATGCCTCTCGTGTCAAGACGACATGTCTGTGGTACCCCCACAGGTGGTTATAGCTCAGGTATATCCTATGGTATATTTTAACAAAAATACCATGTCACAACACATGCGACATAATACCAACAAAAGGGTTCTATATGTACATGTTGAACCAAATCAAATTATAGTCACAAGGTATCAGAAAGAAGGTAGCAATATGTACCGCTCTACAATTATAAAAAATAAATAGTATTAAACATGATAACCTAACTCAAATAGTACAAATACGAGTCATATGTATCAACTCAAAAATAAAACTAATATATTTAATTCATAGGAAACAATTATGTGAAATAATAACGAAATTCGAACAAGTGATAAAACGAACAAATAAAATTTAACAAGAGTATCGCTGAAAGAGTATGGAATCCGTACCTGATACTTCCAAATCATTTATAGCACACTCCACAAAATGTTACCCTCAAATGCCAACGATATCAAATACGAAACGTTATTCGCAACCTAAACATATTCACCTCAAATTAAAAATAATCCAAAGTAATAATTCCAAAATAATTCATAATCTATTTAATATGCCTTTAATCATCACCTTTTATCAATTACTAATACTCTAAAATTTATATTCCAAAAATAACTCTTTAAATTCCCTCCGTCTGAGCTAATTAAACAAATTAATAAAATTACATTAACAACTTTTAAGTAACGTTACTAATCAAAACTGCAAAAAAGTAGAAAAGAAAAAAAAAACTTTAAAATTCAAAAACTTTAACTATGAACATCCAATCACAATTAGCTTGGTTCTTAAATATATATAAATATATATACTACTTGCTATTGAATCTTTTACATTCAGATTTTCAAAAATTCTTTAGTTGGAAAACGTATATAGAATTCTATTATTTATTTATTTTATTTTGATAGAATTTTATTTATTATTACATGAATACAAGTGAATAAACAACCTTAGAAGAAAATTATTGTGAACATGTTAGAAATACCAATTTAATTAAAAAAAAATTACATCAGACTGATGAAATTGAATAACCCATGTGTCTTATTATTACTAATTTGCATTCTCCACACACACAATTGCCTAATAACTTATTATCCCATATATCTTGAGTACATACAAGTGTACTGACTTAATTTAAATTATTTACTTATCAAACATTTATCCATGCACATGACCATCTTACAATCTACAGAACATAAAGTCGAAGTGGTGAATGAATTGTCAGCAATCCCATTAAATAAAACAAATCCAATGAATAATAATATAAAAGAATTACCTTATGAATTTCTTTGTAATTCCTTATGCAAAACTCAAAAGTTTCAATAGATCTTTCCTTATCTTCTTTGTTTCTCATGCTTCTCTTCTGATTTTTTTTTTCTTTTAGCCGCCGCATGCCCACTTCAATTCGTTTCCTCAGTTTGCATAGAATAGTTAGGGTTTGTTATTAGTTTATTAAATATCAACTCTCCTAATTTAAATAGGATTTATTATTACCCACAAATATAAATTAAACCCAATAAATTTTAAAGCCCAAATTGTACTAAATTAATTTACCCATCACTTATTAATATTTATTAGCCCACACAATTTAAATAACTAGTTTGACCCAAATAAATGACAAAGTCCAAACAATGTATTTTAAGAATATAAATTTAATATTATTTTTTTTTCTGGGATATTACACGCGGTCTACCCTATACTTGGTGACATTCTTCTATTATTCCGTCTTTACTATTCTATTGGAATATCCTGTCTGTGCGTTTTACGTCGGACCTGATTCCGTCTTTATTATTCTGCTAGAATATCTTGTCTGTGCGTTTTACGCCGGACCTGGTTCCGTCTTTATTATTATTCTGTTGGAATATCATGTCTGTGCGTTTTACGCCGGACCTGATTCCGTCCTTATTAGTATTCTGTTGGAATAACTTGTCTATGCGAAGTACCGCATGCATGGTGATTTCTGTTGTTATTTCATTCTTTATTATTCTGTTAGAACATCCTGTCGGTGCGAATTTTGCCTGACCTAGTTCTGTTATTTAGTATTCTGTTGGAATAACCTGTCTATGCGAAGTACCGCATGCATGGTGATTTCTTTTGTTATTCCATTTTTTATTATACTCAGTTGGTTAAAGTTTTGACTTCTATACTCATGAAATTAGTAGAATATCCTTGATATTTGCGCTTCATCCAGTATCTTTTCATGAAAATATTCTTTTGATCATTCTTGAATTTTACTCTACAAAGCAGTATCATGTTGATAATTTGGACATTAGTAGTTCTTGGATAAATTAATTCTTGAACTTGTTTTATTGAATTCTTATATCATTGTCATCATCCTCATGTTTATATTATGTTGAAAGTCATCTGTGGCCTGTAGTGCATAGATGGACTTGGTATGATTATGACCAGAAATTATTCGGTGTAATCATGACTGTTATGTTACAAATGATGTGGTAAAAGTCCTCATTGGCCCGTAGTGTATTGATGGACAGTTGTTGGCATGATCATGACCATTAATGAATACACAAATATTCTTGGGTCGTAGTGCATGGATAATTATGGTCGTGATACTAAAGAATATCCTTGGTCGTAATGCAGGGGTGATTCGATGATGTTGAATTTTTATTAAGCTGAGTCTCAGCGATAACAGTGATGAAAAACCTTTTTAATCATAAAAGATAGTAGATTTTATTTTCTACTTTACTCTTTTAATGGATTGCTTATTCCGCTGCAGTTAAACTTGATGTCTATTATATTTTATCAGTTTAACATTGTTGGAGACTAATGATAATTTATTCTGCATTATCTTAGTCATAATATTTCTTACTGGGCTAGTTGAGCTCACCATCTCTTTCACTGTTCTCTTCAGAAAATGAGAATATAGCTGGGACGAGTCGGGGAACGGAGTGATGGTCCAGAGGATAGCATTAGTAGTCCTCACTATTCTGTGAAATAGTGTGATAATAATTATAATGAGGACTCCTTTTGAGTTTGTATAATCTCTAGTAGATAATATTTGTATTCAAACTCACAGTTTATGTTTTGTCGTATTGTACACGACAGTTGTATTTGAATTCTGTACCGTGTATATGGCAACCCAAGATGGGTGATGTATACCTAATTTTGGGGGCGTCACATGTGTAATCAGTAAAACTTGCCAACTACTGTGGGTATTTCATTAGTTTTACCGATTTCTTTGATATTTTTATTTTGTAGGTACATGCGATGATTCTTTGCTTCGATGACATTTTAAAGTGTTCTTCCTTATCTTTTGTAAATTCTTATAATTTTAATAAAAATAATTAATTGATAATTTATTTATTTTTTAATTTAATTTGTATAAAGGGGCACACTTGAAAAAATTTATCTCAAACTTTAGAAAACCCAGGACCGACTCTGGTAATTAATTAATATAACAAAAGGTAACATATATTGTAGAAACAAAAATTAATTCTTATTTAAAATATTCAACTCTTAGCTATTTGAATTTTATTTATAGAAAAAATTATTTATTTGTGGTGCCAATAGCTTTATTAGAAAAGTAAGGTAGGCATGCAATGCAATTACATTTATTAAAGTAGTGGCTTTAAATCTTTCAAACACTTTTTATTAAAACTCCAAAAAGAAAACAAAGAAAAAAGTGTGTGGGTGAGCATTGCGAGCACGTATCAGAGTAAGAGGGGGGGAAATTGGTAGCCTCGTCGTTGATGACAAACTTTTCCAGATCAGCATCACATGCTTAATTTATTACTAGTATTTAATGGCTTTTCCAGCCAGCATCATGATTTGTATTGTGGGTTACACGCATTATTATTATAATAATATTAGAGACACAGACTATTTTATAAACTACTGATGTAACATACTTCACTTCAGTATATTTTATGGAGTCGAAGACTACATTGAAACAATTTATTAATCAATATACTGATGTAGAGAGTATGCCACATCAGCTGTGCGTAAAATATTTATAAAATAGTTTGTGTCTGTAGCATTACTCTTATTATTATTCTGCCATTTTACTTTACCAAGCCCAGAAGAATTAATCCAAATACACTTAACTATAATAATTGCCCATATATTTATTTCGTTTTATAAAAATATTTCATTTACAAAAATTTAAAAATAATAAGATTCCTTGGGTTTTTGTTTAAATTTATTGAATATCTCATATGACATGACTCTTGTCCTAATTTGGCCAATATGACAACCAACATCTTGCCAAATCGGATAATAAATTGGATTCCTACGTGGTTGTGACTTGAGATTAGGGGTTTAAATGAATCGAGTTGAATCAAATAATAAGTTGTTTCAAATTTATTTCATAAAATTTATCGAGTATAAAATAAGATTTGATTGATTTAGTTACCGAGTCAGATCTCGAATCGAGTTCGAGCGGTTTAAATTTTTTGATTGAATATGATATAAATATCAATAAAAAATTAAAATTTGAAGATTTCGATTAATTTATCTAACTTTAAACTTGATTGATCATATTTAAATATTTTATATTTCGAGTCAAATTCGAATCAAAGTTTTAATTAAACAAGTATGAACCAAATCTGAACCATTTAATTCATTTTATCGCGTTAACTATGACTGTCAATTCACTCACCAATTAAAACATTCCACTATGCTCAAATTAATTTGATATCAAATGGTACTTTCAAAAAATAATTTCACTAACTAATATGCATATATTATTTTTGAAATGGCACTTTCAAAAATTAATTTCACTAACTAATTTTTGAAAGTATAATATATGCACATTAGTTAGTGAAATTATTTTTTGAAAGTAGTATTTTTTATAGAGAATACAATATATATACTTTGATTATCAAATATATTGTAATTTTTATAATATCAAATATTATTCAAAGAGAAAAAGAATTAAATTTACTAATAAATCTCATATAAAGAGAATAAAATTTATATAAATAAATAAAAATTGAATTATAAAGGTGATAGTATCTCAGTATTTATGAGTAAACAAAGATTCATTGTCAATTGATGTGCAACGATTAATATGACGAGGAGAGTGATTGATGTACGTACACAATAATTCTTTATATCTGTTATTTTATATATAATGAATTTACTTGAATTTAGCAAATTGGAGGGCATGTTGTTTTAGGAGAGTGACAGAAACCGGATCCTCCACCAGTAATGAAATATAGTATATAATTAGGAATCTGAGAGTATCTGTTTATGCCATTCATGAATCCACTACATCAATATCATATCATATCATTTCATATCAATTGCCATTTCATTGTCTCCCACGCAAAGTTTAGAAAATAACAAGACTGCTTGTCAAAATCCTGACCCCACCCCACCCCACCCCACCCCACCCCAACCCACCCCACCCCTTCCCTTCTGCTCTGCAACCAACTTGCCTTGCTCAACTGCTGCTGCTCATAAAGCTCTAGCTATGCATGTGAACTCATCAATGCCCCAACCTCAACTGCTAAATGTTTGGGTATTTAGCTTGGAATATTCGATTCATATCTATCAACTTATTCGAATTATTTTTATTTATCATATTCATGAGTCATGACTCAATCATTCGACCCATTTATATATAACCACCTCTTGACCCAAAATGTTACTCCCTCCATCCCTAATTATTTAACGTTTTGGAGTTGGACACAAAAATTAAAATAATAATTTGAAAATTTATCTAATAAAATACAAATGATTTTGAATTTCCTGCTCACTCAATAAATCATCTGGGCCGTCCAAAGTTTGAGATAAATCCCACCGTCCATACATCTATCTAATAAAATACATTTATCTATCTAATCTATCTAAAATAATGATTTTGAATTTCCCGCTCACTTAATAAATCATCTAGACCGTTTTAAGTTTGAGATAAATCTCACTGTCCATACAGTGCCGGAGGCACGGGACCCAACTAGTATTAAATATAGTACTTAATTGTCTATAATATTCTTAAATTTTTTGTTGGGATAAAAGAGAAAGAGTTTAAAGTATCAAAAAATAGGTAGAGTAATGAGGATCATTTTAAAAAAAATTATCATTAATTCTCCCAAATTTAAACAAACGTCAAATAATTAAGAATAAATAAAAAATTTTAAAACGTCAAATAATTAGGGACGAATTCTATTAGAACATATATATTTTTAATTTTTCTCTTTATAACCCGTTATTGTGGGACTTTATTGTCACGTAATATCTCAACTAATAAAAAAAAGTTAGGAGAGATAGAAAATTTATTTATTTTTTAATTTAAATGGTTTATAAATTTTGTTTGTATTGTCGGGAATGTTATGTTAGTGTTTGTTCACCGGAATAATATGGTGTGACGCAATACATTAAAATAAATTTCTAAAAAAATTTAATAAAATCTGCTCGGTAATCATTACCCAATAGCCGACACAGATGGTGGCTATGCTAATTATAGCTAATTACCGATTAAGATTGCTGCTGAAATTGGGCCCGGTACGTAGGGATCGCCGGTTGCCACTTTTGGTGTATTGTTGCAGTCCAGCCCCCAAATTAAATACGAGTATATTTAAATTTTATTTATTTTTATTTTTATTTTTTATTAGAGTCTAAATATAAATAGATAAAATTTAAATGATAAAAAACACATTTTGACCACAGTGGTTATGGTGATTTAACGAATTAGCCACTGTATTTTTAAAATATTCAATTAGCCCACTGAACTTTTTAAAAATGTTCAATAAACTCATTCCGTCTAATTTTTCAGACAGATGTTAGAAAATATCATACGTGACAGTTTAAAAGTAAAATAAAAAAATGACATGTAAATGCTGATGTGACTCATCTTCTTCCTCAGTCGGGTCAACCCGGCCCGTATACATTTAAAAGGATCAAATGTTGGTTCAGTCCTTGCTGGTGAGCTTTCACTTATGTCTGCACTAGCTGCAGGGCAACTTGTGAAGAGCCACATGAAATTCAATAGATCTAGCATGGCCTTTCGTCGAAACCCTAATTCCTTTACACACATTCATATATACACAAGCAGATCTCGTATCATTGTATTCCCACGTTTATGGATAGCTCTGTCGCATCTTGTTGGAGGCGTTGATTTAGGGGAATCAATGGAGGCAATTGAAGAATTGGCTCAGCTTTACTCGCCGGCGAAGATATCGACGAAAATTCATCGTCATCGCGGCGGCCTTCGACTGATGATGATGCCTTCGTCATGGCGGCCTTCGTCGAAAATCCATTTTAGTGAGGATGATGCTAGATCTATTCATTTTCAGTTCGAATTTGGGTATAATTTAGAGGTTTGGATTTGGCCGAAAAAATGGGGGAAAAGACTGTAGATTCCTATGAAGCAACTTGTGTCTTGTGGATGAATATGAAGATAAATATTATAATATTAATTTTTATTAATATTATAAATATTTAGGTAAAGAAAAAGAAATAAAATAAAATATAAAAATATTTTTATTTTTAAAAATTTTATAAGTATTTTAAAATATAAAATTATTTTATTTTTATTTTTAAAATAAAACATACATATTAATTATAAATATTATAATTTTAATTTTTATAAATATTATAAATATTTAGGTAAAGCAAAAAAAGTAAATAAAACATAAAAATATTTTTATTTTTAAAAATTTTATAAGTATTTTAAAACATAAAAATATTTTTATTTTTATTTTTCAAAAAAAAACATACATATTATTATTTTTTGATAAAGAGGGTTAAATGAGATGAATAAAATTAATTTTATTATTATTTTAATAAATATTATAAATATTTAGGTAAAGAAAAAGAAAGAAAAATCCATTATTTCTTTATGTTTATAAATATTAATTTATTTATGTTTGTAATTTGCATTATTTCTTTTTTGTCTAAAAAATTTAAAAAAAAATTTGGTCTTATACAATTAAATATAAAGTCAACATGTATTGTACATGCCACATAATCAATGATGTTATTTTATTTTATTTTTTTATGTTGCCCACATCAGAAAATAGAAATTTTTTGTTTTTTTTTCAATGCCACGTATGATATTTTCTAACGTCCGTCTGAAAAATTAGACGGATTGGGCTTATTGAACATTTTTAAAAAGTTCAGTGGGCTAAATGAATATTTTAAAAAGACAATGACTAATTCGTTAAATCACTATAACCACAGTGGCTAAAAGGTGTTTTTTGCCAAATTTAAATACACATGTCAAAAGCACCAACTTTATAGACAACAACTAAGGGGCTGTTTGTTTAGGACTTAATGGGTTTGAATGGCTGAATCGGTAAGTGGCTGAATCATTAAGTGCGTTTGTTTTGAAAAACAATCGTCTGAATGGCTGAATCGGTCAGATGCGTTGGCTGAATGGTTAAGTCCGAATTTTTGGTCTGAATGGCTGAATGGTTGGCTGAATGAAGTAAAAAAAATTAAAAATAATAATAAAAATAATAAAAAAATATTAACTATTATATTATGTAATATTAAATAAATTTACAACAACTTTGAATTTTTTCAGAGGGGTAAAATATTAAAAATATGTCATTCAGATCTTTAAGATATGTCAGTTATCAAACAGTTTTTTTCATTCAGATTCAGATTCAGATTCAGATTCATTCAATTTTATTAAACACCCCTAACTTAGTTTCGCACAAACATTATTTCCAAAAAAAATTTGCTTCAAATTCTAAAGATACATATTTTTGTATACATTTTAATATTTTCATCTTTATTATTTATATTTCTTTTATTTAACTAATATATTTTATTTTATATTATAAGATTTATCGTGGCGAATAAGTAAAAGATAATTGTTTCAGCGTTTGAAGATGAAAAAGAACTCTTACTTTATAAATAAAGAGATAAAAAGAAAAAGGAAGATCAAATTCAATATATCATAAATTAAGTTACAAATTATTTTTCCCTATAAACTTATAGGGACTTGCATTGAAGTGAAGAGGAGGAATTTTTAATTTTTAATTTATTTTTTTTGGTTTTATTTTATTTTATACAATTGTTAGAAGTGTTAATCTTACTTGTTTTTTTTGTTAGTTTTAAATTTCATGGATAACTAAATATTTAATGTCAAGGATGATTATGAAATTAGGTATTTCATCATAATATTTTCTTTCTATTACGATATTAATGTCTAATTATTTTCGTCTTCATATTTACCTTCGCCCAAATTACATATGATTATTATATTGATTACGAGATTTTAATAAGTTATAATTAATCTGTGGTTTTTTTCATAACTTATTCTTGTCCATATTAATTATATGAATCGTTATTCAACTTTTTCACAATTTTGGATTTTCGGTTAATTAGTTATAGCATATAAAATCGACAACATAACTATGGCGACAGTTCGAACCATCGCCATCATATCTCAGAAAACCGTCGTTATTGCCGGTTCGTGTTTGATTCGTTTTTTTTATTTGCTGAAGAAGAGGATTGTATATATATATATATATGTATGTATATATAGCTGCTAATTTTTCTACCCAGTGGTCAATAAATTTTGAACATTATCTCAAGATATTAATTAATCACCAAAATAATAGTACTCCCTCCGTCCCAAATTAATTGCTCAGTTTTGACTTTTTAAAGTCAAACTGACCATTTTTAAAATTAATATTTTTACTAAAATATAGGTGAAGAGATTATAACCAAAAGAAAGTATATACAATTTATTACTAATCCAAATTTTTATAATTTTAGAAATATATTTATATATGCTTACTTATTAATTCTAAAAATAGTCAATTTGAACTAAAAAAATCAAAACTGAGCAGTTAATTTGGGACGGAGGGAGTATATATTAGTAAAATTAAACTAAGACCAAGTAGAATGGACATTTTATTTCAATCTCACGTGCATGTTATATTTAGAAAATTAGAAATCCCCATCGTCATGGTGTGTTTAATTTTCTATTATAAAATGAACTCCCTCTAATCAAAAATTGGAATTCTATTTTACAGCATTGGTATTTTACTTTACACGTATTAGTGTTTTTTTGAAAGATACTCCATCCGTCCCAAATTAACTGCTCAGTTTTGACTTTTTAAAGTCAAATTGACTATTTTTAGAATTAATAATTAAGCATATATAAATATATTTCTAAAATTATAAAAATTAGGATTAGTAATAAATTGTATATACTTTCTTTTGGTTATAATCTCTTCACCTATATTTCAGAAAAAATAATAAAAAGATTAGTTTTAAAAATGGTCAATTTGACTTTAAAAAGTCAAAACTGAGCAATTAATTTGGGACGGAGGGAGTATTTTATAACATTAATTTTTTAGTATTAAAAATGGCTAATATATTTTTAAAAAGTTGTTAAACAATATTTCTAGTTGTGATCTAAGATGATAAGTGTAAAGATTAACAGGTCAAATAAGAAATTTCATTTTTAGATAAACTAAAAGTAACTAAAAAATTAATTTTGGGAAAACAAATGCGAAATCGATAATAAATTCGGGGAGAACGGGAATTATTGAGTTGTTTAAATTTGATTTATAAAATTCATCTAGTATGAAATAAGATTTGATTGAGATTCGTTTAGCTATCGAGTCGAGCACAATTTCGAATCGAGCCCGAACAATTTAAACTAATATGATACGAGTATTAATAAAAAAATTATAATATGCAGAGATTTAAATAATTTATCAAAATTTAAGATTTACTCATATTTGAATTGTCTATATTTTGAGTCGAGCTCAAATTTAATTTTTAATCGAGCGAGTACGAATCAAACTCGAATTATTTGATTTATTTTATGGCTAATACGCAAAAGAGATCACTTCTTAACTTACGTGTCCATACTGTATTCATTCGTGAATTGATTAAAATTAACTTGTTAACATCTCCCATGCTAATGACCTAAAAAATGAAAAGTGAATTGTATAAAATAAATTAAAACTAGAGGGTGGTGCAATTGTTGTGATCCAAATGTCCAATACTCCAACCAGCCCAATGGGATTGTCAGAAAAATGTCTACTGTTTGCCAGTGACTCCAACTTCCCTGGCGCCAACCTTCCCACCACAAAACAACTAACATACTTATTACAATAAATAATAATTTGTAAAATACTATTGAAGAAATTAAATAAAGAAGGGAATGATTCATTCCTATTTAGATTACTTAATACTTAAGATAATATTAGTAACTAAGCAATTAATATTCATTTGAAATTCTAAAACGTCATATATTAAAAGACAAAAAAACTTCTCTAAAACGTTACTAGTATACTACACCACTTGAGTAAGTTGGTAGTTGTACTATAAGGTACTTATTGAGAGACCAGAAATGCTAGGGGGACCGGTTTCTAGCGACCGGGTTGGCAACCGACCTTTTTTTTTAGAACTCTTAAATAATTTATAAGATTTATTGGAACTGAAATTTTTACAGAATCCAGTGATTTGGATACATATAAAAAACAGAGTTGTACAGACTGTGCCCCAGAAGCACTCATTGAGAGACCAATTGCCTATGTTTTCATGTTGGGAACATTATTTTCATATATATTTTTAATATTTTATATGATTTTTTTTACATTAAAGCGAGACTCATTGTATATTCGCGTGAGAGAATACCATTTGAAAATACTATTAAAAATATATGTTTTTTTTTCTTTTTCCTTTTTCATAAAATTCATCTTCAACTAAACTGAGGATAGTGTACTCTTTTTTTTCTATTTTTTTTTTTTGAGTTATAAAAAGTTGAAATTAGGTCTGTCTTGATTCAATTCTCATTTCCAAGAGGTGCAATCTAGTCAGATCCACCCTTCTCAACTCTATATGCCATTTACTACTTATTGTTGATTAAATGGAGGATGTATTTCATATCATAATCATCTATCTACTACTGATAAAAAAAAATAAAAACAAATAAGTATTTTCATATCATATCATATCATATCTTAATGATTTAGATTTATATATTTATCCTACCGATTAAGAGACAATAAGAGATAAACAAAATTTTATCAAACAAATTTACTCTCTTACCGAATCAGATGTGGAGTTATTAAGAGGTAAACAAACACCACCTAAGATGACATAATAAAAGTACCAAAACTATCATTATAATATTTTTAAAAATAGAATGTCACGAGGGTAAAATAGAAAAATGTTATTTTAAGTTAAAATTTCTTTCTAAAACTCACAAATTCAAGGAAATAAATATAAATTTCTTTTCCTTCACTCTCTTTTCTGTTACAAAATTTAAATTTCTTTCTTTTCTTATTTTCCCAAACTCACAAACAAAATGCAAAAATCTGAAAGTGATAGAGAGCTATCGGTAAATGCATCCTCTCTTTTTTTTTTTTTATTGTGTAAGGTCACATACTAATATATTTGAATCTATTCCTCAATAATAAGTCAAAATATAACAACACTTTCGAAAAATTATAAAAAAAATAGTAATTTTTTTAGGTTATCATTCCAAAATTATAAATATATTTTTAAAATGACGATTTAAAAATAATTGTTCTTTTAAATATATCATTAACTTTTGTTGGAATATAGTAATTGCGACAAAATAATACTTAATATAAATACGATAAAAATAGTCACAAGTTAAAATTTTCATATCACTTTATAGTCTATTTAAATTTTAAATATATTTATATTTTCGAAGCGTATTTAAAATATTTACATTTCTAATTATACAACTAAGAAAGTACTTTATTTTACATTAGTTGCCAATAAAATTAAGGGAAATGATATTCATTTCGACAAATATGCAATTAGGTTGAATTGCGACCAACGTAAATATCTTTGTCATTCTCAATTCATACATATTACGTTGCAATTATAATTTAGTTAAAAACTCTCGTAATACGTAACAAACTCTAAAATTGAAACCGACCAAATAAATGAATAAAATGTGAAGTTCAATTATCATATAGTATTTTATTTCCTTCTTTTTTTGATATTAGAGATCCCAAATATTACAGACATATATGAGATACCTTTTTCTCGTTCTTCTTCAGAATTTTAACATAATACATTCATATCGAGAGCTTTCAAGCATTAAAATAATGATATTGACATACACACACATGCATATTACAAGACCCCATATGTCAAACAGGAATTCACATACATACACATGTATGTGACCATTTTTTACGTGATAGTAACATTATTGCAATCATTATTTCCAATTTCAGAGATGTAGATACATTACATGTTTAATTACTATTATTATAAATAAATATATAATGGGTTTGATTTTGGAATTGTAGGTCTGGTCTGGTCCGATCCAAAAACACAATAACATGGGTTTGAGAATCCGACTATTAATGGTATTTGGTCATATCGATAAGGCTGCCACCGTGGACCGATATTAGTGTATGTGTCAAGGCGGTTCCAATCGACGGTGGCGTTAGTCCCAAATCAAAGCTATCATTTTCTGAGGTGATCTCAATATATCAGACATTTTTATATTTATAGTAATTTATTATCTTATCCGTCACTTAATATATGTTATTTTAAAATTATGCAAAAGTATTAAAAAATAATTATATAACATTAAATATAATATTAATTATTTATATTAGAAAAATATATATTATTTATTGAGTAAAAAATAGTGAAAATTTAAAATTATATTTAATACTTAGGATAATATTAAAAATTAAATAATTAATGATTATTTAAAATGGTCAAGCGAGTATTATATTATAGGTTTGAATGTAAGCTTCCGTGATTAAATGATATATGTTCTTTAATTTGCATGTAGTTGTTTATAGCTTTCAATTTTCGTCATGGGCTTCGGTTGATATTGACTGATTTTGTCAACAATTAATAAATATTCATAAACTGATTACAACTAATATTAGATTATTTGTTAGCTCATAAGCGTTGTCCATGCCTAGATTTATAAAGAATTAGGTAAATGTGTACAAAAACTGTAGAAAATGGAGGGCGAGTTTCTATGTGTGTCAGTATTATAATGATCAATTGACCAACTTATTAAAAAATAAATTTCATGCTAACCGGATCCTAACACTCATCTTGAGATAGAGTCACTACTATCCTTATACTCTCTCTGTCCCAGGATATAAAAGTCTTTATTACTATTTTGGGCAGTCCCATGTTAAATGTCCACTTTCTTTTAATAACCAAACTTTTACACATTTTTTCATATTATGCCCGTAGCATTAAATATCTCGTACTTTTCTTATTCTAATTCTATCTTCATATTTAATGACATTATTATGGACAATTTTATCATTTTATTCCTCTTCTTAATATGCTTAAAAAGTCCACCAGGATTTTTATCCTGGGACGGAGGGAGTAGTTGATTTTAGTAGGTAAATATTGTTTTTTTAAAAAAAAATTTCAAAAACATTACTAATTATAAATTTTAAATTAAATTATATTAATTTTATATTTAAAAAGTCAAAATGAATAATTCATCTATTCTAAAATTAGATATATATTTTTCTTTTTAATTTAAAACTAGAGATATATTTTTATTTTAGAACTATCTATCTAATAAAATACAAATGATTTTGAATTTTCCGCTCATTCAATAAATCATCTGGGCCGTCCAAAGTTTGGGATAAATCTCACCATCCATCTATCTAATAAAATACAATCTATCTAATTCTATATATCTATATCTATATTCTATATATCTAATTATATCTAATAAAATACAAATAATTTTGAATTTTCCGCTCACTCAATAAATCATCTAGAACGTTCAAAGTTTGGGATAAATCCCACAATCCATCTATCTAATAAAATACAAATGATTTTGAATTTCTCGCTCACTCAATAAATCATATGAGTCGTCCAAAATTTAGAATAAATCCCAACGTTCATAGTGCCGGAGGCACGGGACTATTGCTAGTAAGGTAATATGCTATTTTAAATTTGTTATTAGTTTTTTAATTATTATTTTAATATTAAAACCACTATAACTGACCGTTCATGCGATATATTTTACCTCAACATATTGCTCAACAAATTACTTTAATCTAATATTCGACCATACACAATATATTGAGGTAAAATATGTCACAACAGTTTATAAAATATTTATAGAATAATTTATGTCTCTAATATTATTCAAATTTAATTTTAAAAGTTGGTAACCAATATATTTATGGGTAATTGTCTAGTTGTCTGTTGACCGGATTGGTCGTTCTCACAAAAAGTAGTAATTTTATCCCACGAATTGCTAGTGATGCACTGCTGGCAGGCAATTTTGCATTCGAAATTACTCCACTATTTCCGCTCCGTCCCGGTTCCTGCATATAAATTTGTAGCAAAACATTTGTCTGCCCTTTTATGAACAATTTTGGTTTATTTTACTTGCAGCTGGTCTTTCCCCATCGAACTGAAAGCCTATTCCGTTTTGGTGCTTTTGGTTGAACTTGGATTATCAATCTCTACCCGAGTTGTACCTAGAGCTGCCGACCTGCGTTCTTCGTGGATTAATATTACCGTTGAAGGTACAAATTGTTTATCAATTTAGCATTTAGCAACGGCTCCATGTTTCGGAGTTTGAATCTTCATTTTCCATTTTTCTTAATTGCCGCAGGGTTAGTGATTGATTTTATGCGTCTTTATGCTTATAATGCATGTACGAACATTTGATCTTTTAATTTGTTAGTATATAATTTCTAATCCGCAAGTGATTTATGTTTGGGCTAATTCCGGATATACGGCTGGGCTGAGTAATTGAATTGAAAATGTTAATCATTTTCATGGAATGGAACGAGTTTCCTTTCTTTGGCTAAAGAAAAATTTATTTTATTTTACTGCTTGTTGACTGTTCTGAGTTTGAAGAATTTTCAATATTATACTTAATAGCTTTTTGATTTTTGATTTTTTGATTCGGCAAAAAGGGTTTTACCCACTGTGGTTGTAACTTTTCTGCAGTTACACCACTAAATTTTAAAAAGGGTTAAGTTCAGATGACCATATGGGATTTGAGCGGTTTCCCACTTAACCACCTATAGTCAGTAAAGCTACATTTAAACATCCGACCTTTTGAGTTGTAGTGAAAAACTGCTTTCTGTCATAACTCTGTTACTTTAAAAGGTTAAAGACTTAATTATCCTTGTTATATATAAAAAGAGATGCTTATGCTTGTTCATCTCTCTCTCTCTGTTTTTCTAACAAACAAAAAACAGAGTAAACACCTTAATCACCTTAATAGTAAACACCTTAATTCCAGTAAATACATGAAATGGGTTTCTCTGAACAGAAATAGCAACAACAAATAAAGAATTAGTAAATTATGCATCTTCAACTCACAAGGTGTCAACATAAGCCAATCAAGAAAGAAACCAGAGTGGGAGAACAAATTCATTATGCAAAAATTACATCAAGGTTAAGCCAGTCAATTAGTCAATTACCCTTCTGATAAGAAATTATATCCCAAAGTTTGTCTCCACAAATTTTTGCTTCCACAAATCATCACTAGAGGTCAAGTATCGCAACTCTGAGCAAACACACCCAACCTTTGCTACATCAACACCAGGGAGACATCAAAATTTGAAGTTTAATGTCAGTAGGAAAGTCACATAAAGCATGGTGGAAGATCCAAACCAGCTTTCTCACACAAATCAGTCAATAGGGGACAATGCAAGTCTGTCCTTCACAGTTCTCCAAAATGCAAAAACTTCTCTTGCAGGGGAAGTACTAAAAGCTTCATCATTCCCAATGGTTTCAGTAACAGAACCACAATTAGTCCAGATAACATTCAAGAATGGCATTAATCGATCTTCATTCACACGCACCCAATGTGTCCCCGAACCAGTAGAAAGAGACCCATAAACATTAAAAAACTTGCCAATGCTCTGAAATTTCAATACAACAGTATTAACCCCATCACCTTTGACAGAATCATGACCAATAATCTCAGGCAGAGTGTAGCATAGAGACATTTTGAAAGCAGCACAGATGCAGTTAGAACCGGCCTAGCAGGGGAAGGGACTTGAGAAGCAGATTATAAAAACATTCTTTTTCAAAAATAAAAGTGAAAGAAAACATACATGAATCATGCGGAGTCTTTCTAAGTGATGGGAAGTAAAAGAAGCTACCAATCTGATCCTTGACCTGGAACTGGTAGGTCCAATTCCAATTTTGTGGGATGGGACAATTAGTGCCAAGAACACCATCTTGCCAAGAAGTACTGACTGAAACAACAGACATAAAACAATTCCAGAAAATCCCAAACGGAAAAGTCATTCATATACATATGGATGGTCCCCAATCCACTTCTCAGTCCTCAAAACACACATACTCATATATCACAAAAATTCCATAGAGATTTGAAGTATATTTATTGTATAAATTCTATTGCCAGATATCTACTACAAGTATAATACTCGAAGAAACCACTGAATTATGAAACCCACAAAGAAAAAAAATAGGAGAAATAAGACGACTCCCACCAAGAAAATTCTACCCATAAAACCAAATCGGGCCCTTAATCTACTTCACCAACAAACAGTAACCCCAAAATCATTTACTCGACTGAGACCAAGTCTGATTGTTAAAACCCCAAAATCCAACAAAAAAGATTAGCAAAAAACAGAGTATAAGACGAAATGATTGTAAAATAGATCTAACAATTAAATTTTACAATATCAATTTTGGAATTGATATTGTTGATTGGGGAAAGCCAAGAGCTGTTAGTCAGTAAAGCTCGAACGGCATGCCATAAATACCATACAAATCAAACACCTCTCTCACTGTCGAGTGTCGACACCTATTTCTCACCGGGGCCACACCATCGCCACCACCACCTCTCGATTTTTCCGATTATCACCGTGATTATATGTTTTGATTCAAGGTACTCATATATTCTCCATCTCTTGATCTCGATTTAGGGATAAACCCAAAATTCGCAAAAAATTCGATTTAGGGATAAATGAGAGAGAGAGAATGCAGGAGTGAGAAACGAGGGAGAAGACTGTTGTTTGAGGAAGAAGGGTATTTTAGATATTTTCTAGTTTTTTTTACTGTTACACTCTCTTATCATGCGTTTTTTGGTGTCTGACACGCACGCCCGGTTAATTTGGATGGAAAAGGTAACGGTTTCACTTCAACTCAAAAGGTCGGGTGTTTAAATGTAGCTTTACTGACTATAAGTGGTTAAGTGGGAAACCGCTCAAACCCCAAGGTGGTCATCTGAACTTAACCCTTTTAAAAATATGCAATTAGCCAACTCAACTAATTAAAATATATAAATTAGACCATTTTGTCAAATTTATTGGATGGCCGTCAAATTAGATTGCATATTTTCGTGCGTGGAATTATAAAAAAAGAAGAAAGTTTAATCCTGATTTGGGATCATAGTTGGACACGACGGACCTACTTGTGGCTTTAAAGGATTTGCAATGAGTAAATTTACTTGGGGTTTGCAAACTTACCTATATTGGGGATCTATTGAAGCTTGATTTGCTGCAAAAATTTAAGGCTTTTGTTGTGATATTGGTACTCAACAGTTATGAACCAACCATTATTCTTAATCACTACATCACGTTCAAGATCTTCCACAATTGAAATCCCTAGAAATTGCTTCCAATCACTATTATGTACTTCCTCATCTATGATAAAATGAGGGCTTTTATTAAAGCCTTAATCGCAGATTCATACTCTATCGATATATTTCTTTTGCATATATGGAAAAAGATGGAAAACAAAAGAGGCTAAAAGAACAATGTTCTAGTCAAATAACAAGAAGAAGAGCTCAACTGAGAGGAAAAAAAATAAACCCAAAGATGAAGTAGAAATCCAGATGAAGAAGAAGACCCAATATGAAAGATAAACCCTAATAAAGTAGAAGATTTAAAATGAAGGAGAAGAGTTACACATGAAGAACCCCAATATGAAGGAGAAGAAAACTAAAGTTATTGTTTTGATTTCTTTAGTCTATCTTTTTTCAAGCAATTTTTTTTACTTTTTCCACATAAGCAATGTTTTAATTTTTTATGTGATGTACAGGCATATAGGAAAATATTAGATGGCCGCCCAATTAATTTCACGGAATGGTCTAATTTATAAATTTTAATTAGTTCAGTTGGCTAATTGCATATTTTTAAAATATAGTGATGTAATGCTGAAAAGTTACAACCACAGTGGGGTAAAACCCCCTTTTTGCCTGGTTCTAATGTTTTATGTTTAGATTGTCTGTTTTACTGAAATGATCACTAAAAATTGACTGTTATGTAACATTGATGGGTAATATATTTTCTCTTTGGAGAAATTATGTGCCAAATTTTCACTTCTGTTGTTTTTCATCTTCAACTTCAATCTGGATAATTATCACAAATAATCTGGAAAAGGACAGATTGGTATAACTAATATGAGATGGATAGGACAATATATAATAATATAATATCATTAGTCTGTTGTATTAAGGGTAGTCGCCATTTGCTGATGTGTTTTGTGATCTTGCCTTTCGTCCCAGCACGAACAAAACAGGAGATCATTATCTATATTAACGAGTCACCATTTGATCTGACTTGTTATGTAATCTATCATTACCTACAGATCTAATTAGTCCCATATGTTCTATTCATCACAGCAGGCCAGCTGCATCAATTGTTTATGATATTATAAGATTAATATTCACTGTTGTATGTTTCTTTTCTAGTTATGTTGTTTGATAAATACGAGGACTGTCTGGTTGAAAGACTGATACGTCATGTAAATAAAATATGTTAAAACTTTTATAGGTTAAATGCTTTTTTCTTCACTCTACTTTATCCGGACTATCAAACGCCTCGCTAAACTTTTTTTTCTATCAAACGACTCACTAAACTTTATTTTTCTTACAAAACGTTATAAAAATCGTTAGAGTACTTTAACTTTTAACGGGAAGAATTGGTTAGAAGAGAGAAACTCCACCTCAATGATGACATGGTGGTTCAGTGATGATGTGTATAAATAATTGGTTTATCAAAAAGAAAAAAGAAAATTACTAATTAATCTAAAAAAAATTGTTTTTCTCTCTACTCCATCTTCATCTACCCAAATCTCCATAAATTACTGTTATTCTATTTTAGATCTTAACAAATGGAGAGAAATGAAGGCAAAATCCATTTGAGTATCCATTATAGATTAATAAAAATAAGAATTCAAAAATATACACCCAATGTTTATAAATTTGTTGAGATCTAAAAATAAAATTTTATAGATAGAAACTTATACATTAGTTAGATTGGAAAGATTGTGAAGGTGGAGTAGAGACAATGAGCATAGATCTAAATTTCATTGAGTATCTAAAATTCAAGCTTAAATTTTTAATGGGTTATTCTTTCTCTCTATGATCCTCCTTTCTCTTGTCGCGCGATGCTGTCAATCATGAAGGCCATGGAGGTTGTTTCCCGCTGATCATGGAAGTCATGGAGGTTGTTACGGTCAATCATGGAGGTCATGCAGATGGTGGATCAAGACTTCAATTTTAATTAACCCTAAATGTTTGCCATTTAATAGACATTTCACTGCACCACGTCATTCTTCCGTTAAATATTTAACGCCATAAACAGAATTTCAAAATTTTGTAAGCGAATTAAAGTTTAGTGAGTTGATTGTAAGGAACAAAAGTTTAGTGAGGCATTTGATAGTTTGAGTAAAGTAGAGTGATGTAAAAAGCATTTAACCCAAACTTTTTATGTTTTATAAAGAACTCTGCATCAATCAATTCTATTGCACAAGGCAATAGCATATGGAAACTCAAAGTCCATAGATAACTTGACGTAATAAAAATGTTGGAGGAAACTCTCTTTAACACCTTGATTTACTCAAGGATATGTAAACAATATCTTGATTTCTTATCAAAACTACATCAAGGTTTTCTTTTTGATACTAGCAAGAAATCAGTATATGACATAACATTTTCACCTGTAGGAATATACACACTACCATGGAAGACCACGGACATCCGGGTATGGAAAAGCAGGGTTCCCCTGAAGCACTTCCCTCACTCATCGAATTTATAGCTGCTCATGAAGTGGAAGGCTTTGATAGTGTAAACCAGCAGAATGATTTGGATAATCAGTTTCAACAAAATAGCTTTCATACATTCAGCCACTCAGCTGCTGTAAGTTATATATTTTTTTCCTGACCGTCAAAACGGAGTGTGATTTGGTTTCATATGCATTGGATAATGATCATCCGGTGATTAATAAGATTCAGTCATCAATTTACATTCACTTTTTCATCCTTCTACATGTATGCATATAGCCTTTTTCAAAGACTTTCTTCTGTGCAAGAAACATGGAGGAAAGATGGTTCTGAAAGTCTATTTCTGTGTTATTAGATAAATGATGCATAATTTTCATCTTTCCCTAAAGATTAAACCAATAGTAAAACAGACAAACTATAAACACTCTGCTTATATCTAGCTGCTGTTAGAATTCCAATATGAGTTGTCTTTTGTTGTTGTGGTTTGTTAGCTTCTTTTGATTCCTCCTTAATAATTGTTTACAATTGCCTAACATAAATAATATTGTGGAAGCACGATGCTTGGTCGCTGAGTTTTGGAGTTTCATTTTTGTTTAGTCAATTTTCAAGTCTTTAGTAACTTTCCGAAGCTTTGTATCATTCTCACATCAATCCTCCAACACTAGCCATGGAATTGTTTAAATTGGGGGTCCTGCACATTATTTTCAGGATACTTGGTGAGTCCGATTTAGTCAAAGTTTAGTATTTAGAGGAAAGAGATATTGAAGATGCAATACCATAACTCTGGTTTCTGCAATAGAAGTTTAAGTTAAAAAATGTCGAGTAATTCCGAGAACCTCTGCAAGGAAACACAGGAAACATATTGCTAAACTTTGAATTTTCATTACTAAGTTAAGTCATATATAATTGGTTTCCATTGGTATATTTATTACAGTTCAATCATGTTGTTTGTAATGGGATTTCTCTTACCAAAATCGTCTCTAAGTTTTTGACATCTCAAATTTATTTGTTACCTTCTGTAGAATGTCTTTTATTGGTTATCACTTATCAGTCCACTTTGAACTGTTGTTGTTATGCCATTAATTGCCTTAAATGCTTGAGTAGCTATTATGTGGGATATTGTAACATTTTTCTTGCTTTCTGCTTTTCACCACTGAAGAAATTGCTGGTGGATTAATAGTTTATATTTATTGCACCAGGGCACCAAGACAGATGCAGTCCATAACCTCAGCAGTAACTTGGAGTCGCGGAGAACGCATTCTGTTTCCATCAGCATTCCATCTTCGCCTATGGAAGTCCACCTACAGGGAACTAAAAGAGTTCTCTTCAGAGATAACTTTGAAACAATTTCCAGCAATGATGTTTCACATTCTCCTGCATCCAAAATTCCTAAACCCAAACATACGAAATTTCATTCTCAGCCAATACCAACAGGTTCTGCATTGGATGAAGCAGTTGAAAATGGGAAATTTCCTAACCGCACAGTTTTTTCCCTCAAGAATCCCAGGAATGATCATCAGAAGGATAATGGGTACAACTCTTTCAAAACATGGTCGGGAAAACTTGAGAGGCAGTTGTCACACTTGCGTGGAAAGCAGCGGGTAACTGAGCCCGAGGCAAACTTTCCGCAGAATGTAGAGATGGAGAATGTACCTGTACACCGATTCTTTGATGCCTTGGAAGGACCAGAGTTGGATACACTTAGGGTATGTATTTGCTTCCTCTGATCTTTTTTATAATTCAGTCATGCTTACTCTTTGAATAGGTGTCCGTCTCCATGTCAGGGTTTATACTTGAACTTGTCAAACCTAAAACGTCATGTTTTGATTAGAGAAGAATGTGTTTTTCGTAAGGATCTGTTTTCAAACGTCATAATCTGATTCGAAGGAAGCATTACCTCCCTGTAAAAGCATTTTACTCCATAGAACATGTGCTGTGTAACCATGCATGTCTTTGCTGCTCTTTCAACATATAGTTTTCTGGTTTGCCCGTGTGCCAAGGAGTGATCAAAAAACTGATAAAACCGAATTACCGAACACAACCGAATTTTTTCGGTTTTTTCTCTAATTTCGGTTATATCCGATTTAATAATCGGTATTCGGTTTTGGATACGGTTTTTAAAAATGGGTTATTCGGATACCCGGATAACCGAAATTTTAATTAACAAAATAATAGTTTTATAATTGTGTTGTGTGACTTGTGTCTGGTCTTAACCTATATTCGCAACCCCCATTTTCCAAATCTCAGATCTTGCCTCTCGGCTCTCGCACCTCTCTTTTGACTTCTTTCTATACTCTGTTTCTCCCCGACATCCTCTCCGACTCTCTGGACTCTGGCTATCTCCCGGCCCCTGCGTGTTGTGACCTCTTCCGAGTTCTTCAACCTCGACTGCTCGATCTCTTTCCGAGTTCTTCAACTCTTGTCTCTTTGATTTGTACTCTGTTTGTATAAATTTTTACGTGTTATGATTTTAAGCCTTATGTAGTTATGTATAATGTTTACCCAAATAAAGTGTCATATTTTGGGTATTGATTGCTGTTGGGATTTCACGGGATTGAAAATTTGGGGGTTTTATATTTTCTGGGGAATTTGATTTTTTTGTTGTTGGGATTTCACGGGATTGAAAATTTGGGGTTTTTATATTTTCTGGGCAATTTGATTTCTGGGCTGGTGGAGATTTCAATTGAGATGTTATGGGGATTGATTTCAGAACTCTTCTGGCTGACGGTTGTTGATTACTTAGCTTTTGAGCTGAATTTTGCTGAATTCATTTGAAACTGAGAGGTTAGGATCTCTTTGTTTTGCTTCTTTTACATGCTCCTCGGGTAATAATTGTCTATTGAGCTTGTTACATTACAGTTGTAAAAGAGACATTCTTTTGGGTTGAATATTCTTGATTTCTTTTGAATTTTGAGAGTCTGTAAATTTTGTCCAACCATTTTAGTTTCGGTTAATACCCGAATACCCGAACATACAATTCAATAATTCGGTTATTACCCAAATTCAGTTAGTAGTTCGGATAGTTAAATTATGAAAATTTCGGTATTCAGTTATAACCGAATAGCCTTCGGTTCGGTTAACCGAATGATCAGTCCTAAACCAAATGAATTGTAGAAAAATATATTAGATTGACAGGGTTTAATATTAAATAAATGTACAAAAATAGTAATGGCTGGGTGCATTCTCTCCCGAACTTTTAATTTCGCTTTCTCCCTTAAACTAATAAACTACTATTATATTGTTAATGTTATTTGCACTGGTGACTATTTACAGGCTTCAGAGGAAATACTGCTTCCAGAAGACAAACAATGGCCATTTCTTCTTCGCTATCCTATATCTTCATTTGGTATATGCCTTGGTCTTAGTAGCCAAGCCATCATGTGGAAAAACCTATCCATTTCTGCTTCAATGAAATTTCTCCATGTAAGCCCGAATGTAAATCTCATTCTGTGGTGCTTATCTGTCGCTCTTATGGCCATCGTTGCTTTCACCTACATTCTGAAAGTGATTTTCTACTTTGAGGCTGTTCGCCGTGAGTACTACCATCCGATTCGTGTTAACTTCTTCTTTGCACCATGGATAGCCTTGTTGTTCTTAGCTCTTGGAGTTCCGCCTTCTGTTGCAAAAGACCTGAATGGATCTCTTTGGTATGTCCTTATGACACCAATCTTAATTCTTGAGCTGAAGATTTATGGACAGTGGATGTCGGGAGGACAGCGAAGGCTTTCAAAGGTGGCCAACCCCTCAAACCATCTTTCCATTGTTGGAAATTTTGTGGGGGCATTACTGGGTGCATCAATGGGGCTAAAAGAAGGACCAATTTTCTTTTTCGCTGTTGGATTGGCTCATTACACAGTCCTGTTTGTTACTCTCTACCAGAGACTTCCAACAAATGAGACACTCCCAAAGGAGCTCCATCCCGTGTTTTTTCTGTTTGTTGCTGCACCTAGTGTTGCTTCTTTGGCATGGGCAAAAATTCATGGATCATTTGATTTTGGGTCAAGGATTGCTTACTTCATTGCCTTGTTCCTTTATTGCTCACTGGTTAGTCCTCTTACCTTTTCAATGCCATAAACCTGTGTGTAAATTGAACTTTATTTATCTTGGGTCAGGTTTCCATATCACTTACATTAGTGATGGTTCAATTTGTTAGATTCTTGTAGCTAATAGTTCTTTTCATTTTGCAGGCTGTTAGAGTTAATTTCTTTCGAGGATTCAGGTAATGTCCAAGTCTATGAACTCTGTAACTGTAATCCATTTCTCCTTTAAAGATTTATTTTTTGAACTTCAATGCCGTTGGTATCTGTAGGTTTTCATTGGCATGGTGGGCCTACACTTTCCCGATGACCGGCGCTGCCATTGCAACCCTCAGGTATTCGATTGAGGTCCCAAACATAATTACTAGAGCACTATCAGTTGTACTCTGTATCCTTGCGACAGTCACGGTGACGGCCTTGCTCGTGACAACCGTCTACCATGCTTTTGTGCTCCGAGACCTCTTCCTGAATGACATTGCAATTGCTATCAGTGACAAAAGACCAAAAATAGGCCTAAAATGGTACCACAGAAGATCTGCTAGCTCAGATAACAAAGAAACTGAACACTACCTCAAATTTACCGACTCAGATGGCAAAGATATAGAGGGTTCTGTAAAACCTTTAAGCTCCACCAAATAATACTGGTTCAGCACAAGTCTGGAAATAATGTTCTTGTTACTTTTTGCTCAGACAAGGGAGGAACTCTGGTTTTGAAACTCTAGCAGTTCCAATGAACTTGCTGTATAGATAGGAAGTGAAGGTTAATGTTTTCAAGATAGAAACATCTGTTTCCTCTATATATTATTAAGGTATATGCTCGCTCATAAATCAAAATGTAGTTATGTGGGTAACAAACAGTATTATGTTTGGTTATGGGAGTCATTGGGATGAAATTTTCTGTTGTTAAATTGCAAGTTGTAAAATTACTACTACAACAAAATTATGATAATGTTGCCAGATATTCAATTATTATGCTCCAAGTAGAAAATCACATGCAAAAACTGCATACTACTACTAGAAAAGCTAACATATATTCTGAAATATATATGAAGTTTACAGTTTTGGGAGAAGGTAGGATAGGAGGGACCTCCCAATAATTTAGTTATTAATCAGCTTGACATTCCAATCCATGTTTGATAGGTTCCAGATAATCAAACCCTAGCTAGCATTTATGATCATGCATGCTATTAAACTTCTCTCTAATGCTGGTTCAGATTCTTCAGACATAATGCAAACGATCAATTAATAAACATAGAAAATATATAGGATTTGTAAGAACACGTTCTCTCAATAACATTAACTAAACCTGGCTTCGGTCGGGCCCTTATATATATTATTAATACTCTATAATAGTTTTTGTTGAAATATTACAAACAATTTTTTATATATAAAAATAATGATAATTACTCTTTTGGAGCCGCCTACAAAATACCAGAGAAGATAAGGTCTCCCATCCCATAATAGGATAATCACGTGCTATCCACATGGTACTCCCCATGGCCATGACAAAAATTGTGATTCACTAATAATAAATACATTACTTTATGTTTCTTTTTCATCATCTCTCTCCCTCCGCTGAGGTGGATATTTGCCCTTTTTGATCATTTATTTAAATATAATTTCACCCACATTACAAATCATCAATCATGTATTTAATAACTCCCCCTATTTTTATGATTCAAGAAAGTCAACCATTTTAGGACACAATAATACTCCCAACACAAAAAGAAGAGAGACTCGTTCCATTGATTTAACTTTTGATCTAATTAGTTAATTTATGGAAATTATATATGCAATTTAGATTTTAATCTTAATTTTTAAAATAAAAATTTGCACTTTTTAAGAAATTTAACAATATTAGTTTTTCAGATCCGATTACGATGAAGTTAACTTCATAGTAAATAGGTCAATTGATCAATACAATGCTGAGATATCATCTTTCGACTTACGTATCGACACTGTATTAATAATTGACATGCTAATTACCTCCATATTTTTCGAACTTGTACAATTGTAAAGAGGGTGAAAAAAAGGGGAAATGCATGGGTAAATTTTGATTGGCGTTGGGCAATTGATAAAGCATGTGGTGGTGACAAAGGTAGACAAATACGAACAAAATAAACATACAAGTACTTATGTAGTGTAAGTGTAGCCAGCCCAGCCTAGTGGACTGACTAGGCAACTCATCCAATATTGGACCTAAATGCCGTGTCATTGTCAGCTTTTATTTCAGGCCGAGCTATGAGCTCTACCTATCCCATGTACAATCATTACGTACGTCCGTCAATTGAAGATCTTAAATTAATTATACCAAATAATAATTAAGAAAGAAAATGATGTACTTCTCCATTAGGGAAGGAATTCACTTATTACCTTAATATATATAGGAATTCCATCCATAGTAATCGGTTGTTGAGAAGCAAACCCATTTTATCCAGCCTTTACAATTTGTACCGACCTTTATCAAATTTTTTTTTTATAAACCACTACAACCTGTAGCGGCTGGGCCAAAAATGGGTTGCTCCCAACAACTGGTTGTTGGGGAACAACCCCTTTTGGCCCAGCCGCTATAACCTGTATCGGCCTTAGACAATTTTTTTTTATAAGCCGCTACAGGTTGTAGCGGCTGAGCCAAAAGAGGTTGCTCCCAACAGCCGGGTACTGTGGATGAATACCCTATATATATATATGGTAAACCAAATCGTTCAGGTTTTGTATTATAGTTATATAAAAAGGATTGCGATCTTCAGCAAATATATCCATGTAGACCAAGTTCCATACAGAGATAATCGGTACATTAAGATTTAAGACTAAAACACATTTGATTAAAGACAAGAACAAACACTTGAAAATTAATTTCTTATGCATGCATGCATGCATTTCAAATTTAAATTTAAATTTGTACGTGTCCAATGCATGCTAGATTGGTGAAACATGAACTTTCCAGCTCCATATCATATCATAGGTATTCAGAACCAGAATTTCAACAACAAAATTAAATGCATGATTCCTTCTACTTGGAAATTCTTCTCCAATAAGTAAGAAGACGATAACTTAATAAACAAATCTTCTTCTTCTTCTTCTTTTCTCTGAACTTTAATTATGATCTACTTTATCAAACCAAAAAAAATAAAAAAAATCATCCTATATATACATCGTCGTCATCCTTGGGAAGAGAAGAACGGGACTAGCCAACTAGGACAACTTGCTTTGATGTCTCTCTCTCTCTCTCTCCTCCTCTCCAATAGTTTTCTTTGCTCAGGTTCATCCAACTTCATATTCAATTACCTGAAATAACAAAGTACAACGTTAAAACCAGAAAAAATTCCATATGTATTACAATGTCATGGTGAAGAAATTAAGGTTATTTTCATACCAATGGTTCTTTTGCAATGGAGAACCGCCTCGTAAATTGAGCTCTCGGAATCACAAGACCTCCTCCAATTATCAGCTGGAGATGAATATTCCCAATTTCTTACTTCCTGCAATCTTTCATCAGTAATTCCAACTCTAGAACCAGATCTTCGTCCTCGTACTCTTTGGCAAAGTGGCCTAAGAAAATCCAAATACTTCTGAAAGATTCGCTTAGATAGCATTCGACACCTTCTCAATGAAGAAGAACGAAACCTTTTACCCGAATGCAACTTCTCTGGGGCACATGAATTAGAGATTGGTGAGTTGGGATTGGAATCCGAGGCATCAAATGCCTCCGCCTTCAATTGTTCGCCAAAAAGTGGCACAAGGAAGCCATTGGAAATCAGCTCATCAGCATGAACAAGAGTCAGAGGAGTCTGCGATATAGGAAAATCAAAATCCTGTGAAACTCTAAAGAATCTCCTTGAGGAAGACAACTTTGGGTCTATCTCGATGAAGGAAGATTCATCCAACGCATCAAGGGAATCCCTGAAGGAGTTACCTGGACTTTCAAAACAAGGCTTCAAGTTTGCTAACCAACTATAAGAAAAGCTCTCAATTGAGGGAGGTTGGGAAGTTTCCATATTGCCACTATATTGTATACACAGAATGAGAGGAGAACAAGAGGTTCTAAAGTTCAAATGTACCTAAGGTGGGTAATAGAAAATGCATTGCTTTAAAGAATCATATCTCTATCTATATTGCTTTGCTATCCTCTCCTTGCAATCATACATGTGGTTGTTTGAATACAGACAATTAAAATTAATAATTGACAAAGAAAAGGAAAAGGAAACGCAAACCCCACAAGTCCTCTAATGTATTGTTACATCTTTAGCTTACCCTCAATTTCCTTTTCATATTCTTCTTATAAGCTTTCCCAAAGAAGATGTGTCCCCTCACAATTACTTTATTAAACTGAAGTATAACTAAAGCTTAGATGAAGTGAAACAAAACAAAGTTCATGCACATTCCATAAATTATTCAAGCTATTTCCAAAACATAAATAAGGGACAATAATCAGAATCGAGTGCTATCTTTTCATACTTTTCGTATGAGCCTGTATTTTAAACAATCTAGACAAACGTTTGATTCTACTTTGCTTGCCTTTCTTGCCATCTAGTATTCTTATGCTCTACAAGTGTTATTGCACCTTTATGATACTTACATCCCAACTGCGATCAAGAGGGTTAGGTATTTCATTATTGCAAATGCTATACACAAATGGAGCTCTACATAAATTCATATAATAATCTTAAGGAAATTCAAATATTAATATGAAATAATAATACTCTCACAGTGCTGAGCATTTCAACTCAGCTTTATCTGTTCAAACTCCCGTCTCTATAAGCTACTAATACTCGCTTAAGTATTAACACCAGTCTGCCCGACTACCAAAAGCATAGAGGATAAGTAACTTTATAAGCTTCAAATGTTTCAACCTTACATAGCTTATAGCTGTTCATGTTTCTATTAACTGTAATCAAATGTACTGTTTTAGGTCCTAGAATGTCCCTTCTGAATGCCAGATGAGATGATCCTGATAACTAACAACTTTATTCATAGAAGAGGCAAAAGCTTATAATGTTACGCATTAAACAATATATTTATTTTCTACTGGTAGACTCCTTCTCTTTCATTGTCTATCTGAATAATACACAAATATATATACATATATATAAACACAATATCAATGACAAATGATAAATCAGTAAAATAGATATATCTGAAATCTGAGGAATAAAATATCACAATCTTCTCTTGGTAAGGAAACTTCAGGCATTTACATCCACCAACAGTCTGAGTGGTGGCAAGTTCAACTCAACTCGGGTTTTAATCCTGAAGAAAGTTATGTCCTAGTCATTCTGAAGTTTATCTAATTATTATCGATGAAACAATCTAAAGAAACGAAAGTAGAAGACATTGGTCCCCATTGTTGTCGGCGAAAGAAATGGACATCAGCATAGGTTTCAGGTAGCAAAAACCAAAACCAGAAAATGACTCAAAACCAAATGGTCCATCCTGATGTCCCCCTCGAAGACAAAAAAACTTTGTATAGTATTCAGACATTCACAAATCCCATCACATTCCAAACAGAATGTTTTTCACTGTTAAAGAAAAGGTCATGGAGAAACACAAGTATCGGAAGACGCTAAAATAGTCAACCAAATCAGCAAAACTCACATAAAATAAGATAATTCAATCCTGCTGATGTAAATTAAGATTTACAAGAAAGAAGCTCAGTTATAATAGTTAGTACATTGGTAAACCACCAGAGGACAGGATCAGTCTTCTGAAAGTATTCATCACCTTCAGTGTTAATATTAGCAATTAATTGGGTTTACTTACGAAATGAGTATTAGACAACTAATCCACAGTAAAGACAATCTTATTTACCATTACATCGAAAAAGAAGCCCACTAAAAAGGAAAGTTCTAACACACCGCGGGTTATTGTGGGCAACACCAATAATTTGAAAGGTCATGCACTCTTGCAGATCCCCCTTTTTTAAATGATAGGATATCATCAACATGATTTGGGATACTATGAACCAATTTAAACAAACTAAGAGATGTCAAGAGTTGAGTAAGAATTCAGAAAATTAGTCAGTACCTATGCCATAGTGTTTTCTAGCAGCATGAACTGCAAAAGAAATATCAGACTGGATCAGCCGAAAATACTACAAACAAACACTAAAATGTACTAAAGGAGAAAAGGGAGACAAAAGAATAAAATAATACGCAATTGGGACTAGATTAATATTAAAAATACAAATTAATGTTACTTCATCAAATCTATAAATACAAAGGCATTCCAGAGGCTATGCAAAAGCATAGACGTCAACAGGTTCCGTGATCTTGCAAAAACAGCACCCATTACCACCCCAAGGAATACAAGTGGCAGCATCCTCTGCACATTGAAATGTGCCAAGGCAAAAGCCACCGAACTGACAAAGATTGAACACCATACAGGCATGTACCTGGTCAATGAAGGGAGAAGAAACCCACGGAAGACAATCTCCTCCCAGACAGGGGCACAGACTGAAACCACTATGGCATAAAGGGCCATCGCCACTGGATCCCGCGCAAAGATTGATTGCTCAACATTAGAGACAGTGACAGGTGTAGAGGGAAGCATTGGCAACAAATTTAGGTTGACCTGTGAGAGCCGGTTGACCAGGGGGAACATGAGGCAGCCGAAACCTACTTCAAGTAACCACTTCCCTTGCAGACTAAACCTGAACCAGTCAGATGGAAGGGGAGAGAACCGTGCAAGACAACGATGGAGGATTGCAATCCCAGCAAGACCTTCAGCCACATCTGTCAAGAGGCTATATAATGCTTGACCTCTGTATGTCAGGGACTCCTTTCTGAAACCTGCTGTGTGGGCTACGAAAGGAATTATCCAAGATCCCACCAGCCAGAATGAGGCAATCCAGAGGAACATTACCTACAACAACAGAGATTGAACTACTGATCTTATATTTATTGGTTTCCCAGCACTTCTATCTTCAAGAAAACAATGTCTGAAATATTGCCTTAAGAGGTTATGATGCGTTACGAAAGAAGAAATTTAATAAGTTTATTATTAATTTTGTATTGTTATTTAGAAATAAATGTTGAGTTATTAATGAAATTATTTAGTAGGATATTATAATAGTAACTTTTCATTAGAAGAGTTTTAATTGTAGTACTAGATTTCAATTAGGAGAGCTTATTATAGTAGTACATTTTAGTTAGGAGATTGTTTCCTTTAGGGTTTTTATTTAATCTCTAAGTATTGGTTTTCCTATTTAAGCATTGTAATACTTCGTTATTTGGGAGATAATTGAATATATTGATTTAAGATTAAAGTTGTGTGTTTTTGTATTTTTGTATGTGTTTCTTTACCGATTCTCTGCACAGATAAGTATACTCTTATTTCTTCTTCCCATGTTGTCCTACATCATAATGGTATCAAGAGCCAAAATTCCTGATATCATTTAATTTCACCCAATTCCTTCCTATCCTATTTTTCTGGCCTCCATTAAATTGTTCGCTAGAGAATCGACAACAATTTTTCGAGACAAAAACACGGTCTGCAGAAGGAATCGTTGTGGCCGTAGTCTCAATCTATTTCAATAAAAAAAATCAGTATTACTGTTCATTGCTACAGTGCGCGAAATTGTTCATCAAATTTCTGGTGTTCTGCCAAATTCAGCCCCTTAAATTTCTGATATTTTCAATTCCTTCCCCAAAGTTTCTAAAACTTTCGATTCAGCCCCTAAAGTTTCTGAAATATTCAATTTAGCGACCACAATTTTTGAGTTTTCAATTTAACTCCCAAAATTTTGAAATTTTCAATTCAGCAACTTAAAAGTCTTAAAAATTTAAAGGTCGTAGTTTCTAAAACTTTGGTCATATGCGAGCAACTTAAAAGGCTTTGTGCCCCATATAGTGCCGAGTATTGAAAATTATGCAATGAGCTTTACACTTTCTGAAACAAGTCTTACAAATTTAAAGGCACATTACAATTACATAACCACATGTTATGTTTGTCCATATTTTGTTCAAGCGCAAAAAAATGTTCATTCTAATTGTGTTTGTTCAACTAAAGCAACGAGTTCACAAGAGGAGACCCGCAAAGTAAATTCTTACAAGACAATTGATGAATGTCTCACAATACTTAAACGTATCAATAACCAATATGAAATTGGTGATGATAAAGAAGGGAAAGTACTCTCACATATTGATGCTTATCAGAAACATGAAGAGAAAGTTAAGTGTGTTGAACAACTTGCAAATTCAGAGATGTTTGCAGCGAGGAAATTGAAGTTAAGTTTGACCTCATATGAGAAAATATCAAGGAAGATAAAGTTGAGGTCAACCATGTTGATTTTTTTTTCCCGATTGATACATTTAAGTCCCAAGCTACTTCAAATTTTTATATTATGTCATTGTTATTCTCGAAAATTGTGCTCATGACTTTAAAACATCGGATGCGAATGTTTTGTTGGAAGACATCTCTTGGGCCGTGGTTTTATTATTCTACGATATTTCAAAACTTGAGGACGAGTTTTTTTCAAAGGCGAGGAGAATGATACGGTACAGAAGAAAAAATTCAATAAGTTTATTACTCCCTCCGTCCCAAGATAAAAGTCTTAGTGAATTTTTCACAAATGACAAAACTGCTCATAATAATGTCATTAATCATTTCCGATGTAGGTGAGAGAGTGACTTTCTAGCTTTTCAATTCAAAATATTTTCATTACATAACTAATTATACTTATTGAATATGGAGAGAGAATTAGAATAAGAAAAATATGAGATATTTAATGCTAAGGGTATAATAGAAAAAATTGTGTACAAGTTTGGTTATTAAAGGAAAGTGGACATTTAACATGAGACTACTTAAAATAGTAATAAGAACTTTTATCCTGGAACGGAAGTAGTATTAATTTTGTATTGTTATTTAGAGATAAATGTTGAGTTATTAATGAAATTATTTAGTAGGATATTATAGTAGTAGCCTTACATTAGAAGAGTTTTAATTGTAGTAGTAGATTTCAATTAAAAGAGTTTTTTATAGTAGTAGATTTTAGTTAGGAGATTGTTTCCTTTTTAAGTTAGGGTTTTTACTTAATCCCCAAATATTGGATTTTCTATTTAAGCATTGTAATACTTCGTTATTTGGGAGATGATTGAATATATTGATTTGAGATTAAAGTTGTGTGCTCTTGTATGTGTTTCTTTACTGATTCTACAGAGATAGGTATACTCTTATTCTTTCAGATAGGTATACTCTTATTCCTTCAATCACGTAAAATGCACTACAAAGTTAATGAATCCTCTCTTTGTTCAATAAAGACTTTTAAGTTTTTAACCATAATGTCACTTGTAGTGTTTAGGGAGAACGTTGGCAATAAAAGGATATTTCTCTATTTCTGTGGAATTAACTTGATATCAATAAAAAGTTCGCAAAATAATTCTTCTCAGTTACTCAACTCAACAAAGACTATTATTTGGGAGTCAGCAGCTACATGAATTTATTTCTATATTCTTCTCTGCCTAGGACTATATACTTTGTTAAACAAGAAAATGATAAATGTCACAAATCTTTCTTAACGAATCCCATCTATGTTGATTTTGGCACTCCTCTTTCCCTAGAATTATCATTAATGGTAACCACATCACTCTTCCTCAGCTGTGCTGATATGTGTTTTCAAACTCCAAACATTCTTAGTTAGTTTTATATTCAGAGTTCAAGTATGACTACTTCTACTATTCTAAAGTCTTAAAATGCGGCAATAAACCAGAAAATTGCAATTGCTCGGGACTCAAATTTAAGCAAATGATGCGTTACCTAGCACAAATTTATCTCAACTGTTTCAGTTTAGATCTCATGAATAGGCTGTTATTTGAATTAATAAAAAAATCACATAGAGCATAACTTGCATTAGTTGTATATAGGTATTCTAAAAACATTCAATTCAGTTTTATCCTCTCTTTTTTAAAGCTTCAATGCAACTGAACCGAATAATAATCACCACTACCTCATGGTTGAGATCGTGAAAGCGCATGATTTGAAATGCAATCATTTGAGAAAGGCTCCAGAAATTATTGAAAATATAATAGGTTATACCTAAAATGAAGTTCACAATAGTGGACGTTACTCTAGGGATACCTGGGTCCTAATTCTTTCTGGTATCTTGGGTTGAACCCTCCACTAAGCATTTTGCAACCTACATAACTTATAGTAATGTAGATAATTCTGTCCAATCTACATAGAATTAGAATGTGCTTAACTATATCCACAAAATTTTAGAACGTGCTTACCTATATCCATATATATGTTAGGCTTTCACGATTCCCCAAAAGCACTTTGCTAATATCACTTCAACCATGGCCAAAACTTACACTCAGCTCTACTCCCCCAAGCGTGAATAAGAAAGATCTTATTAATGTAAGTTCGTAGAACAGGGGTCCTTGAGCTGATATACGACTATTGTTCCTCAACTAAATTCAACTCCGCATGCATGCTGAAACACCTCCCAAAGTTGTACCAGCCCAAACTTATAGAGGAAAGAAATTTAAAACCCATATAGGTGACATGTAATCATGTTACAACCACCAAGTTACTTCCCAGTAAAAAAAATTATGCCCGACCAAGTTGCCTCTCTTACTGTTTGCTCTTGCAGTGATTGTTAACTCTTACATATATCATGTAATGGTATTTCTTAAAGCATATCTTGGATTATGAAATAAACAAGTATATAGAACTCAAAAAAAAGAATTGTAGAGACATCAATTTATATATCAAAGAAATAGTTGTAGTAAGTAGTAACACAATGTAAAGTGTTTGCTAAGAGATTTTGTTGTTACAATAACTACTTTTATCCCAAATAAACTAGTTAGGGTAGGTTGAAAATGAATATGCAAGTAGAAAGGCAAGGTGAAAATAAAAGGATAAAAAACAAAATAATAATATAATAGAAATAAATGGAAACAAATACTATAAAAACTCATACAATACGTGGATTGCTCTCCTCCAATCCTTTTCCATCAAAGACTGTGCCCTTGATTAAATTCCACTAATTCAAGACTCTTTTTACCACATCAAGTAAATTTCGGCCTTCACCTCCCACTTCTTATATCTTCTTTCAGAGTACAAGTCTCTTCTTCTCATTGGCGGATCTATAGGCCAACTTTGGAGATGACCAAACCATCTCAAGTCTCAACCGATGTTTTGTCATCTTCTCACAATGGCTCCATAGAGGTTTTTAGTTTTCAATCAGAAAAATATTCTAAATAAAAATCATTTATAATGATAGTCGTTTTGCCTTTAAAAGCAGACTCAGATCTCCACGTACCGCTGCACATCCTGGTGACTTGGCAAGAGCTGCCACCACTAGCACCAATAATCATTTTTACTACCACGCCACTACTTTATTGCAGGCCCATTACTAATATTGGTTGCTATAGCCACTAACCCACCATTAATATTAACCCAACTACCTGCTCCTCATCACCACAATTTGTGTACATTGATTCTATCACACAGATACATAGTCAGTTTTTTGCCAATATAATAACCTTGGCGTTGGTTCGAGTTTAAAAAACTAAATGTTGAATCTTTGTACAAGTTCTTATCTTTGGGACCATATGAAATAAAAGTATTGGGTCAGTAGTTATCCTTTAGTCATTAGCCTAGGTTGAGGTGTGATAAAGATTCAAGTGTCGCTTGGAGGGAGTATTTCTCTTCATGGCTAACCCTTTTATTCTCTCAAATTTTAGACCAATTGACAGGTTGAGGTGTGAAAATAAAAGGATAAAAAACAAAATAATAATATAATAGAAATAAATGGAAACAAATACTATAAAAACTCATACAATACGTGGATTGCTCTCCTACAATCCTTTTCCATCAAAGACTGTGCCCTTGATTAAATTCCACTAATTCAAGTCTCTTTTTACCACATCAAGTAAATTTCGGCCTTCACCTCCCACTTCTTATATCTTCTTTCAGAGTACAAATCTCTTCCTCTCATTGGCGCATCTATAGGCCAACTTTGGAGATGACCAAACCATCTCAAGTCTCAACCGATGTTTTGTCATCTTCTCACAATGGCTCCATAGAGGCTTTTAGTTTTCAATCAGAAAAATATTCTAAATAAAAATCATTTATAATGATAGTCGTTTTACCTTTAAAAGCAGGCTCAGATCTCCACGTACTGCTGCACATCCTGGTGACTTGGCAAGAGCTGCCACCACTAGCACCAATAATCATTTTTACTACCATGCCACTACTTTGTTGCAGGCCCATTACTAAAATTGGTTGCTATAGCCACTAACCCACCATTAATATTAACCCAACTACCTGCTCCTCATCACCACAATTTGTGTACATTGATTCTATCACACAGATACATAGGCAGTTTTTTGCCAATATAATAACCTTGGCGTTGGTTCGAGTTTAAAAAACTAAATGTTGAATCTTTGTACAAGTTCTTATCTTTGGGACCATATGAAATAAAAGTATTGGGTCAGTCGTTATCCTTTAGTCATTAGCCTAGGTTGAGGTGTGATAAAGATTCAAGTGTCGCTTGGAGGGAGTATTTCTCTTCATGGCTAAACCTTTTATTCTCTCAAATTTTAGACCAATTGACAGGTGACTTCGTAACTTGATATAAATATTTAATATAATTCCTGCATGATTAAAAACTAAAAAGCTTTTTGTCTGTTGACTGAATCCTCGAAATTGGGTGATTTATCTTTTTAAAGTTTATTTTTTTGTAAGATATAATCCCTCTGTCCATCTTTAATTGACCATCTTTCCTTTTTTGGATGTCCACACTTTATATCAAATAGGGGCCTGAGGTACACGCACTGTGCATGTAGTTTATACTATATTATTAGTTTTAGAAATAAACTTTTAATGTAAGGGTAAAATAGGGACGCTATTAACTCAGAACTTTAAACTTAGGGGTTAAATTGGTGAAGAAAGTGGCATGCTAACGCTTTATATATAGATTCTAAACATTTACTATTAAAGAGTTTTAAGATTCTTACTATTCATCGATTCAAATCTTCGTGAACCCCACATTTATAAAACTATTAAACTCAAAAGGAAACTTTAAATCATTTTGTAAATGATATATTTGAAAATATGTGCCATCTTAGTAGAACAATTAAACGTGGAAGGAGACATTTTTCTTTTTTTCTCTTTTGTTTTTTTTAATAAAAACCATAAGAAATAAATTACCTGCAGAATGGTCTTTGCAGTCCATGGCACTGTCCAAGGTTGTGCACCAAACACTGCATCCGTAGCCTGAAATGAGTCTGATATGTTAATTCCTCTCCATCAGTAAGTAATAGACCATAAGAAAAAGGAAAGATCTACACATAATCCTTGAAAATGCAAGTCATACTGAATTACAAAAATTTGCCTACAAGTATAACAAACAAAAGGATCAGTTTCTATCCATATAAAATTTGACAACCATAATTCAACCATGATTATTAATCACACAAAAAATGGTGGATGATCTAGATGAACTGGTTAGCATAACATGCCAAGCACTCATCAGTTATCAGTTGTCACGAGCAATTGCAAGTTTGTGAACTTATTTAAAACCATGACAGTGAATGTTTAACCCGGGCAAAGAATATTTAGAACCAACTCCTAAGGTATTGGTATAGAGTTCAACAAGAGTTGTCTTTCAATCAAGTTTCTCATATGTTAGATTTAGCTCAAGCTTTTAAGTATGGCATGGAAGAATCATCAATATCCACAATGGAGGCTTCAAATGAAAGATAATTAAGATAGTACCTTTCTGAGTTTAGAAAGCCAATCATCATTCACAGTGTTGGATAGATTGAACTCAGGGCTCACAGATTCTTCTGGCACTTTATTTTCCACAGAATCGAACTTAAAACAATTCGAAGAATAGTCCTCATCCCTAAAACATGAAAATTTCCATTTCTACAAACGGGAGAAACAATCACAACATCAAAAACATTAGTTGTCTCATAATTAATGAAAAATCTCATCCTCAAGATACGACAATAAAACATTATATACGAAAAAGTACAAAATTATATCTGGCTAATTGTCGCCTAATAAACATACCCACATCAACCTAGGCTAATGACAAAAGTATAAACCCAATACTTTTATTTTATAAGGTCTCAAAGATAGTAACTTTATACAAGATTCCGTAGTTTGAATAGCTTCAACCTCTGGTAGTTTCACCCCTATTCCCTCTATTGCTTCTCTTAGGAGAATCCTATAAAATTTGCTACTCAATCTATCTAACAAAATACAACTGATTTTGAATTTCACGATCACCCTAATAAATCATTTGGGCTATCCAAAAGTTTGGAATAAATCCCACTCATGGGACGCAGCTGGTTAATAGATATGTAGTGATGGTATTACTTTAGCTACTTCTTCCGTATTTTCAATTATTAATTATTGCAATCAATTACCCAACTTTAATTCCTACATCTTTTCTCAGCAACGAAACGTGCTCCAAATCAGATTCAATAACTGAAAGAACTGTAAAGAGCTTACGTATCCGGGAGATTTAGAGAGCGAATCGACGAAGTTCGTGCGCAAACCGAGCTGAAACCAGGGTTTATGGAATTTGAAAACCCTAACCCTAGAATTGGGAGGAGAGAGAAAAGCGGGGCGATGAGAGAGAGTAGGACAACAGGGGGCTGACATTGTGGCGAGGCGACACCACCGGATTGGCTGGAATCCGGAGACGAAAGGCTGTGTTCTGCTGCATCAGAAGATTAAGGGAGACCAAAACCAAATTCTTGGCATCGTAATTATAATCAGATATGAACAATAAAAAAAATCCTGTTCAGGTGTTTGATTCAACGAACACGGAGGGGGGAGATACCCCTCTCACGAAGCTTCCAAGTAGACAAGTAGCAGTCGTCGTCGTCGTCAAAGAGTGATAGGGAGCCAATCGTGGCGTTTGTTTTATTTAAAGCTAAGCCACGTTACGCGGCTCGAATATCCATGCCAATACGGCGTATCGGACCTATCGGTAGCCCCGATTATAATTTTGTCAATGCTTGTGGCAATGTTTGGTTATAAAAAATATGGTTGATATTAAATTATTTTTTTTTAATTTAATATTATTTTATTTTATGATGAGAAATTAAATAGTCTTATAGATTATTTTTTTATTATTCTTAATGCTATTTATAAAAGATTAATCTCATGATAAATATTAAAATACTATTAAATTAAGATAAATAGTTCAGTTTCAAATAAGTTTATAAAATGAACAAACAGTTTCAAATCGTATTCGTTCGACTAAAAGTTCGATTCAAACTCGATTCGAAATATAAATAATTCAAATATGAGTAAATTTTAAAATTCGATAAATTACTCGAACTTTTTTAAATTATAATTTTTCTATTGAATATTTATTCGAAAAACTTCAAACTATTCGGACTCGATTTAAGATCGTGTTCAACTCGATAGCTAAACGAATCTCATTTAAACCTTATTTTATACTCGATAATTTTTATAAACCAAATATGAGTAATTTAATACTCGGCTCGACTCAATTCATTTATACCCTTAGTTCTAAATATGTTTTTGACAAACAAACATAGATTGTGGATACAAGGTATTATGTTCCATCTGTCATACAAAAAGAAGCATGGGGTTGTATTTGATAAGACTAAGAGGTTGTTTGTTTAAGATTGAAAATATCTGAATGACTGAATCAGTCAGCCATTAAGTACGTTTGTTTTGAAAAAAAATCGTCTGAATGGCTAAATCGATCACATGATTGAGCTGAATGGCTAAGTAAGAATTTTTTGGCTGAATGAGCAGCTGAATAAAGTTAAAAAAATTAGAAAAATATTAACTATTATATTAAGTAATATTAAATAAATTTACAACAACTTTGAATTTTTTGAAAGGGGTAAAATAATAAAATTTTATAATTCAGATGTTTCAGACATGTTAATTATCAAATAATTTTTTCAATTTTTCATTCAGATTCAGCTCATTCAGATTTAGATTAATTCAGATTTTATCAAACACCCCCTAAATATTAAGATCTGAACAGTTTAAACATAATAATGTAGATCTGTCTAGAATTGTATGTGAGTGGAGAAATGTTGTTTGATAATTAATTTTTTTTACAAAATGTCTAAATAACAGTATCTTATCATTTTAACCCTTTGAACAGTTTTAAAAAAATATGTTTGATAATAAAAAATGTGTGAATAATATTTTAAATACATATTTATAATATTTTGACCACGATATGATAAACAAAATGTATCAAGTTCAATGAAAATATCAACATATCATAATAACTCAATCATACAAATTAAATTATCTTCAAACAGTCCATTAGTAATAATTAATAATATAATAATAATTGTAATAGTAATTAGTTTAATACTCATAATGTGACGCCCCCAAAATTAGGTATACATCACTAATCTTGAGTCGCCAGATACATGGTACATAATTCAAATACAACTTCCTAATACCACTGTCGTGTACAATACGACAAAATATAACTGTGAGTTTGAATACAATTATTGTCTACTAGAGATCATACAAACTCAAAAGGAGTACTCATTACAATTATTATCACACTATTTCACAGAATAGTGAGGACTACTAATACTACTCTCTGGTCCATTACTCCGTTTCCCGACTCGTCCCAGCAATATTCTCATTTCCTGAAAAGAACAGTGAAAGAAAGGGTGAGCTCAATTAGCCCAGTAAGAAATATTATGACTAAGATAATGCAGAATAAATTATCATTAGCCTTCAACAGTGTTAAACTGATAAAATATAATAAACATCAAGTTTAACTGCAGCGGAACCAGCAATCCATTAAAAGAGTCAAGTAGAAAATAAAATCTACTATCTTTTATGATTTAAAAGGTTTTTCATCACTGTTATAGCTGAGACTCAGCTTAATAAATGTTCCACATCATCGAATCACCCTGCACTACGGCCAAGGATATTCTTTAGTATCACGACCACAATTATTCATGCACTACGGCCAAGAATATTTGTGTATTCATTAATGGTCATGATCATGCCAACAACTGTCCATCAATGCACTACGACAAATGAGAGTTTTACCACATCATTTGTAACATTACGGTCATGATTACACCGAATAATCCCTGGTCATAATCATACCAAGTCCATCTATGCACTACAGGCCACAGATGACTTTCAAAAATATAAATAAGAGGATGATGACAATGATATAAGAATTCAATAAAACAAGTTCAAGAATTATTTTATCCAGGAATTATTAACGTCCAAATTGTCAACACGATACTGTTTTGTGGTGTAAAATTCAAGAATGCTCAGAAGAATATTTCCATGAAAGGATACTGGATGAAGCGTAAATATCAAGGATATTCCACTAATTTCATGGAGTATAGAAGTCAGAATTTTAATCAACTGAGTAATACCGAATACAATAACAAAAGATATCACCATGCATGCGATAAAGACCGCACAAACAGGTTATTCCCGCAGAATAATAATAACGGAACCAGGTCAGGTGAAATTCACACCGACAGGATGTTCCAACAAAATAATAAATGCGGAATAGTAAATGATGGAACCAGGTCTGGCGTATAGCACAGACAGGATATTCCGACAGAATAATAAAGACGGAATAATAAAAATGGAACCAGGTCCGGCGTATAGCACAGACAGGATATTCCGACAGAATAATAAAGACAGAATAATAGAAGGATGTCACCAAGTATAGGGTAGACCGCGTATACAGGTTATTCCAACAGAATAATAAGAAATGGAATAACAACAGTTCTCTTCATGAATAAGAAAGAATAACACCCCTTACGGGTACAACAAATAATATTCCCTACCTTAGAAGAACTGGATATAAGTGAAGTAGCAGAATACTTTTCTTCTTTCTCTCTATAGTTTCTCTCTCTAGAGCTTCAGCGAATTCGTAAGAAATAATGAAGGAATGAGCTTTCTATTTATAGAAAAACTGAGGGTGGCTCTTGGTCTTAACGAAGGGTCAAAATGACTCTTGGTAATATTGAAGAGACAACTACTATTTGTGAAGGGGTAATTAACCCTTGGAACACCGAAGAGGCAATTAACTCTTGGTAATATTGAAGGGACAACTACTATTGACGAAGGTAATTACTATTGATGAAGGTAATTACTATTGAAGAAGGTAAATACTATTGACGAAGGTAATTACTATTGACGAAGGTAATTACTATTTACGAAGGTAATTACTATTTACGAAAGTAATTACTATTTACAAAAGTAATTACTATTTACGAAGGTAATTACTATTTACGAAAGTAATTACTATTTACGAAATAGACTCTTAGATGACGACATATGCCCCCCCATAAATAATTAAACTTATCACCAACGTCTAATAATAGACTCTTTATATAAATCAAGGATTGAATAAAAATTACCAAAAATCATTTTATTTTTTTTAATCAACACATATTTAATCTTTCAACAATTATTAATCATTATAACTTGTCGTCTCAATTATTGTTTAACTAATATAACATATTATACAGATGATACTGTGACAATAATTGAATCAATAATATAAAAGATATGATGCAGCAATTACTGTAGCAATAATTGAGTATAGCTGAATGACTTCTCACGTAAGCATCAATAATCAATACCGTGTGCTACTATGCAACCACGCATATTACTGTACTTTTACTACCGAGTAGTTCAACAGTTTTAACAGTAACACCTCCGCCGTTATTTTCATAAAGTATTTTTGTCGTTTTCTCAATCCGACAATAATTCCGTTGTGGGGTCCACCAATGATTGTGCCGTCGTACGAATATTCCCCGACAAAAAGAATATTCCCGACCAAACGAATATTTTATAACAACTTGCGTACTTTGCAATATTTATAAATATTACCCACAACTATAACATTATATCAAATCCACACCATAATTTTCAAAAATATAATTCGAGAAAATTAAATATTTATTCATAAAATCTGGGGTCTCACAATCTCCCCTCCTTAAGAAATTTCGCCCTCGAAATTTACGTACGTACCTGGTATGCCGAACATGTGAGGATACCTTGACTTCACTTCAAATTCTAACTCTTGAGATATAACCTTTGAGTGTTGAATACGATTCTTCTTATCCAAGATTGTAACACCTATCTCTTCAAACGTTAAATCATCCGCTATCTCGTCCGGTTCTAAATTAATAATATGGTTCGGGTCGTCCACATATTTACGTAACATCGATACGAAAAAAAAACGTTATGAACACGCAATATATTTGGCGGTAAAACGAGTCTATAAGCCACAGTTCCTACTCAATCGAGGATTTCAAATGGGCCAATTAAATTGAGGGTTGAGATTTCCTCTCTTCAGCAACTCTTGCTTCTAGAATAACGCCCTCTTGAACCTTCTTAATTCTTCACATTCTTCAGCTCCGAGTGTGTAGCTTGAGCGGCTTTAACTTTATCGATTAAAGTCGATACTACTTGTATATTCGTTATCTTCACGTGAGTTCGTATATTCGCACTTGTAAACGCATACGATCTTCTACGCACACGTCAGCTACCATGTTCGCTTTCCCACGATAATATTGCATGGTACGATCGTAATCTTCAACAGCTCGAGCCAACATCTTTGGCACGTTATACGTTCGTTTTAGGTGAAAAAAATATTTGAGGGTTTAAGAAATGGGTTTTGTACTGGGATCAATACAAAATTCGATTTCACGCTCCAGGGTAAGCTAAGAAGTCTTCAAGAATACGTCAGAAAATTTATTAACACTAGAAATATCATTCAAAATTGTGACCCTCATCCAAGACTTGGATAACACTTCACATTGATACCTATCAACTTGTCATCGTCATTCACGACGTCTCCTACGTAAAGTCTATCTTCGGTGCATTCCACATAAGGAAGTCAACAATGAAAGGACTGGGGCTCTTTATTTATGGCTTGAAATGACAATGATTGACTTTAGTGGTTTGGTTGCTTGAATTCGCATAACAGGTTTGTTAGGAATATGAAAGCTAACAACCTTACGAAAAGCATGATGAGTAATTAACCAATCGATTTCTAAAATCGCATCAAAGGCAAGTATTTTCAAAGAGATAAGATTGACAGGTAACGTGAAAGTGTCGATTTGAATCAAACAAGATTTATACATAGTGGAGGTAACGAAAGTTTCTCGGAGTTAACTTCAAACATTGAACACAACTAGGTGAAATAAAAGAGTGAGTAGAACCGGTATCTAACATGGTATAGACTTCGCAAAAGTTTATGACTAACATACCCGTGATAATTTTATTCAGGTTATTCGTCACGGAAAAAAAACGCTCGCTCTTAAACTACCGGCATTGGCTTACCTGGGACATCCTTTGGTGCCTCCATCCTAGCTGAACTTGTCTTCGGTGAACGACAAAATCGGGCTAGGTGACCTTCTCTTCCACAATTATAGCATGCTTTGGACGGCATCGCACAATTTGGACTGATGTGTCCCTCCCCTCCTCATTTGAAACATATGATAGGTGGTCATTCTCCTTCCATAACGACAGGTGCTGGTGCTGACGTCTTTCCATCATTGTTGAATCTTCTCTTCTTGAAATGTCCATTCTTATTGTTTTGGCCCTGATTACCATCGAAGTGGTTACCATTTTTGGCATGTTGATTCCCTTCACGCTTGTTGTCACCGCTTCGATGACCACTCTCGCTGGTATTATAATTTTGCCGACTGCACTCTTTTAGTTGAGTTGACTCGTTATCGCGCTCCACTAACTGAGCCCTATTTACAACATTTGAATATAAACACAATTTATGAGAAATAAGATGTTGACGTATCTCCGGCTTTAAACCTCTTAAAAACATTCGCGCCATTCTCTCTTCATTATCCACCAAGTGGGACGCAAACCGGGATAACTCCGCAAATTTTGCCTCGTATTGCGACACGGTCATATTGTTTTGTTCCAACTTCATAAATTCCACCTCCTTCATGTGGCGAATACTTTCGGGAAAGTATTTGTCGTTGAACAGCTCCTGGAACTTCTCCCAAGATATCTTCAGTACAGCAGGTTGAGTATGTTTTACCGATTCCCACCAGCAATCTGCCTCTCCGCGCAACATAAAGGCGGCAAAGGGAACCTTTTGCTCCTCGGAGCATTCCAAAACATCAAATGTAACACCCCCTTCCCGAAAAGGAAAGGGAGGTCACGTGCAAAGCACAATAAACCTCAAAATAAATAAACAGAGCACTAACAACCTCAAAATATTAATAGTGGTGATCCATCAATAAAGTAATAAGTACAATTCTCTAAACTGAGTCAAAATAATCAAAACTTAAAATTTGAATCAACCTAACTGGTCAAAGGCAAAACTCTCATCACACTAGCCCTGAATCACCACTGCAAACCTGCCGGAAGAAAAACACAGCATGAGCCAATTGCCCAGTACGGATATAAAGATACAAAAGATATACAACTGAAATACGAAATCAAGATAGACAAAATATTGCCTTTGACAAAAATAAAACTCCAAAGATCTGAATAGAATATATCTGAACCAACAGGAATAACGAAACAAACAGAGGAGTAAAGAAAATAATGAACTGAAATAACTAACCCAATTAATTGAAAGGAGACGAAACGAACTGAAACGAAACGAATAAAACTAACACAATAAAATAATAGGCTGAAACAAATGGTTGGGGTTATTTCATACCGATTGAGCTCAGAAATATACCTTGTCACATAGGCAAGTCAAAACAATGCCACACAGGCAAGTCAAAATAATGCCACACAGGCAAGTCAAAATAATGCCACACAGGCAAATCAAATGATGCCACACAGGCAAGTCAAAATAATGCCACACAGGCAAATCACACATTGGACCGCGAATCCAAATGTATGCAAATCGGATAGGTGTGTTTGGCACAACATCACCAATCCGCAGAACAGAAAACTAGGGTTAACCCATACGCCTCCCACAACAAAACACCAAATGGCCCATTTACTCCGGAGCCCAAAATGGAGACGCCGTGGACTAATCACACCGCCACAGAAAGTGTCATGTCTCTCGTGCCAAGACAACATGCCTGTGGTACCCCCACAGGTGGTTATAGCTCAGGTATACGCTACGGTATATTCTAACAAAAATACTATGTCACAACACATGCGACATAATACCAACAAAAGGGTTCTATATGTACATGTTGAACCAAATCGAATTATAGTCACAAGGTTTCAAAAGAAGGTAGCAACATGTACCGCTCTACAATTATTAAAAATAAATACTAAACATGATATCCTAATTCAAAGAGTACAAATACGAGTCCAAGGTGTCAACTCCAAAATGAAACAAATATATGAATTTCACAAGAAATAATTATGTGAAATAATAATAGAATTTCGAAATAAGGGACAAAACGAACAAATCAAATTTAACAAGAATGTCGCTGAAAGAGTACGGAATTCGTACCTGATACTTCCAAACCATTTATAGCACACTCCACAAAATCTTACCCTCAAATGCCAACGATATCTAATATGAAACGTTATTCATCACCTAAACATATTCACCTCAAATTAAATATAATCCAATTCAATAATTCCAAAATAATTCATAATCTATTTAATATGCTTTTAATCGTCGCCTTTTCGTTCAAACTAACTAAACAAAATAATAATAAATATAAGTACACTTATAAAAATATTCTTTCATCTTTAACCCATTGATAAATTCATTTTATTATTATTATTATTACACTCCATATTTTTTCTTTTTAATACCATTGTACTAACTACATACTTATATTTATTCTACCTCTGTTTCACAAGAAATACTCATTAACTGATATCCTGAAGTAAATTCGAATTAATTACAAACTTAATCATAATTCCCAACTCCGTTCTAATATATAAAAAAATTTCTAACATGATACCACAATATAATATATAGAACAATACTTTAAAATTTAACTACATGTTCCAAACAAGCTAATCTAATTTATACTTTATTTATTTGCTAGTTTTAATTGAGATTCCCTCCAGGCATGACTTATAACAATAAACAATCAAATTAATTAAGCTTGCAAGATCCGATCATAAAATAACTAAAAAAAATACCCAATAATAAAAATAATGGTATTACCTTGGTTGGGAGAATTTTTCTCTTTCTATTTTCTATACTCCTAGCCCCCTTTCTCTTCACTTCATAATAGATGGAATCCAATACAATTAGGTTTGAGTCATATATATAATTAATCATCCTTGTCCTAATAGGATTTATAACATTGAACTTAATTAGTTTTAAAGCCCAAATTTACAAGATTAATATTTTCTGTCACTTATTGTTATAGCCCACAAACATTATTTTCAAATTCACCCAAATAAAAGACAAGCCCAATTATTCTATTTAAAACATAGATTTAAATGCTATTTACTTTATTTATTATTATTATTATTATTATTATTATTATTATTATTATTATTACCGGGTATTACATCACCTACCCCTTAAAAAGGATTCCGTCCCCGGAATCAAAAGAATGAACATACCTAATTATCAAAAGATGCGGATACTCCGCTCGAATAGTCTTCTCTATCTCCCAAGTAGCTTCTCGCTTCGAATGATTTTACCACAAGACTTTAACAAGAGGAATTATCTTTCTCCATTTTAATTTAATCAGTTATTTACTTACCAACTAAAAGAATTTAATTTTCTGAATAAAACAAGAAAGAAAAGAGGGAAACAAAATCATTTACCTTTTCCAATTGAAACACAATTGTATAAAATAAAAAAAAATCAATTAATATTTAATTTAAAAAAATGAGTTATTACATTTTTCACCCCTTAAAAATAATTTCGTCCTCGGAATTCAAATAAGCTACAAAAAAATTTAGTTACGACGTAGCGTCTCCATTTGTAACGATTAACGCGAATAAGTCATCGGTCCACGTAATTATTAGTGTACTTGTAAACGATTCGTCAGCTACCGTGTCAGCCTTGGTAAGGTTGTTCGTGTTGCATCAAATTAGATCCCATGATCCACCGTTGGTGCGGCTGTCGCTAATATCTTTGAATTTCATTCTTGCAAACGTACGTACTCTTCGGAATATAATTCGAAATCACAAAAATTTCTCTTCATCTAAATACGATTCGAATACTCGAAATATTTAAAATTATCTTTAATTCGTAAAACGTTTATGCTCCACACATGATAAGGATCTAACAAATTATTTTTGTTTTATTTTACATAAATTCATACAAAACTCTAGAGACATCAGATAAATAAAACAACTATGCAAACTATATTACCAACTCTCCCCAAGTTCTCTAGAGCTTCAAAATACTCCATCCTTAATTTGAACTAGTCCTCAAATATTATTACACCAAAGAATATACTATTAATATCTCTTTATCACCAACTCTTTCAAGTCCTTAAGAGTTTCAAAATATCATAACCTCAAATCAAATTAGTTCTCACATATTATTACACAAAAATATATACTACTACTAAGATCTCTCCATCACCATACCAAACTCCAAATCATATATTCTACTATCTGAATAAGCAAACTATAACTTCTAAAATCTCTTAAAATATATTGAATTCATCACTTATTACATCTAATCATTCAATAAAAGAATCATTCTCGTAGTGCAAATCTTAACTCAATGAATTTCAAAATCTCATCTTACTATCACAAAGAAACTTGATAGGACATGACTCCAATATCTTTCTAAAAAAAAAAGCCACAAAATTGATCATTAACTTCAAATGATTAAACTAATTACCTCGAATATCAACCACTCAAATTACAAGAAACCATCTATACTTAATAATTTTCACTTGATCATAGTAATCCATCAATACACATACCTCAAATTATCCACAAGCTTAACATAAACAAAATCATCATCAAAATCAAATCCTCAATTCTAAGATCATAATAATTTGTCACCAAAAACAACTCTAACAAATAATTTCCCAAAATCAAAAACTCGCTTATACAAATACTCACATCATAATCATATAATCCTTTCTTAACTGTACAAAATATTCAATCACAAACACAGTCACATATTTATTCTCCTTAATGATATTCAATCACCATCCTTAACTAATATTATTGCTCCAGCGCATAACAATAATAATCTTAACAATGTATCTCACATTTCTCAAATCAACTACAACTCGATGAGAGAATGACACTTGGTCAAAATCAAGACCAACCAAATAAAGAACAAAATTGAATAAAATTCCTACGACGTCTACCCAGAGATTTTCCCACAACTCACAGGTCAAACCTAAATAGGTTTTCTACAAGAAAGAACCTGAGCTCTGATACCATCTCTGTAACACCCCCTTCCCGAAAAGGAATGGGAGGTCACGTGCAAAGCACAATAAACCTCAAAATAAATAAACAGAGCACTAACAACCTCAAAATATTAATAGTGGTGATCCATCAATAAAGTAATAAGTACAATTCTCTAAACTGAGTCAAAATAATCAAAACTTAAAATTTGAATCAACCTAACTGGTCAAAGGCAAAACTCTCATCACACTAGCCCTGAATCACCACTGCAAACCTGCCGGAAGAAAAACACAGCATGAGCCAATTGCCCAGTACGGATATAAAGATACAAAAGATATACAACTGAAATACGAAATCAAGATAGACAAAATATTGCCTTTGACAAAAATAAAACTCCAAAGATCTGAATAGAATATATCTGAACCAACAGGAATAACGAAACAAACAGAGGAGTAAAGAAAATAATGAACTGAAATAACTAACCCAATTAATTGAAAGGAGACGAAACGAACTGAAACGAAACGAATAAAACTAACACAATAAAATAATAGGCTGAAACAAATGGTTGGGGTTATTTCATACCGATTGAGCTCAGAAATATACCTTGTCACATAGGCAAGTCAAAACAATGCCACACAGGCAAGTCAAAATAATGCCACACAGGCAAGTCAAAATAATGCCACACAGGCAAATCAAATGATGCCACACAGGCAAGTCAAAATAATGCCACACAGGCAAATCACACATTGGACCGCGAATCCAAATGTATGCAAATTGGATAGGTGTGTTTGGCACAACATCACCAATCCGCAGAACAGAAAACTAGGGTTAACCCATACGCCTCCCACAACAAAACACCAAATGGCCCATTTACTCCGGAGCCCAAAATGGAGACGCCGTGGACTAATCACACCGCCACAGAAAGTGTCATGTCTCTCGTGCCAAGACAACATGCCTGTGGTACCCCCACAGGTGGTTATAGCTCAGGTATACGCTACGGTATATTCTAACAAAAATACTATATCACAACACATGCGACATAATACCAACAAAAGGGTTCTATATGTACATGTTGAACCAAATCGAATTATAGTCACAAGGTTTCAAAAGAAGGTAGCAACATGTACCGCTCTACAATTATTAAAAATAAATACTAAACATGATATCCTAATTCAAAGAGTACAAATACGAGTCCAAGGTGTCAACTCCAAAATGAAACAAATATATGAATTTCACAAGAAATAATTATGTGAAATAATAATAGAATTTCGAAATAAGGGACAAAACGAACAAATCAAATTTAACAAGAATGTCGCTGAAAGAGTACGGAATTCGTACCTGATACTTCCAAACCATTTATAGCACACTCCACAAAATCTTACCCTCAAATGCCAACGATATCTAATATGAAACGTTATTCATCACCTAAACATATTCACCTCAAATTAAATATAATCCAATTCAATAATTCCAAAATAATTCATAATCTATTTAATATGCTTTTAATCGTCGCCTTTTCGTTCAAACTAACTAAACAAAATAATAATAAATATAAGTACACTTATAAAAATATTCTTTCATCTTTAACCCATTGATAAATTCATTTTATAATTATTATTATTACACTCCATATTTTTTCTTTTTAATACCATTGTACTAACTACATACTTATATTTATTCTACCTCTGTTTCACAAGAAATACTCATTAACTGATATCCTGAAGTAAATTCGAATTAATTACAAACTTAATCATAATTCCCAACTCCGTTCTAATATATAAAAAAATTTCTAACATGATACCACAATATAATATATAGAACAATACTTTGAAATTTAACTACATGTTCCAAACAAGCTAATCTAATTTATACTTTATTTATTTGCTAGTTTTAATTGAGATTCCCTCCAGGCATGACTTATAACAATAAACAATCAAATTAATTAAGCTTGCAAGATCCGATCATAAAATAACTAAAAAAAATACCCAATAATAAAAATAATGGTATTACCTTGGTTGGGAGAATTTTTCTCTTTCTATTTTCTATACTCCTAGCCCCCTTTCTCTTCACTTCATAATAGATGGAATCCAATACAATTAGGTTTGAGTCATATATATAATTAATCATCCTTGTCCTAATAGGATTTATAACATTGAACTTAATTAGTTTTAAAGCCCAAATTTACAAGATTAATATTTTCTGTCACTTATTGTTATAGCCCACAAACATTATTTTCAAATTCACCCAAATAAAAGACAAGCTCAATTATTCTATTTAAAACATAGATTTAAATGCTATTTACTTTATTTATTATTATTATTATTATTATTATTATTATTATTATTATTATTACCGGGTATTACATCAAATATCTTGGTGATCTACTTTATCCATGTTTCCGCCATAAGTGGTTTTGGCTCTCCCTTAAACTCCGGTGGTCCCAGCTCCTTGAACTGTTTAGCGGTGACCGCCCGAGAGTTTCCCGTGTTTCCATCTACGTTTTGAACAGGAGTCACTCTCGCCTGTTGTTGCATGAATTGCATAAAACCTCTGAACATTTGATCATTCATCATTTGGTCAGTGTTGTTATTTGCATGAGAATTGTCGCCTTCCTGATGCACATTATCCTGATTATTGATATGTGGTGAATCAACGATCGCCTGTGCTCCATTACTATTCTCAACATTCTCAGATGTCATTTTCAGATACTGCCACAAAATAAAAGGTTACTTGACATATAACATATTATCCCTATATTCTGACCGACTAATAAAATAGCACATAAACTTAGGTAGGTCATACTAGCGAAGGAATTCCCCGTCTCTCCCCTCCTAGTACTATTCTCACATCTTAGCCAGGGATCATATCCCTAAGCTCTGATACCAACTGTGACGCCCCCAAAATTAGGTATACATCACCCATCTTGATTCGCCAGATACATGGTACAGAATTCAAATACAACTTACTAATACCACTGTCGTGTACAATACGACAAAATATAACTGTGAGTTTGAATACAATTATTGTCTACTAGAGATCATACAAACTCAAAAGGAGTACTCATTACAATTATTATCACACTATTTCACAGAATAGTGAGGACTACTAATACTACTCTCTGGTCCATTACTCCGTTCCCCGACTCGTCCCAGCTATATTCTCATTTCCTGAATAGAACAGTGAAAGAAAGGGTGAGCTCAACTAGCCCAGTAAGAAATATTATGACTAAGATAATGCAGAATAAATTATCATTAGCCTTCAACAGTGTTAAACTGATAAAATATAATAAACATCAAGTTTAACTGCAGCGGAACCAGCAATCCATTAAAAGAGTCAAGTAGAAAGATTTAAAAGGTTTTTCATCACTGTTATAGCTGAGACTCAGCTTAATAAATGTTCCACATCATCGAATCACCCCTGCACTACGGCCAAGGATATTCTTTAGTATCACGACCACAATTATTCATGCACTACGGCCAAGAATATTTGTGTATTCATTAATGGTCATGAGCATGCCAACAACTGTCCATCAATGCACTACGACAAATGAGACTTTTACCACATCATTTGTAACATTACGATCATGATTACACCATAATCCCTGGTCATAATCATACCAAGTCCATCTATGCACTATAGGCCACAGATGACTTTCAAAAATATAAATAAGAGGATGATGACAATGATATAAGAATTCAATAAAACAAGTTCAAGAATTATTTTATCCAGGAATTATTAACGTCCAAATTGTCAACACGATACTGTTTTGTGGTGTAAAATTCAAGAATGCTCAGAAGAATATTTCCATGAAAGGATACTGGATGAAGCGCAAATATCAAGGATATTCCACTAATTTCATGGAGTATAGAAGTCATAATTTTAATCAACTGAGTAATACCGAATACAATAACAAAAGATATCACCATGCATGCGATAAAGACCGCACAAACAGGTTATTCCCGCAGAATAATAATAACGGAACCAGGTCAGGTGAAATTCACACCGACAGGATGTTCCAACAGAATAATAAATGCGGAATAGTAAATGATGGAACCAGGTCCGGCGTATAGTACAGACAGGATATTCCGACAGAATAATAAAGACGAAATAATAAAAATGGAACCAGGTCCGGCGTATAGCACAGACAGGATATTCCGACAGAATAATAGAAGAATGTCACCAAGTATAGGGTAGACCGCGTATACAGGTTATTCCAACAGAATAATAAGAAATGGAATAACAACAGTTCTCTTCATGAATAAGAAAGAATAACACCCCTTACGGGTACAACAAATAATATTCCCTACCTTAGAAGAACTGGATATAAGTGAAGTAGCAGAATACTTTTCTTCTTTCTCTCTATAGTTTCTCTCTCTAGAGCTTCAGCGAATTCGTAAGAAATAATGAAGGAATGAGCTTTCTATTTATAGAAAAACTGAGGGTGGCTCTTGGTCTTAACGAAGGGTCAAAATGACTCTTGGTAATATTGAAGAGACAACTACTATTTGTGAAGGGGTAATTAACCCTTGGAACATCGAAGAGGCAATTAACTCTTGGTAATATTAAAGGGACAACTACTATTGACGAAGGTAATTACTATTGACGAAGGTAATTACTATTGAAGAAGGTAAATACTATTGACGAAGGTAATTACTATTGACGAAGGTAATTACTATTGACGAAGGTAATTACTATTTACGAAGGTAATTACTATTTACGAAAATAATTACTATTTACGAAAGAGACTCTTAGATGACGACATATGGCCCCCCATAAATAATTAAACTTATCACCAACGTCTAATAATAGACTCTTTATATACATTAAGGATTGAATAAAAATTACCAAAAATCATTTTATTTTTTTTAACCAACACATATTTAATCTTTCAACAATTATTAATCATTATAACTTGTCGTCTCAATTATTGTTTAACTAATATAACATATTATACAGATGATACTGTGACAATAATTGAATCAATAATATAAAAGATATGATGCAGCAATTACTGTAGAAATAATTGAGTATAGCTGAATGACTTCTCACGTAAGCATCAATAATCAATACTGTGTGCTACTATGCAACCACGTATATTACTGTACTTTTACTACCGAGTAGTTCAACAGTTTTAACGGTAACACCTTCGCCGTTATTTTCATAAAGTATTTTTGTCGTTTTCTCATTCCGACAATAATTCCGTTGTGGGGTCCACCAATGATTGTGCCATCGTACGAATATTCCCCGATAAAAATAATATTCCCCGACCAAACGAATATTTTATAACAACTTGCGTACTTTGCAATATTTATAAATATTACCCACAACTATAACATTATATCAAATCCACACCATAATTTTCAAAAATATAATTCGAGAAAATTAAATATTTATTCATAAAATCTGGGTCTCACACATAAGTTTTATTCGTTTCCTTTAGGATTTACTCATCACCACATCACGCAAAGCAGATATCTTTCAGTTTTGGTTTATTCCATTTCATCAACAAAATCAGCATATGTTCTTTTTTTATTTTTTCTCTGTTCTATTCTAATTTTTCATTTTCTCTTTCTAATATTTCACTCTTTACTTGAAGAATCCTAGCAAGGATGGTATAGGTACGGATTGAGAAATTAAGATCAAACGATGGGTGGCTTTTTGGTTTTAATTCTCCATCGCTTGAGTGATATTGGGGATTGGTTTTGAAACCAATTAATTGAAAATTTGAAGCAGTAAAATAAACTTGTTTTTAATTGAAGGTGAAAATTTAAAGATTTATGCTGTGATTATGAACAAAAACTCTAATTAGACATGAAAATTGAATATGAGTGTATTTAAATTTCACCAGTTTGTATCGTGGGGTTAAAAATACAAACATGTGAAATTCAAATACACTCATATTCAATTTTCATGTCAACATAAAAAAGTTCAATTATGAAATTTGAGATAAAATTAGTTAGAGTTTAGGGAAGAAAGGGGTGTTTGTTGATGGTGATGGAGGAGTTGAAGATGATGATAGTAATAGTGACGGGGTGATGGTGTCGTCGTGGTGGTCTGGATATGACGGGGCGATGTGCAACAGTTGTAGTGGTCAGGGATAGCGGTGATGGTGCAGATGGAGGTGATTTTTTGGGTTTGAGTGTTGGTAACATCTGTAATTATGGATACAAAATCAATTTATAGTATTGAATAAGTTATTTTTATTCAAAAAAATAGTCAATTGATGGGGTCCTATTTGAATTTAATTTTTTATCTTAACGATTTAGAAACTTTCAAAGATGGTGTTTGTTTGTGTTTGAATGCCTTTTAATTCACATGTTTCTAACTTGGTTAGAGACAAATCTTGTTTGGTAAAAAAAAATTGCGTCTTAATGTCTCTTAATCGTTAAGACATAAACTCAAATCTTAACTATTAAGACCCATCTCTTAATAGTTTATTTAAAATTTATGGACAAAAATAGTCTTAATAAATATTGTACTCCTTCAATTTCAAATTTTAAAATAATTCAAATAATTTTTTTAAATAACTCAGATGGTTAAAATGATAAAATAGTGTCATTCTAATTTTTTACACTTTTTAGTTATTAAACAGTTTTTTAGATTCGAATGTTATTTTATTCAAATGATCTAATTTATTAACCATTCAGATCTTACTTACTCAATTTTATCAAACATTAATATTTACAAAAAGCCTCCATATTGGTATGCACATCCGTGTTTTTTTACACAGTCTCCAAAACGACGTCGTTTTGGAGACTTGTTTAAAAAAAAGACGGCTTCTCTCCCTTCTCCTCCTCAATCGTGTATCATCTCCTCCCATCTCCTCCCCAGTCGCATAAGGGCTTCTCCTCTCAAATCCGCTTCCGCATATGGAAATTACCCCTACCACTGTCGCCACCGCCGCTGCGATTACCATCGCGACTTTAAACCAATAGAAAAACACAGCTGCTCATCAGTTCGATCTCGACTTCTATTTCAAACCTACTTGATTCACACTTCGATTCGATAAGGGTTTAACCTCAGATGATTTCTAGGGTTTATGTGATCCCTTTAAAAGTGATGTTGCGATTTGGTGAATTTTTAATGGGTTTTTTCACCACGATTGTTCCTCTGTTCTTCTGCAACAATTGTGAAACAATTAATTTTTGTTTAATTTGTCATTTAGCTTTAATTTATCACTTGATTAGTATTACACATATATACACAGTCCTTGATTCACACATAGTTATATAGAAAGACACATGAAAGTAATCATTTAGTATACAATTGGTTCCTTAAGAATTCCCTTAGTATTTTTTAAAGTTCGAAATTACCAAATATTACTTCTTGGTCTCTTAATAATATAGGACTATTTGTTGAACGAAGTTTCCTCTCTTTCCTTCCTCACTTCGTTAAATTTATTTGTATTGGATTTTTCTGTGAGACCCCGAATTTTATGAAATAAAAGTATTCAATTTTTCTATTTTGGTAAATAGTTAAATTGATAAAAGTTTAAAGTTAAGGGTGATATGTGAAATTTTTTTAAAGTAGACAAGTTGTCATAAAATACCCGGTTAATATTCACTCTAGTATTGTTCACTCGAGTATTTGGGGCACTTTTTGTGTCGGAGTACTATTCACGAGTTACTATTCACGGGTTACTATTCACCTAAATTACTATTCACCCGAATATTACTCACTCGGGTATTTGGGGTATTTTTGTGTTGGAGTACTATTCACAGGGTACTATTCTCGAAGTACTATTCACGGGATACTATTCACCTAAAAAATATATTTCTTTTCGGTCCAAATTATTTTTGGATACAATATTATTCCATGAGGAGATGTGCTAATTTTTCAGACCGTTGATTGAAATTATAATAGTAAATCAATATGGACCGTTGATTTAAAGTTTTAATAGTAACTTGTACCTTCAGTTTTCCAAGTGTTATTTGTTCATTCAGTTTTCCAAGAGTTATTTGTCCCTTCAGTTTTCCAATCGTTATTTGCCCCTTCGATGTTTCAAGAGTTATTTGCCCCTTCGGTGTTTCAAGAGTTAATTGCCCCTTCGCAAATAGTAGTTGTCTCTTCGATATTACCAAGAATCATTTTGACCCTTCGTTAAGACCAAGAGTCACTTTCAGTTCTTCTAAAAATAGAAACTTATTCCTTCATTATTTCTTACGAATTCTTTGAAACTCTAGAGAGAGAAACTATAGAGAGAAAGAAAAAAAGTATTCTGCTACTTCACTACTCCAAATCCAGTTTCTTCTAAGGTAAGAGAGATTATTTGTTGTACTCGTAAGGGGTATTATTTCTTTTTGAAGAGAACTTCTGTTATTCCATTCTTTATTATTCTGTTGGAATAACCTGTATACGCGGGCTAACCTATACTTGGTGAAATTCTTCTATTATTTCATTCTTTATCATTATGTTGGAATAACCTGTCTATGCGAAGTACCGCATACATGGTGAAATTCTTCTAATATTCCGTTCTTTATTATTCTGTCGAAATATCCTGTCTGTGCGTTTACGCCGGACCTGGTTCCATTATTTATTATTATGTCGGAATATCCTGTCTGTGCGTTTACGCCGGACCTGGTTCCATTATTTATTATTCTGTCAGAATATCTTGTATGTGCGTTTACACCGGACCTGGTTCTATTATTTAATATTCTGTCGGAATATCTTGTCTGTGTGTTTACGCCGGACCTGGTTCTATTATTTATTATTCTGTCAGAATATCCTGTCTATGCGTTTACGCCGGACCCGGTTCCATTATTTATTATTCTGTTGGGAGTAACATGTCTGTGCGGATTACGCACGCATGGTGAAATTCTTCTGTTATTCCATTCTTTATTATTATGTTGGAATAACTTATCTATGCGAAGTACTACATACATGGTGAAATTCTTTTATTATTTCATTCTTTATTATTATGTTGGAATAACCTGTCTATGCGAAGTACTGCATACATGGTGAAATTCTTTTATTATTCCATTCTTTATTATACTGTTGGTTATTGGTTTTACAGTTGTATGTCTTTGGCCTGTAGTGCAAAGATGATATGTTGTTGAATATATTTGGCATGTAGTGCAAATATGATCTGTTGTTTGATAGCTTTGATCTGTAGTGCGAAGATGGACAAGTGTATGACATGATCATGACAACTAGTGATACTAACGAATATCCTTGGTCGTAGTTCATGGATAATTCAATGATGTAATTGGCAGGATCATGACCATTAGTTAACAGTTGAATGTCTTTGGCCGTAGTGCACTGATAGACAATTGATTGGTATGATCATGACCATTGGTTTTATAGTTGAATATCTTTGGCCCGTAGTGCAAAGATAGACAACTGATTGGTATGATAATTGTTATTATATTTGAATATCTTCAGCCTTTGGGGTAAGGATATTTGTGAAGCCCCCAAAATTAGGTATACATCACCCATCTTGGGTCGTTAGATACATGGTACAAAATTCAAAAACAACTTACTAATACAACTGTCGTATACAATACGACAAAATATAACTGTGAGTTTGAATACAATTATTGTCTACTAGAGATTATACAAACTCAAAAGGAGTCCTCATTACAATTATTAACACACTATTTCACAGAATAGTAAGGACTACTAATACTATCTTCTGGACCGTCACTCCGTTCTCCGACTAGTCCCTGCTATGTTCTCATTTCTCGAAGAGAACAATGAAAGAATTAGTGAGCTCAACTAGCCCAGTAAGAAATATTAAGACTAAGATAATGCAGAAGAAATTATCGTTAGCCTTCAACAGTGTTAAACTAATAAAATATAACAACATAAAGTTTAACTGCAGCGGAACAAACAATCCATTAAAAGAGTCAAGTAGAGAATAAAATCTACTATCTTTTATAATTTAAAAAGTTTTTCATGACTTTTATCGCTGGGACTCAGCTTAATAAATAATCCACATCATCGAATCACCCATGCACTATGTCCAAGGATATTCTTTAGTATCACGACCACAAATTATCTATGCACTACAGCCAAGGACATTCGTGTATTCATTAATGGTCATGAATCATGCCAACAACTGTCCATCAATGCACTACGGGCCAATGATAATTTTTACCACATCATTTGTAACATTACGGTCATGATTACACCGAATAATCCCTGGTCATAATCATACCAGGTCCATCTATGCACTACATGCCACATATGACTTTCAACATAATATAAATACGAGGATGATGACAATGATATAAGAATTCAATAAAAACAAGTTCAATAATTAATTTATTCAGAAACTAATAATGTCCAAATTGTCAACATGATACTGCTTTGTAGAGTAAAATTCAAGAATGATCAGAAGAATATTTCCATGAAAAGTTACTGGATGACGCGCAAATATCAAGGATATTCTACTAATTTCATGGAGTATAGAAGTCAAAACTTTAACCAACTGAGTATAATAAAGAATGAAATAACAAAAGAAATCACCATGCATGCGGTACTTCGCATAGACAGGTTATTCCAAAAGAATAATAATAACGGAACCAGGTCAGGCAAAATTTGCACAGACAGGATGTTCTAACAGAATAAAAATAAAGACGGAACCATGTCCGGTGTAAAACACACAGACAGAATGTTCCAACAAAATAATAATAAAGACGGATCCAGGTCCGGTGTAAAACACACAGACAGGATGTTCCAACAGAATAATAATAAAGACGGAACCAGGTCCGGTCTAAAACAAACAAACAGGATGTTCCAACAGAATAATAGAAGAATGTCACCAAGTATAGGGTAAACCGCGTATACAGGTTATTCCAACAGAATAATAAGCAATGGAATAACAACAGTTCTCTTCATGAATAAGAAAGAATAACACCCCTTACATTAGTAGGAGATTGAATACTGCAGTAGTGTAGTAATAGAATACTCTTTTTCTTTCTCTCTTATTCTCTCTATACTTTCTCTCTCTATAGCTTGAATGAATTTGTGAAAAATAATGAAGCACTAGGCCTCTATTTATAGAAGATTTCTAGCTTAGCACTTGAAATATAAAAAGGCAAGTGGCTTGACGACTGGTGATGTGAAAAGAAAAGTGGTTTGACGCATGTAATGTGAAACACCAAGTGGTTTGACGCCTGTAATGTGAAACGACAATTGGTTCGACGTCCTGTAATATGAAACGGCAAGTGGTTTGACGTCTGGTAAAGGTAATTACTATTGACGAAGGTAATTACTATTGATGAAGGTAATTACTATTGACTAAGAGACTCTTAGATGATGACATATGGGCCCCCCATAAAATAACCAAACTTAACACAAACGTCTCATAATAGACTCTTTATATACATCAAGGATTGAATAAATATTACCACAAATCATTTTATTTTTAATCGACACATATTTAATCTTTCAACAATTATTAATCATTTATAACTTGTCGTCTCAATTATTGTGAAACCCCAGATTTTATGAATAAAGAATTAATTTTTTTGAAATAATTTTTTATATTATGGTGTTGATTTGATGTAATGTTATAGTTGTGGGTAGTATTTATAAATTCTGCAAAGTATGCAAGTTATTATATTATATTCGATTGGTCGGATAATATTCATTTTAGCAGGGAATATTCGTACAACGGCGTGATCATTGGTGGACCCCACAACAGAATTATTGTCGGATTGAGAAAACGACAAAAGTATTTTTATAAAAATAACGGCGGAAGTTTTAACGTTGATACTGTTGAACTGCTCGGTAGTAAAAATACAGTAATACGCGTGGTTGCATAGTAGCACGCGGTATTGATTATTAATGTTTACGTGAGAATTCATTCAGTCTTATTCAATTATTGCTATAGTAATTGTTGCATAGTATCTCACGTTATTTGATTCAATTATTGTCGATATTTTATATATTGTTAAAATTAATAATTGAGACGACAACGTTATTAATATTATTATTTGCAATATTAATGATGTCTAGAAGTTCTGTCAAGGAGAGGTTTGGTCACCTTTACCCATTTTTCAAAATATTCAGTAGAATTTTTTTTATAAAGGTGGGGACCACATATGGGGCTCACATGTGATGTATGAAATCTAAAAATTGGGTGGAGGAAAGTTATATTATATTATAGATATATATTTGATAGTAGATGTTGGGTGGAGGAAAGTTTTATTATTATATATATATATTTGATAGTGGATGTTGGTGGAAGAAAGTTTTATTATATATATATATATATATATATATATATATATTATATTTAATAGTTTTATGGACCGTACGATTAAAAGTGAATCAATCTGGATCGTTCATGAATTAGTTACTATGCAATCCATTCTTCTATAAATAGAAGCTCATTCATTCATTATTTTTTACGAATTCACTGAAACTCTAGAGAGAAAAATTATAGAGAAACTATAGAAAATATTTCTGCTACTTAACTACTCTTATATTCAGTTCTTTTACAGTAAGGGGTGTTATTCTTTCTTATTCATGAAGAGAACTGTTGTTATTTCATTGTTTATTATTCTGTTAAAATAACCTGTATACGCGGGCTACCCTATACATGGCGACATTCTTCTAATATTCCTTTCTTTATTATTTTGTCAGAATATCCTGTCTGTGCAGTTTACGCCTGACCTGGTTCCATTATTTATTATTCTGTCGGAATATCCTGTCTGTGCGTTTACGCCGGACCTGGTTCCATTATTATTATTCTGTCGAAATATCATGTCTGTGCGTTTACACCGGACCTGGTTCCATCCTTTATTATTCTGTTGGAATAACCTGCCTGTGCGGTCTATCGCATGCATGGTGATTTCTTTTGTTATTCCATTCTTTATTATACTCAATTTGTTAAAACTTTGACTTCTATACCAATGAAATTAGTGGAATATCTTTGATATTTGCGCTTCATCCAGTATCTTTTCATGAAAATATTCTTCTCAATATTCTTGAATTTTAGTCTACAAAGCAGTATCATGTTGACAATTTGGACGTTATCAGTTCCTAGATAAATTAATTCTTGAACTTGTTTTATTGAATTCTTATATCATTGTCATCATCCTCATGTTTATGTTTTTGAAAGTCATCTGTGGTATGTAGTGCATAGATGGACTTGGTATGATTATGACCATGGATTATTCGATGTAATCATGATCGTAATGTTCCAATTGATGTGGTAAAAGTCCTCATTGGCCCGTAGTGCATTGATGGACAGTTGTTGGCATGATCATGACCATTAATGAATACACAAATATTCTTGGCCCGTAGTGCATGGATAATTGTGGTCGTGATACTAAAGAATATCCTTGACCGTAGTGCAGGGGTGATTCGATGATATGGATAATTTATTAAGCTGAGTCTCAGCGATAACAGTGATGAAAAACCTTTTTAATCATAAAAGATAATAGATTTTATTTTCTACTTGACTCTTTTAATGGATTGCTTGTTCCGCTGCAGTTATACTTGATGTCTATTATATTTTATAAGTTTAAAATTGTTGGAGACTAATGATAATTTATTCTGCATTATTCTCTTACTGGCTAGTTGAGCTCACCCTTTCTTTCACTATTCTCTTCAGGAAATGAGAATATAGTTGGGACGAGTCGGGGAACGGAGTGATGGTCCAAAGGGTAACATTAGTAGTCCTCACTATTCTGTGAAATAGCGTGATAATAATTGTAATGAGGACTCCTTTTGAGTTTGTATAATCTCTAGTAGACAATATTTGTATTCAAATTTACAGTTTATGTTTTGTCATATTGTACACGACAGTTGTATTAGTAAGTTGTATTTGAATTCTGTACCATGTATCTGGCGACCCAAGATGGGTGATGTATACCTAATTTTGGGGGCGTCACAGTTGGTATCAAAGCTTAGGGATATGATCCCTGGCTAAGATGTGAGACAAGAACTAGGAGGGGAGAGACGGGAAATTCCTTTGCTAGTATGACCTACCTAAGTTTATGTGGTATTTAATTGGTCGGTCAGAGTATAGGGATAATATGTGATATGGTATTTAACCCTTGTTTTGTGGCAGTATTTGAAAATGGCATCCGAGAATGTTGAGAACATCAATGGAGCACAGGAGACCGTTGAGTCTCCACAGATCAATAATCAGGACAATGTGGAACATGATGGCGATAATCCTCCTGTAAACAACAACACTGATCAATTGACGAACGACGGTACGTTTAGGAGCTTTTTAGAATTCGTGCAACATCAGGCGAAGGCGGCTCCTGTTCATAATGCAAGTAAAAACAATGGCAACCCACGGTTGGTCACCGCTAAGCAGTTCAAGGAGCTGGGACCACCGGAGTGTTTGGGAAAGCCAGAACCACTTAAGGTGGAGACGTGGTTAAAGCAGATCACCAAGATATTTGATGTCTTGGGATGCTCCGAGGAGCAAAAGGTTCCTTTTGCCACCTTTCTGTTGCATGAAGAAGCAGATCATTGGTGGGAATCTGTAAAACGTACCCAGACTGATGCACTCAAGATGTCTTGGGAGAAGTTCCAAGAGCTGTTCAACGACAAGTACTTTCCCGAAAGTATTCGTCACATGAAGGAGGTAGAGTTTATCAAGCTGGAACAAAATAATATGACCGTGTTGCAGTACGAGGCTAAGTTTGCGGAGTTGTCCCAGTTTGCATCCCATTTGGTCGATAATGAGGAGCGAATGGCGCGAATATTTCTGCGAGATTTGAAACCCGATATACGTCAATACCTCATTTCTCATAAACTTTGTTTATATTCAGATATTGTGAATAAGGCTTAGTTAGTGGAGCGCGATAATGAGTCATCACAACCAAAAGGTAATGACCAGCAACATGATAATAATCATACTGGTGGCAACGGCCATCGGAACAATGATAACCATCGCGGGGGAAATTATCATACCAAGAATGGTAACCACTTCGGTGGTAATCATGGCCAAGATAATAGAAATGGACATTTCAAGAAGAGAAGGTTCAATAATGGTGGAAAGACAGGAGCACCAACACCCGTTTCAAAGGAAGAAGAACGACCACTGGTCGTATGTTTCAAATGCGGACAGGAGGGACACATCCGTCCAAATTGTACGCAGCAATCCAAATCGTGTTTTAATTGCAAAAGAGAAGGTCACCTAGCTCGATTTTGTCGTATGGTGAAGTCAAGTCCAGCTGGGATAGTGATGCCAAAGGATGTCCCAGACAAGCCAAAGCCGGTAGTTTAAGAGTGAACGTTTTTTTCTTGTGACGAGGAACCTGAATAAAATTATCACGGGAATGTTAGTCATAAACTCTTGCAAAGTCTATACCGTGTTAGATACCTGTTCTACTCACTCTTTTATTTCACCTAGTTGTGTTTAATGTTTGAATTTAACTCTGGAGAAGTTAGACTTTGATGTATCTATTGAAACTCAGTTGGGAGAAACCTTCGTTACATCCACTATTTATAAATCTTGTTTAAATCAACACTTTCACGTTACCTGTCGATCGTATCTCTTTGAAAAATACTTGCCTTTGATGTGATTTTAGGAATCAGTTGGTTAACTACTCATCATGCTTTTTGTAAGGTTATTAGCCTTCATACTCCTAACCAACCTGTTATGCGAATTCAAGCAACCAAACCACTAAAGTCAATCATTGTCATATCAAGCCAAAAGTAAAAAGCCTCGAGCCTTTCGCTGGTGACTTCCAAGTCTAGGAATACACCGAAGCCAAACTTTCTGTAGGCGACACCGTGAATGACGATGGTAAGTTGATAGGTATCAATGTGACGTACTATCCAAGTCTTGAATGAGAGTAACAGTTTTGAATGATATTTCTATCATTAATAAATCTCTTGACGTATTCCAGAAGACTTCTTAGCCTACCCCAGAGCGTGAAATCGAATTTTGTATTGACACCAGTACAAAACCCATTTCTTAAACCCTCCAAATATTTCTTCAACTAAAACGAACGTAACATGCGCCAAAGACGTTGACTCGAGCTGTTGAAGATTACGATCGTACTATTCAATATCATCGTGGAAGAGCGAACATGGTAGCTGACGTATTGAGTAGAAGATCATATGCGTTTATAAGTGCGATGTTGTTAACACAAAGACTCATTTCGTATAACTTGCAAATGATGAAGATAGAGTTAAAGACTCTAGGGACCCACGTGAAGATAACGAATATACGAGTAAAATCGACTTTAATCGATAAAGTTAAAGACGCTCAAGCTACATACCCGAATCTGATGAATGTAAAGAAGAAGGTTCAAGAGGGTGTTATTCTAGAAGCAAGAGTTGCTGAAGAGAGGAAATCTCAACCCTCCATTTAATTGGCCCATTTGAAATCCTAGATTGAGTAGGAACTGTGGCTTATAGACTCGTTTTACCGCCAAGTATGTCGCGTGCTCATAACATTTTTAACGTATCAATGTTACGTAAATATGTGGATGACCCGAACCACATTATTAATTTAGAATCGGACGAGATAGCGGATGATTTAACGTATGAGATCTCGTGTTAAATTCTTGGATAAGAAGAATCGTATCCAACACTCAAGGGTTATATCTCAAGAGTTAGAATCTGAAATGAAGTCAAGATATCCTCACCTGTTCGACATACCAGATACGTACGTAAATTTCGAGGGCGAAATTCCATAAGGAGGGGAGATTGTGAAACCCCAGATTTTATGAATAAAGAATTAATTTTCTTGAAATAATTTTTTATATTATGGTGTTGATTTGATGTAATGTTATAGTTGTGGGTAATATTTATAAATTCTGCAAAGTATGCAAGTTGTTATATTATATTCGATTGGTCAGAGAATATTCGTTTTAGCAGAGAATATTCGTACAATGACGCAATCATTGGTGGACCCCACAACAAAATTATTGTCGGATTGAGAAAACGACAAAAGTATTTTTATAAAAATAACGGCGGAAGTTTTACCGTTGATACTGTTGAACTACTCGGTAGTAAAAATATAGTAATATGCGTGGTTGTATAGTAGCACGCGATATTGATTATTGATGCTTACGTGAGAAGTCATTCAGTCTTGTTCAATTATTGCTATAGTAATTGTTGCATAGTATCTCACGTTATTTGATTCAATTATTAATATTATTATTTGCAATATTATTATTTTGCGGGCATCACATGTGGTTTATCGCATGAATGGTGATTTTTTTGTTATTCCATTCTTTATTATACTTCGTTGGTTAAAACTTTGACTTCTATACCCATGAAATTAGTGGAATATCTTTGATATTTGCGCTTCATCCAATATCTTTTCATGAAAATATTCTTCTTATCATTCTTGAATTTTACTTTACAAAGCAGTATCATATTGACAATTTGGACGTTATCAGTTCCTAGATAAATTAATTCTTGAACTTGTTTTATTGAATTCTTATATCTTGTCATCATCTTCATGTTTATATTTTTGAAAGTCATATGTGGCATGTAGTGCATAGATGGACTTGATATGATTATGATCAGGAATTATTTGGTGTAATCATGACCGTAATATTCCAATTGATGTGGTAAAAGTCCTCATTGGCCCGTAGTGCATTGATGGACAGTTGTTGGCATGATCATGACCATTAATGAATACACAAATATTCTTGGCCCGTAGTGCATGGATAATTGTGATCGTGATACTAGAGAATATCCTTGACCGTAATGCAGGGGTGATTCGATGATGTGGATTATTTATTAAGCTGAGTATCAGCGATAACAGTGATGAAAAACCTTTTTAATCATAAAAGATAGTAGATTTTATTTTCTATTTGACTCTTTTAATGGATTGCTTGTTCCGCTGCAGTTAAACTTGATGTCTATTATATTTTATCAGTTTAACATTGTTGAGACTAATGATAATTTATTCTGCATTATCTTAGTCATAATATTTCTTATTGGGCTAGTTGAGCTCACCCTTTCTTTCACTATTCTCTTCAGGAAATGAGAATATAGCTGGGACGAGTCGGGGAACGGAGTGATGGTCTAGAGGGTAACATTAGTAGTCCTCACTATTCTGTAAAATAGTGTGATAATAATTGAAATGAAGACTCCTTTTGAGTTTGTATAATCTCTAGTAGACAATATTTGTATTCAAACTTACAGTTTATGTTTTGTCGTATTGTACACGACAGTTGTATTAGTAAGTTGTATTTGAATTCTGTACCATGTATCTGGCGACCCAAGATGGGTGATGTATCCCTAATTTTGGGGGCGTCACAATTATTGATTTAATAATATAACATATTATACAAATGATATTGTGACAATAATTGAATCAATAATATAAGAGATATGATGCAGCAATTACTGTAGCAATAATTTAGTATAGCTGAGTGACTTCTCACGTAAGCATCAATAATCAATACCGTGTGCTACTATGCAACCACGCGTATTACTGTACTTTTACTACCGGGTAGTTCAACAGTTTTAACGGTAACACATCCGTCGTTATTTTCATAAAGTATTTTTATCGTTTTCTCAATCCGACAATAATTCTGTCGTGGGGTCCACCAATGATTGTGCCGTCGTACGAATATTTTCCGACAAAAAAAATATTCCCCGACCAAACAAATATTTTATAACAACTTGTTTACTTTGCAAAATTTATAAATATTACTCACAACTATAATATTATATCAAATTTATTCTATAATATTCAAAAATAATATTTATAAAAAATTTATCTTTATTTATAAAAATTGGACTCATATATTAGTAGATGTGAACAACATGAGAATTAGTTGGAATATTTTGACAGAAGTTTACCGTTTACGTCTAACCAAGAAATATATGACTGATTGTACAGTATTTATAGTAACAAAATTTTGAATCAGCACTAATATTTACTTAATTTGTTGGATTAGACTGACAACAAAGGAAACTTTTTGGATTAAGATGCAACTTATGTACTCTTAAACATCCACGTTGCCCTTAAACTAGACTACCTAGCTAGAAGAACTACATTTGGTTCCAATAGCATGTTCCAAACACCTTACACTTTCAAAATACTCAACTTGACCATTTATCAAATTAATTACTTCTTGATTGGGTATCTAGCTACTACCAGTACTAATTAATTACTAATACAACAACTACTTCTACTAGTCCTCTTCCTCCACTCCCCTTCATACATCACTACTACTAGGACTAATTAATTACTCACAAAACTAAAAAATTAAGCTACAACCTAAGACATGCTCTGTTTCTAGAAAATTAAGCTACAAATCAAACCAAGTAATAATTAATTAATTAATTTCTGGCTTCAAATTTATTGTCGCTATTCTAATAATTAATATCCCATGTTTAATTTATGGCTTCAAATTTATTGTCGCTATCTTAATACTCCCTCCGTTCTTTAATATAAGTCAGTTTTAGAAAAATATTTTTGTTTCTTAATATAAGTCGTTTGAGAATTTCAAGTAAGCATGAATTGCTTAATTTCCAATATTACCCCAAATATTAAATACAACTTTGATTCTCTCACTATTTTTTGTCCAATAAATAACAATATTTTCTTCCAATACAAGAATAATATAGACAATTGATATTATAGTTAATGCTATACAATGCTTTTCTTAATACTTGTGCACAACTCTAAAACGACCTATATTAAAGAACGGATTAATATCCGATGTTTATTGTTCATCATTTAAGGTTAATTCTTGGTGTTTTGATAATTTAAATATAAATGATTACCTCCAACTTTGGAAATCAATACCTCAAAAAATAGAGAGAAATTGTGCTGAACAAATGTTGAGACTTGAAAAAAAGGTTTAAATATAAATTAGTACCCTAAACTATAGGTCATATTCCACTTCAATGATCCACCTTTCAATTTTATCAATTAGATAATTAAACTATCAATTTTTTAATTACAGCAAATTAATCACGCTACGTCAGAAATTACTGACGGTGGCTAATTGTGTGGATCTTAAACAGCTTATGTGGCAAAAAACTATTTTTTATTCATTACATAAACAAATCTGTTTAAATAAAGGACAAAATTGTCAAAACACATTAACATAACAAATAATAAACCCAGATCTGTACAACCATCATCTTCTTCAACCTCTTCGTTCACCAAACCCCAAACCCAGTCAACTCACCGATTCATATGCATCTCAGATCGAAAAATCCATTTCCCGTTCATATGCATCTCATATGACCGAAATTCAAAAGCCAGACCGTAATTCAAAAGCCAGACCGTAATTCAAAAAATCGTTCATATGCATCTCATTCGTTCATATGCTTTTATCAACACATGAAAATTAAAAACTTTCAGCAATCACTTAATTACAGATATAAATGTATAAAACCCAATAACAAGCTAATAAAAGGTACTGACTGAAACGGCGTCAGTAATTTTGATGGCGGCTTTGGTATCTTCATGAATCTTCTGAATACGAGTTCCTCCTTTCCCAATTACCTTCCCAATCTGTCTAGACGGTAGCATTATTCGATACAACACGTCCCGCGGCACCACCACCCGCTGCTTCAGCAGCGGAACCTCACCGATGGTTCCCTCCGCCACTGCGTATCTGTCATCGCGTGGACGCTTCGCCTTCGCGTATCAGTTCAGATCTTCAGCTGCTGTAGGAGGAGGATGAGCAAGGTAGATGAGTTCGGGGACAAGAGAGAGCTTCAGTTGTGGGGAGGGATTGCTCCGTGTTTTCAAGTTTTCAATCTGAAAAGCGCTAGGTTTTTTCGTTCGATTTGGGGAGAGCTAGTCTTGATCGATCAATTGTAATGGATTGTAATGATATATGTTTGTTTTATTTTAATTAGAAATGTTAAAGTAGATTTTGATTATTTTACCTTTTATTTAAACAGATTTATTTATTTAATAATTAAAAAATAGTTTTTTTTATCATATAAACTTTTTCAAGGCTCCATACAATTAGTCACGTCAGTAATTTTTGACGTGACATGTTTAATTTATTGTAATTAGAAAAAATTGATAGTTTAATCATCTAATTGACAAAATTAAAAGGTGAATCACCGAAGTAAAATATGACCTATAATTTAGAGTATTAATTCATATTTAAGCCAAAAAAAATATGCTCATGAAAAAGAAAAAAGAGTTCAAGGGTAATATAGTAAAATAATGTTATTAAGACATTTTGAAAAATTTAATTATCAAATAATATTTGTCTAAATATCTAAATCTATCTAATAAAATACAAATGATTTTGAATTTTTCGTTCACTCAATAAATCATCTGGGCCGTCCAAAGTTTGGGATAAATCCCACCGTTCATACATCTATCTAATAAAATACATCTATCTAATAATCTAATAATAATTTAATAAAATACAAATGACTTTAAATTTTCCGCTCACTCAATAAATTATTTTGGTCGTTCAAAATTTGAGATAAATCATATTGTTCCTACAGTGCCGAAGGCACGGGACCCAGCTAGTTGTTAATATCAATTTTATCAAACACCACTAATTCTCTCATAATAAATTACTTTAAAGATGCGGGTTTTAAATATAACCAAACACATGTAATAATAACAATATCAGTGGAAAAGGACAAAATAACAATAATACTACTCCCAAATTAGGCCTATAATCTCTTCAATACGAGAGTATCCAACAGCCTCGAGGTTTTTTACTCGACAGAGAGCGAGGAAAACAAAAGAGGAAGAGCGAAATATAGGACAAGGATTGAACAGAGCAAATCAAAAACCCTAGGAACGACAATCAGTTGTATGAGGTTCGTTCATCACTATAATCTTTCAGTCCGGGTTGTAATTCGTAGTTACAGACTTACAGTTGAGCTGTAAATAATGCTTGAAGTTAGTGTAATTCGTAATCCGATATCCATTGTATGTTTGCCTTCGTTGGCTTACTTGATTTGTGCGATTGATTCTACTTACAAATGCTATATTATAAACTCTACAATAAGATCTGGTTCACTTTAGTTTATTAAGATTAAAAAAATCCTTTGATACTTGATTTAAAATGAAATCCATATGAAAATGAAGATTCATTTTATTATTACAATCACACACTAATATAGAGATAGTTCTCTCTATTTATACATGTAAACTGCTTACATTAGAGGCTAATTATCAAACTAATTGTATTACAAAAATGCCATAAACAGAACTAGCATAAGCCACTGTCATGAATTTGATTGTGTTGGCTGAGGGCTTGTGACGCTCAAAATGAGGGGTTTGAGGCTGAGCTAGAAACTGACTTGGAATATGAACACCATAACTAATGTCAGGTCTAGTTATAGTAAGATATACTAGCCTGCCTACCAATCTTCGGTAGGCATTGCTGTCATAAGCCGAGAGAAGATCCCATTTATCTGAGGCAAGCTGATGATGTTGATCCATAGGAATAACACTGGGTTTAGAACCTTAAAGACCAGTTTTTTGTAAGATATCAAGAACATATTTCCTTTGATTAATATAAATACTAGTATCATTCCTTGCATTCTCTAAACCCAAAAAATATTTCAAAGATCCCAAGTCTTTAATCTTAAACCAAGTGTTAAGAAAATACTTGATAGTAGTAATAGTAGAAGCATTGTTTCGTGTGATGATAATGTTATAAACATAAACAAGGAGAGCAGTAAATGAGGAACCCTTGGTTGGAACAAATAGAGAATGATTACTTTTTGATTGAATAAATTCATAACTAAGAAGCACACTTGACAATTTTGAAAACCACTGTCTTGTAGCTTGTTTGAGCCCATACAATGATTTTATTAATTTGCAAACCACGGGAGCAGAAGAATTATCTAGACATTGAAATCCAGAAGGTAAATCCATGTAGACATCCTCTTGTAAACCACCACGAAGGAAAGCGTTAGAAAATCTATTTGAGACAAATGCCACCTTTTAGTGGATGCCAATGCTAAAAGAAGTCTAACTGTAGTCATTTTGACTACGGAAGCAAAAGTTTCAAAATAGTCTTGGCCATGTGTTTGTGTAAAGCCTTTTGCCACCAACCTAACTTTTTACTTGTTGATAGAACTATTAGCAAGAAACTTGGTCCTATAGATCCATTTGCATCCAATAGTTTGATGTCCTTTAGGCAAGGAAGTCGATATCCAAGTCTGATTGGACTCTAAGGCTTGAATTTCATCGGCCATGACCTATTGCCAGTGAGAATGTTTCACAGCTTGAGCATAGGTTTTAGGTTCACAATGAGAAGATATAGCAGCTGCAAAGAGCTGATGTCTTGGGGTAAAGCTAGAATAAGAGATGTAATGAGGTAAAGGATATGAAGAGGAAACCTGTGCATCATAAGATACCTGTGCTGAAGTAGGAAGAGACTGAGTAAATATAGATGGTAAGCTTGTATAATCTTTAAACTTTGCAGGAAGTCTCTTAGATTTATGAGAAACATATTTATTCATAGAGGGAGAAACATGGGATACATCATTTGAGGCATCATTTAAAGAAGAAGAAGAGACACCACTAGAATTGGAAATATCCAATGAGGGCGACAAAGGTGAATTAAGTGAAGAATCTATTTCTGAGAATACAGGGCAACCATAGTAAATCATCAGTTTGGAGAATAAAAGGATCATGAGGAAATAAATAGCAATTAAAATACCACATGGTATTTGGCCCAGTGGTATGACTCGCCTCATGGTATCCATGAGGTCGAGGGTTCGATCCTTGGTGGCAACAAGGAGGGTGTGTGCGTGTCAATGTAGCAAAAGAAAAAAGAAAAAAGAGCAAAGAGCTTCCCTTTCTTGGTCGAGGGGTTTGGTTCGTCTTCCTACTTTCCTTTTTTAGTCGAATACCTCGCCAGTTCCATTTTCAGTCTTAGCCAAGTAGCCTTCTCTCATAAACTCTGGTTTATGGCAAAACCCTCTCCTTGTAGGTCTCGTACCCAAAGCCCTATCCCTGCCTGTGAGGTCAAGTATCTGAGGAATCTAAATCCCTTTCGAGTTTGTCCCTTGGAAACTCTCTATCTTCAGAGCCTCTTTCTGGTCGAGGGGTTGGGTTCATCCCTTGAAGTGGAGTTACTCTCCTACCCAATGAAACTCCGATTTATGTCACCTCTCCCAGGACGAAGTTAAACAGAGAAATTAGGGTGCCGAGGACAATCCGCGAACCCACGTTCATCAAGCGCTTCGCTGACATAAGTTGAGACCGAAAACCTCAGACCGATTGATCTAGGAACCTTTACCCGACAGACCAAACAAGGGATTCGCGCCTGCCACTCGTACCTATCAACCGAAGCCCCTCTGGCCCTAGGGAAGATATTTAACAAAGAAATCGTTTTAGAGATTGCCGTAAACAGGAACGCTTTACTTTTTAATTATGTACTATATGGCATATTCTTGTCCCGTACTCCACGCTATTTAAATTAAGGAACTAGCCTAGCTATTTCAGGGGGAAGCTCCTAACCTGTCAGTATGAGCACCGCATCGTATGTTCCCCCCTCACCCCGCAACTTCAATCCCTATATGCGCCTATTTCTGCTTCTTTCTTGTTGTATACTTTTTGTTATTACTCCTCTTTCTTTCTATAAGCTCTATTAACGCTCACCTCCAACCCAGGCCGGTGGAGTCGAGCTGGCCCAGATATAGTCTTTCAGTCCCTCTCTGATAAACAATACTACTCATAACGAAAAAGAGATTGATTTACAGACAGATATCGTGTGTACTGATTGACCAGACAGCTCAACCGTTGACCAGCCAACCGGCAAATATATTTTTACAGAAAGACCGGTGTGCCACACCTTCAACTCCAACTACTACAGGAAAGATTCCACCTCCCTCTCATGATAAAATTTGATCTCCTTCCATACTTCACAAGCAGCAGCTAGCTCCGGAAGCATGATAAATATGAAGAGGAAACTTGTGCATCATAAGATACCTGTGCTGAAGTAGGAAGAGACTGTAAATATAGCTGGTAAGCTTGTATAATCTTCAAACTTTGCAGGAAGTCTCTTAGATTTATGAGAAACATATCTATTCATAGAGGGAGAAGCATGAGATACATCATTAGAGGCATCATTTAAAGAAGAAGAAGAGACATAACTAGAATTGGAAATATCCAATGAGGGCGACAAAGGTGAATTAAGTGAAGAATCTATTTGTGAGAATACTGGGCAACCATAGTAGAATCATCAGTTTGGAGAATAAAAGGATCATGAGGAAATAAAGAGCAATTAAAATACCACATGGTATTTGGCCCAGTGTTATGACTCGCCTCATGGTATTCACAAGGTCTAGGGTTCGATCCTTGATGGCAACAAGGAGGGTGTGTGCGTGTGTCAATGTAGCAAAAGAAAAAAGAAAAAAGAGCAATTAATAGAAGAAGAGGAAGTGGTTGAAATATTTTGAAAAGGAAATTGGGTTTCATGAAAGACAACATCCTCTGAGTAGATAGATCAAATACTCTGTATCTTTTCTTTCCAAAAGAATAACCTAGAAAAACACACTTAGAAGCCCTTGGATCAAACTTAATTCTGTTATGGGATAAAGTAGAAACATAACACAAACAACCATAAGCCCCGAGATGAGTATAAGGAGGAGAGCCCATTAAAATTTCAACGGGAGTTTTGTAGTCTAAAATAGCAGTACGAAGCGTGTTGATAAGGTATGTAGCAGTAAGAAGACTATCACCCCAAAACTTAATAGCAAAGATGCTCGAAATTGTAAAGATCTAGCAACCTCAAGAAGATGTCTATGCTTCCTTTCAACAACTCCATTTTGTTGAGGAGTGTAGAGACAACTCGTTTGATGAATAATTCCCAGATGATCACGTAAGGAATTTAGAGTATTCTTTAAGAAATTCCATGCCATTATCAGTTCTAACAATCTGAATTGAGTTTTAACATAAGAGAGAAGATTTCATGAAGTCAGAAACTTGACTTTTAGAATGTAACATGTAAGTCCATGACTTTTAGAATGAAACATGTAAGTCCATGACTTTTAGAATGTAACATGTAAGTCCTTGTACATCTAGAAAAATCATCAACCGATGTGAAAATAAGAACAACCATCATGAGTGGGATACTTATATGGTCCCCAAAGATCACAATGTAACAATTGAAATAATTTAGTGGCTTTGGTAACACTATGAGGAAAAACAACTCGCGTTTGTTTAGCTAAAGGACATACATCATAAGTAAGAATACAATTATTCTAAAAAATGAAGAGAGGAAATTTTATTTAGAACATTGAGAGATGAATGACAAAATCTGAAATGCCACAATTGTTTTGATACAACTGAGTTTATAATGGAAGTAGAAATAACAGTACTAGAAGAAATATTACTAGAATTAAAGACCTTGGAAAATATACAAGCTGCCATCCAGACTACCAGTCCCTTTCAAAGTTCTCAACACATGGTCATGAAAAACACATTGGTGAGGAGAAAAGAGAACACAACAAGCATTATTCAAAGTCAATTTACTAACAGAAATCAAGTTGTATTGAAAGTCAGGAACATAGAGAACATGAAAAAGGGTGAGATTCGGAGAAAGATTAACTGTTCCTGTATAAGTAATAGAAGACACCTAGCCATTAGGCAGATGTATGAAGGAAGTAACTGGTGTAGGATTAACAAGGTTTGAAAATGAATTGGTAATATGATCGGTGGCGCCAAAATTAACAATCCACCGAACATACAAGATTAATAATGTGTAAGATAGTGGAACAAAACTTGTTACATGCAAGATTAACACCTGATAATTTGTTTTCCTTGTCTATCTTGATATATTGCAGAACCTGTTTCAGTTGAGCCACTGAAAGTGTTCCATTATAGTTGGAATATTGTGTGTTACTAGATTCTGCAGAAGACTGTTGAGTAGAAGTTGTAGCAACGGAGTGTGCTAAAGGTTATGCAATAGTCACTGAATTAGCAACAATTGAATTAGCAGGTAGAGTATTGGCAGTGGAGAGCTTGTACCAAGAAGGATACCCATGCAATTTAAAGCATGTATCTTTTGTATGCTTGGTACCATTGTAATAGGTACATTGCATCGGACCTTTCTTAGTATTAAAAGGCTTTTTGTTGTTAAAATTTCTGAAAGTAGGACCAATTTTGATGAAAAGAGCTGCAGAGATGGAGGACTCATTAAGAAACATGAGGTAATTGACATTCTTTTTGTTTCTCTTCTTGATTCAACAAAGCATACACTTAGGTTAATATCGGGCAAAGGTTGCATCATTAAGATTTGTCCTCTAATTCCAGTGTAGGTCTCATTCAATCCCATTAAAAATTGAACGACCTTTTGTATCTTCCCATGCTCCTCTTGTCTTTTTTGATGGCTCCACAAGTACAATTACAAGTGCAGTTTGGAAGATTGGACATATTGAAGTACTTATCATACAGGGATCAAAATTTTGTGAAATATGCTGAAATTGTCATAGTTCCTTGTGGTAAGACATTCAATTCCTTTTTTACTTGAACAATTTTGGAAAATTACTTTGAGTAAACCTAGCATGCAAATCTTCCCAAATTTCACTTGAACTAGTTAGATAAACCATACCAGATGCTATTTCAGTAGAAACAGAGTTTAGTATCCAAGAGATAACCTTTGCATTGCAACGATTCCACATATCAAAATTAGGTGAATTTTCACTTGGTTTAGGACATTGACCATTCACCATTCCGAGTTTGATTTTTGCTGAAAGAGCAATGTTCATACCTCTTTTCCACTGATTGAAATTCTCACCAATAAGAGTAAATGAAACTAGATGGAGTCTAGGATGATCATTGGGATGTAAAAACAGAGGATAAAAAGAATCTAGTTGAATACTAGGGTTTGTGATGCATATGGATCAATAACATGAGGATTTCGATCATTACCGATTACAATATTTGCAAAAGATGTGTGTTACTGAGTTGATGATATTGTTCCTCAATTGGTTAATTGATTAAATTTGTTCTTAGGAGATCAATACTTCGTGAAGCTTCAAATCACCTTGATGTAGAGAAGTGTGATTTGCTGGTAGTTGTAGCCTTGAATACAATTTCAATGAGAAATGATCAAATTATGACCAAATTTGCAAGAAAACCCTAGAGTAAAGTCTAGGCTCTGATACCATGATATAAAATGAACTCCATGTGAAAATGAAGATTCATTTTATTATTACAATCACACACTAATACAGAGATAGTTCTCTCTATTTATACATGTAAAATGCTTACATTAGAAGCTAATTATCAAATTAACTATATTACAAAATTGCCATAAACATAACTAGCATAACCTAATGTACATGATTGTGAGCTAAAGCTTTGCCACTGTCATGAATTTGATTGTGTTGGCTGAGAGCTTGTGACGCTATGCTGCTGTGAGTTTGACTCAGAATTGTAAGCTTCACTTGTCATAGCTATAACAAAACTTCTGTTGTGAGTTTGACTCAGAATTGTAAGCTTTACATGTTATATCTTTAACAATACTTCTGCTTCTGCACTGATACTTTGACAACACTATTTTAATGAACACCTTATTATCTATAATTTAGTGACTTACTATCTTGATGCCTTTCTGGGAAAAAAATATCTTGGTCCATCCCCTACTTTTGCTATGATATATATAGTTGGGGGAGCTTGCATTCCCATATGTGTATATAAGAATCATATAGAAATCATAGGATGTAATAAGAAGATTGTAATGTGCTACTCTGTTTGTGTTGCAAGGCTACACCAATACTATTCTCATTTCCCATTCCATGTATGGGTAGAGATAAATAGAAAAGGTTACTAGGTTTTGGTACGGGCTTTATACTTCTAAAGTTGATTCATATTATCCAGAAAGAGGGTGTACATGGGCCTTTGGGAATGTGCTTAGGTGGAAAACACAAAGGCAAGACTATATATTGTTCCATAAGGTCTTTAAGTTTACTAATTTTGAATCTTTCTAAGAATGTAGGCAACTTTGACCAAATTACGTTAAATTTCTTGTTGCTTGTGATGCCTTGTTCTTCATTGTAGGGAAACGCTCAAGTTGTGAATGTTATTTCTGTGATGTTGTTTGAATTGCATTTTGTGAACATAATGAATGAATTGGCCCATGTAAGTATTCATTGTTTTAAAGTCTTGTAGACATGATGCTCTACTTGTAGGTTGTTAAGACGAGATGGAGAATATTCAGTATGCTGAGGAGCTAGTGAGGGAGTATCTTGTCTTCAGAGGGTTTACAAGTACTTTGCAGACTTTTGAGAAAGAGTTAGGCACTGATATCGGCAAAGGATTTCAAGTGGATAAGATATTAGATTTGATTTTCTCAGTTTATATTCCCAAATTTCAGGTAGAGAACTTAATCGGCCTGTTGGACTTTTTCAAGCAGTGCTTTTCTTCTTCCGAGACAGTCTTTACTACTACGTTATCAAAGTTAGAGGTCTCTATTCTACGGTACTATATAATCCATTGCTTGCAATCCGGAAGAACTGATAAAGTCATAGAGTTTTTTGAAATGAATGGGAATGACTTGCTGCAAAAGAACCAGGGCTGGGCTTCATGGTTTTGTGGGTCTCTTCTCCCTTGTCTTGGTTTTTTAATGTCTTTTCTTAGACTGGCTAATTTGACTTTAGATGTTTCTTGCAGCAATCCCATATCTCAAGAACCCGAGCTTGGATCCCTACTTTCGTGTATACTTTTCAAAGGAGTGGTTTGATGCCTTGCAACTTTCCATCAGGAATTTTTTGAGTGAGATGTTTAATGGCACCCATATCCTTTTTGTAGATACTTACATATATTTTCCTTTTATTGTTATTAGCTTAGATTTTGTCAGCTGTTGTTTTCACTTTTCAGTAAACAAAATTTTCTTTGTTATGTCTTGACTTCCTTTTATGCCATTTGAAGTAAATTTCGTTTCTCTTGAGTACCTTCTTCAGTTTGATTAGTTGTAAATTCTATCTTTTGAGATATTTGTTGTTCTGTGATTACAGATCGTTCCAAGGAATCTTGTTGTCAAGGGTTTTTTAGGTGACCTAAGAGTCACCTTAGCTGGGATGGGTTTGATCACTACTGATATTTAGTTTGTTTCTGGAGTCTCTTATCTACGCGCGACAGTTCATTCTCTGATTCTCTGTCTTTAAAAGGGGCCCTTTACAGTCATAGAACAAACTTCTTTTATGGCGGATGGCGGATAAGAGAAGAATGTGTTAAGTATCACTTGAGTTGGTGCTATGCATGGACCTGCCAATCTTTGTTATATTTCAAGAATAATTTATAAATGTCTTATTGTCAGTCCTTGCGGTAACAATATTTCTCTCAGTGTGTCAGTTATAATTTCATGAGGAACTGTTAGTATATATACTAGAGCTGGTAGTAGATGCACATGTAAAAAAAACCGAACTGCTAGTAGGTGAATTTAGTTACTCCAATCTCGATAGATTGCATTGTTGATAGGTGATTTTTTTTTTTCACTGCCACTGTAATTTATAAATTCGTTGAATTTTTCCTTAGCTAATCACGCATTCCTGCCTTATTGAAGATCAGTTCTGAAAGGACTACTGTGTACAGTCTGAAAAATAATATTAAGCATCTTAATCGCAAACTGTCACAACTTCAGGCCTTGTTGGAGGAAAAAGAGACTCAGTTATCTACTTCAATGAGGTAAGATTGACTGACTTCATTGAATTTTCTTAGAAGTTTAATGTTCTCTGACTTCTTTGTTATAATGCAGCAATGCTTCAAGGGCAACAGAAGTAAACATCAGTGGGACAAACTACTTAGAACAGTCTGTAATCGTGGGTCGAAATAAATCAGTTGGTGTGCATGAAGATTTCACTGTTCCATCTAAGGTTGCTCAAGAAGCTTATGTGCGTGCCTCTAAAAGTGTGGGTGAAACCGAGTTTGCTCAGGATATGGATGTTACTAGACCGACCGAAACTCATGGTTCAAGTTCTAAGACGAGTATTAATGTTGGGGATGGTGGGGGAAGCGATGCCTCCAAAATGTTCCCAGATGAATCTTCTATTGGTAAGTCATGATGGCATATTATGTTCTCCTTTCCTCTTAAAATATTGAAGACTGAGCTATTCTTTTTATTGCTCGTGAACAAGTAAACAAATATTTAATCTCGCCATGATAAGGCTAATCGTGGGAACCTTATGATAAGGCTAATTGGGTTTTGTGGACCAGAGTTTTGGTAATTAAACATCAATATGTCTTTGAGTGTAGCAAAAATAGGTGCATATAGGAACATGTAGGAGCTTCTCGTATCTAGTAGCCAGTACCATTAAAATAATGGTATTCTCTTGTCCCATTTTACTTGTCTCACTTTCCATTTTGGGTTGCCCCAAAATATTTTTTCACTTTTACAAAATTAATTCAACTTTAATAGGCATATCTTATGTTATGTATGGGGAGAACTATTCATATACCAAACCGGTCAAACTTACCTTTGCTTCAACTATGTGCACTTCAACAGTGACACAAAATGGGACAGAGGGAGTATTTAACTATATAGAAATAGATTGTTTAAATGGGATCTACAGTTTTGTGTTACTATTATTGGGATCAAAATCACTACACAGGAGTTGAACCAAAGATCTGGTTTTAGTTGGCAGATACTGCATACAGGGAATGTTGATCTTCTTTCAGATCTCAGTTCTGTAGTGATACTTGTTAATCTAAAACTTGGTTGTGCATAACAGAATCTGACACAGAAATGTATAGAGAAGAAGAATTTCCAGAAGTGAAAATAAGCTTTCAGGTGAAATTTCTTAATAGGCCTTATTGAGTTTCAATTTTGATATTGACATTTCAATGATTTACTACTTTATCTTGTAAATTCTTGTCCACTGTCTTGTTCAATTTTTATACCCTTTACATGATGCTTTATTGGATTATATGTGGTTACTATTTGTAGGAGACATTCCTAGGTCACACAAGTCCAATCAGTCGGTGTCGTTTTTCTGCATCTGGGGACAACATTGCAAGTGCTTCTGTGGATGGCACAGTCAGGTTTATACAATGAAAACTAATTTCAAGAAATATCGTAGATGCCTGGTCATTAGTTAAGATAACGAGAGAGGAAAATAAATACTCTAAAGGTCCAGCAGCCACTCAATATTTTCCTTACCTACTGATTACTGAAACTTATTCTTATATTCTTCAAAATAAAATATTCCAGGTCTAAAGGTCTCAAGCGTATACTGCCAAACAATGTAAATGGATAATATATGTATATATATATATATACGTATATATATATATCTTTTTTTTTGTAATCAAATCCACGAGTTTATAAACATTTATTTATTTTAGGTTATGTATATTCTAGACAAAACCTATGGCAAAATCTGGTTTATATCATGATGAAATCAAATCCATGAGTTTTAAGCATTTATTTACCTTTTAGGTTATGCAGATTCTAGACAAAACCTATGACAAAGTGCTCAAAATTGTAGTGAACTCCTCGTTCATGTTATGACATAATTTGCCTCCTGAGTTTCATATAATTTTGATGAAGGATATGGACATATGACTCATCAACACCAACATCAAGAAATGCAACAATCTATTGTGGGGCAGAGATCATGTCACTCGAGTGGGATTGTAAATCTGACCGTCTGGTATGTAACATGTCTTTCTATAGGTGTGTGCATATATTTGTATCTGTGTATTCAATGTTGAGTTACCATGTTTGGATACCACATATTTGCCTCTCATTTTCTAGTATGTTTTTCATTTACAGGAACTTCTATTAGGAGTTATTTATCACATGTTCATTATGGCATTTTAACTCTTGTTTATTTTGACAAAAGCTTCTCATAGGCACTGCTGATGGAGGCATTAAAGCATGGAATGCTGATGCAAAGAGAGTTGTTTGTGATCTCAATACAACAGAAGCATTCCCAAGGTTTTCTTCTTTTTCCCAAAATATCTAAGCATTTATTCTCTTATGCCTTTGTACCTATTTCTTGTGGTCTGCTGTGATGCAGTGTCTTGGACTTAAAATGCAGCCCTGTGGAGCCGATTTTTGTTTCTGCAGCAGCATCAAGAGGGTATTGTTTTGGTACTTATGCATATATATGTATGTATATTTTTTCCCCTGAAGTGTTGTAAATTTGAACCCCAACTTTGAATGAGTATGTTTCTTTCTCTGCTCATCATCATTTTTCCAGATTGATGAAGCACCCCAGCTTACTGTCAAGTATAGTATAAGCTGGTAAACTTCTTTTGTTTGGAAAATGATTGAAGTTCATTTGAAGAATAATGATGACCACAGAAAGAATATGTAATGTTAAAGTATAATGATTAGAGTACCAAAGTTTGCTACATTTTTCAAGTATAAGCTGATGATTAACAATTATATATCCTTTGTTTGATATTCTTGAAGTGGCTGCACTTAATTGATACCTTCATTAACCCAACATTCACATCTTCTACACAATCATCTTGTGCAAATAAAATTTCATATATTCTCATTAATGGGAATGCTGATTTCTTATAATCAGAATAATAAAAGTGAATTGGGTTATGCTTCTTTGTAAGTGAATTTAGCAGCATTGATCTGTGTATATCCTATATATATGATGATTTGTTTATTGTTTTCTTTGGTAGGTTGAGTTTATTATTGGAGTGTCCTGTAGGTTACTGGTCTTTATGAGTGTCAATTAATGTGTCCTTTAATTTTGTTTTGTTATTTTCCTGCCTCTTGTGCAACTCCCTCGAGGAATTCTTGTCCTACTCTCATGCTCCCTTAAGTTTTCTTCTATCTCCCATTTTCCTACTTAAAAAAATTTAGCAGTGTAGTGGATAATAATCAAATCTTTACTAGATCAAGTCATTTTTGAGGATTCATGAACTTGCCTATTGTTTGAAAGAATATTTGACAGAGCCTAGCAATGTTCTAAAAGGCGCTAGGCGGGAGGCGGGCGGCCGAGGGGGGCCTAGCGCCTAGGGGGCCTAGGCGGGTTTTTTTATTTTAAGGTAATTTTAATATTTTATTTTAATTTATCCAAACAAAATAATAATATAAAGCAAAACAATCTATAATAAAGATAATAAATGCCTTTTCTTAAAGTTCAAACACATATCCATATTGCTAATGTCAAAGTTCAAACACATCCATATTGTTAATGTCAAAGTTCAAACACAAACATGTAATTGTTCAAAGTTTAAACAAATTTTTAACGTATTAGTTTTATTTATAAATAAGATTGCTATTAAATAATAAATTTTAAAATTTCAATAATTTAATTCAATATTAAAACTTAAGAAACTAAACATAAATTTAAGAATTATAAAATTGAATTAAACTAAATATTACAAATGTATTCTCATTTATATAATTTGAAGTTGGTACAAGTTCAAAAAATTACAACTATAATAAAATTATCCATTTTGACTTGATATTGTTCACTTCTTGTTGTGATTTGATATGCCACAACCTGTATTATGAATATAGTAATCATTAGAAAAATAAACATATCAAGATTTGGTTTGGGTAGTTATTAAAATAAAAAAATCTCTCCGCCTAGAACCCGCCTAATTTTATAGAGGGATTTTTTATCGCCTTGGGCCTAAGTGAGGCACCTGGGGGCTTAGAGGCGCCAAGTGGGGGCCTAGGTCCTAGGCGGGGCGCCAAGAGGGGGCCTAGCGCCTAGGCGGGGCCTAGGCGGACCTAGGCGGGGATTTTTAGAACAGAGGAGCCTAGTTATGTCAAGTCAAAATCATGTTTTGATTCATCCCATAATATTTTTTACTTCTTTTGTTGCCTTTCTTTTCCTTGCTCTCTCCCTAATTATTGCCAGTTGTTTAAGACAACCTCCTTACTTGAGCCTCCTTCTCTTCTTTCCACTTCTTGAAGTGATATTAGTAGCAATGAGACTTACCAAAAGAAGATATCAATAGTGATGAGTGTGTTGTGATAGATGAGTCATTTGGATCTGGAAGAAGCTACCGCGGGACTAGATTGATTGTTTATATCAAATTATCTGCTGCTTTTAAAGCTTAAGCTGTTAAAAAATGGGCCTAGTGTTGTATCTCACGAGTCATGCTTCAATTCTCCCATACGCAGTGATTAGTTTCACTTGGATACAAGTTATACTACACGGTGCACTAACCAATTAGAGTGCCATACTACTAGCAATATAGGGTAGAACAAAATGCAAGTGAAGGACTTGAACACTTGAGAAACCAAAGCTCTGATACGGTGCCAATATTGATTTATCAAAAAGCTAAACTATTGAGAATGTGCCCAAACAATATATTTAATGCTTTAAAAATTTGGTTGTGCAAAAGCAATAACAATTTGATAATCAATAGGAGAAATGATTTGGTTATTGAGCTGGGCTCAATGTTGGTTTTGGCTTCTTTACTTGATTGATGGGTTAGCCATACATTGTTTATTTAATGTTGTTTATGCAAGTATTTAGTCACTCTTCAAGGTTACTTTAAATTGTCTTTGGTTACAATGACTTCATGAAGTACGTGGAACTTCTAATTATAACTCTAGTGATTTATCTGTAATAGACATGTTTGGAAAATTAATCACATGATTCTTGTGCTTCTTGCTTTAAATGTGAGTGGAAGAAATTCTTAGGATCTCATTGTCTTTGTAGTCAGGGCACAAGTGATATTACTAGATTGGGATTTGCATCATTAACTGTTTGGAATATGAGGACATGGAAGGCTATGGTATGTCTTCGTGTTTTTTTCCCTAGAAATTTGTATGTTGATATTAGATTTTTGTTTTGATTTTTTTTTTCATTGACAATCATGCCTTCTTTTTTCTCAAACTTTTTTGAAGACAGTCCTTCCTCTTGGTAAAGATCCGCCAGCAATTACTTCCTTATGTTTTAACCACAATGGGAAGATTTTAGCAGCTGCTGCAAGTGATGGAATGATTCATATGTTTGGTATCCTTTAATTTCTTCTCTTTTAGCTAGATGATTTCTTTAATATTCTACACAAGTTAACACATGTATGTACCAATGAATATCCTTAATTAGGCTAAGATATGTCTGCTGGCCTGCAAATTACTGGATGGCCAGCTCATGATTCTGCTATTAGCTCTGTTCTTTTTGGGCCTGATGAGACCAGTATTTTTAGCTTGGGTTCAGATGGAAAGGTAAGTGCTTTGATTTTGGCTTGAAGTTTGGTTATGAGTTTCAGTACTTTCAACTTTATTCTATTTATAGATTGATACTCTTATGTTTCACCAAAATTTTAATTGCTTGGTGAATTTTAAACCTTTTATTTTTTACTTTTCTGCTAAGAAGATGTTTTTTTATCAAAGAAACTAAACCGGAAAATTGTATTCAGATATTTGAATGGAGCTTGCAAAGTCAAGGTAAAGTTCTTTGGTCAAGAAATTGCAGCAGGTACTTGAGTTGCTTGTCCATTTGATTTGCCACTTCTTTTTTATTGACTTTCTGGTTTAGATGGCATAAGAATTTGTGTTCCAGCAGGAAACAGTACCGGTTAGACTGTTTAACCCTTCATAAAGCCAATTGTTACTTCTGTAGAATATGTTTCTCCCCAACCTTTTAATGCCATTCATCACAGCTGGGAGTGGAAAAATGAAAATTAATGTCAGCCTATTACTCTATTTCAACATGGAACATTGTGGAGTAATAATATTGTTTTAGTGGGAGTGTTTTCAGTAAAACATTAGGAAGTGAACTAGGCTCACATGAGGTATTAATATCAAGCAATTTTTTTTCTACTAATAGGGTTGGCTTTGTGACGCCCCCAAATCCGAATCTGAGTACCTTTAAACTCCAGATCTGGTGCTTCACGGTACTAACTCTAACATACATCTAACCATGCATTCATACTAACAAGAAAGTAATTACTAACTATTTGAAGTCTATTATTACACACCCAGGTTCTATAACTTTTTAATCTTCTTAAATCTTAATCATGATAATTAAAGCAGTAATTATTTATAATAAGCCTATCTATTACATATAGAGTTCACATCCTCTTATTCATTAATCTTGTCTTTGCCCTTGTCCTTTCCAGACCATTCTCATTCTACATGCTCAGTTTTCGCTGAAAACTTTAATTTAAAGCAAGAATGAGCATTTACATGTCCAACAAGTATAACAGTTGCATATAAAACAACAAAATCAAGAATCATGCTTTCATGCTTCTAAACCTTCAACAACTGAACAAAAGTCACATAAAACACAAATTATCAATAAAATTTAATTTTATTCAATAATTTCATATAAAATTTCTTTTTACAAAGATTGTTCGATCGTTGTGATCATTACAGGCTTGCTCAATAGAGATAGATAATGGAAATATTTAAGAGAACAGAACTGTGGAATACATTTTTCCACTGGCTTGTTAAAAGATTTTGTATTCTTAACCTGCTACATATAGGGTTCACACTTCACTCTAATAATTGATATTCTTATGCTCCATAATCTCTAATAAATTATAATTTTATCTTCATTCTGTGCATGCTGATGTATTTTATACTAATACCTAAAAGATAACAAGTTGTATAATGCAAAAAGTTAGAAACAAAACCTGTGATTCTTAAGATATATACATTTAAACAATTTTAACAGAGGGGATATCGGTAACCCAAATAGATATGTTTTGTAAAAGAGATTCCAGCATAGGGATGTTTGTTCGCTTGAAAATTGAGGAGATTGTTTCGGCCACTATCAGAGGTTGCCGCTGCCGTTGATGCTCTGATCAACCATGACGATGAGAAGAAAAATACGACAGAACTATGGTAGAGGAATGGGAAAAGGGTTTTTATGTTTTTTTCATGACAAATTTTTATACATATAAGGAGAAGACCCAATTTGTGAGTCCAAGAAGAAGAGAGAAAATAGGAATAACGGGAAGAAAGGGGGAAGAGAAAAAAATAAACACTTTGGAGAAGAGAGAAAAAGTGGTTGTGTTTTTTTTCAGAAAAAAAACATTCATAAATTTGACGGAATGGACTAATTGCATTTTTTTTAGTTCAATGGGGTGATTTCAAATTTTAAAAGTTTAATAATGTAATTAGTAAAACGTGCCAACTATAGTGATATTTTCCTTAGTTTTGCCGTTTTTATTAATATTTGAAGTTAATCATACATAATTTTTGTTAAAAGAACAGGAATATAGGTGAAAAATATATATGGCCTTCTTTTGCGTAGAAGTATATTTTTGATCTATACATGTAAATTATATAATTAATAGTTCTAATGGGGGTGGACTTTATCAATACAATCTAGAAGGCAAACTTATGTTATTCAATTGGTTATTATTATTATTTTTTATGTAGTACTCCTTGTGTCTGGAAAATAGAATCATACTCTTTAATTTTTTTGATTTTCTTCAAAATGTTTATTTTTTTCAATATGAAGTTTTAAAGACTACAATAATACAATTTGTGTCTGTATAGATCTTAATAGGTGGGTAGAAAGTTGCTAAAAGGTAACGTTTTGGGACACTGATACCCCCCCTTTCTTTTTTGAGTTTTTCTTTTCTTTTCCCCCTGACAAGTATAGTATCACTCATCGGTCTAACATTGTATTGCTTGCCACATTTAAAGTACAATTTTTATAAAACTTTTATGCAAAAATGCTTATTATGAAAAAAAACTATGCAAAAAAGCTTGAGAACATTAATCTGATCCATTACATAGTTGTTGTTGTTGCTTTTTTTTTTCCCTTTTCCCCCTGCATGTATTGGGAGGGGAAAGGGGAAGGGGGAAGGGGGAGGGGGGTTACTACGTAGTTATTTTCCTAACCCCAAGAATCTACACCCAGACATGAAATACATTATTTTACAGAAGATACTTCAACAACTGAATTCTGTTTCATTATGTAGGTTCTGTAACCCCCAGAACTCACTACACCCTAGACATGAAATGGCTTTAGATGCTAACGGGAGAAGACTTCTGATGACATCTGGTTCAGTGAGAGCACCCATTTATCAGGTAGATTCTCACTACTCTCTATCTATCATGCATGCTTATGTAGTCAAATATTGGTCACTGATTGGATTGTTGATCCCAACCATCCAATCTTGTCTGTTGTGAAACATTTAGTTGGCTCGTGGTGTAATAGTCCTCGAATGGATCTTGAACAGTATACTTCCCTACCATTTGTTCCATATCTTAATTATCCTGCTCTAATGAAAGATTTTATACTTTATGCTGATAGGTTCGAGCTTATATGAATGGGATGAGAACTCTTCCTCACAGTGCCTCTATAACCACAGTAGATTGGCACCCAACCTTACCCATCTTCTTGACTGGATCCGCAGATAACTCCATCCGGGTCACATCTATATTATGATGGTTTCTATTCCCAATCTTTCTAGTTTATATTGAAGTGGGAATTATCTCGATGTAATTTTCATTATCAAGTTGCTTTGTAATCCATTGGTTTTTTTTATTGACATGTTAAATATATATTCATATTTTTTTTCCAGACTCCACAAGTAATTAATGTTGTGGAAAAGCATCCTCTTACTAAGATTAATTTTTGAAAGGAAGCAGGGAGTTTACTAAATACTAGTGCAGGGGCACCTTTATATATATATATGTGTGTGTGTGTGTGTGTGTGTGTGTGTGTGTGTTATGAGAGTAGCTAGATAATGAACTTCCAGCAAAAAAACATAAGAACATCCAATATGTTGTTGAAAACGACTTTAAGGTTGTTACTCTCGACTTGCAAGTGACAAAGTAACATAAATAAAGCTAGAAGTGGAAAGTTCGAAATATGTAGTCATAGTTACGGATGTTGTTCTCCGCGTATATGATGTTGATACATAAATTGCTAGTCTGAATTACATGCCTATGAAATAATTTACTTGCTGGATAGACTAATGCATGGAATAAAAAAAAACAGTATACGGAAAGTGTTGGCCTTGGAGTACATATATTTAACTTCGTAGCTGATGAGGATGGCTAAAGGCTGCTGGACCAATACAGGAGCTTTATGATCCTGCAAAGAACAATTTCAAATGATTAACCTTGGGGTACGTATATTTAATGATTATTTTCAGTTGGGAAAAAGTGTTGGCCTTCCTAGAAACTGTACAAAGGTGTGCAATGCAGTTGAACTGGAGCTTTATGTCCTAATGAATTTATAGACTTAATAATTATAAAAATTCAAAAGTTCGACGCCAGAGTTTGGGTTTTGACAGGAAAACTAAACATCTTGTGAACAAAAAACAAAAGAAAGTAGGGAATGCATGAAACTACAAGATGGACTCCTTCTAATACATAATTAATTTTTGAGAAAATATAATACTTTTCTAAACATGTTTGTAGAACCTAACACAAGGATTTAACAAAAAGCAAAAGATACTTACCAGTTAGAACCTAAACTTCCTTTGCATTCTAGCTTAATTTTCTGTTGTCACATACATCCAACTTTTATCTTGCCCAGGAACTTGAAATTGGCTGATGGGCGTTTTAGAAGGAAAGTGCCAAAGACTGCCCAAAATCCAACGGCAAAACCAAGGCCAACACTTAAGGTAAAACCCTGGTGTTATAAGCCTGTCTTCATCTTCTTGTAGATTGTTGTCTTCAATAGTGGGAGGAAGTGGAGCTGTTTCATCTCCTGGGCACTTATTTGTAAGGGGAAGCCCACAAAGTTCTAGATTCCCAGCAAAATTAGAGGCATTGAAGCTCTGCAGTTGAGTGCTTGATGGAATTTTACCCGACAAGTTGTTATTTGACAAGTCCAAAACGCTAATCGAACAAAGCCTAAAGGAATTGCACCAGAAAGTTGGTTTTGAGACAAGTCGAGAGATTCCAACATTCTCAGATGGTCAATCTTTTGAATGATATTTCCTGTCAAACAATTTATTGACAGGTTCAGGGAAATCAGTTCTCTTAGACTTGCAAATTCTCGGGGAATGTTCCCAGCTAGTTTATTGCTCGAAAGATCAATGCTTTTCAGAAGCCCCAAAGTTTTTTTTGTATTCTGACTCTCGTCTTTTCCATTGAACCAATGCATTGCCCACAAAGTCACCACCATCAAAATAGTAACCTTCATAAGCTGTAATGTTAAAAACAAGTGTTCCACTTGAACTATTCCTTCGAACCAAAGCTGTGAAGTTGTTAAAGCAAAGTGGTATTTTTCCTGAAATATTGTTCCGAGAGAGGTCCAAGATTTGAATACGGTTGAGATGACATATTTGAGTAGGTATACTTCCATTGAACTCATTTAGTCGCAGACTAAGGACAATCAAACTAGCTAAGTGTGTACCTACCCATGCTGGTACATTTCCTGATAATTTATTCTGACCCAGATCAACAATTCTCAATTTGCTGCAGTTTTTCAAGGACAAAGGTAATCCCCCTATCAAATTATTGTTGCGCAAGTACAATGTTTGAAGCTGGTATAGGGAACCCATAGAGCTTGGAATTTTTCCAGAGAAATTATTGTTTGCCAAATTAAGAATAACTAATTCTTCCATTTTCATCCAACAGTCAGGAAGCTCTCCTGATAATTGGTTATCTGAGAGGTCAAGAGAAGTGAAGTACCCGTTGGCAATTGAACATAAGAAAGAAATTGACCCCGAAAACATATTTTTGGACAGATGCAATGATGTCAAATCAAGTGGAAATGATGGCACCAGGCCCTCAAAATGATTAGAGTCTAAATCTATACTAGAATAAGCAACAAATTTGGCTGATAAATCAGGCACTACGCCACTCATCTGGTTGTAAGACAGATTTAGGTACTTTAAATTTTGGGAGAGCTCCCAAAACCAATTAGGTACCTTATCTGAAATTCCAGCATACGAGATATCAAGCTCCGAATAATTATTCTGAGTTTGAAGCCATCTTGGGAAGTGAGTCCCCAACCTACAGTATGCTAGTCGAATAACATCCAGTTGAAAAGGAGGAAGCCAGTCAGAGCTGAACTCCAAAGCCAACGAGTTAAAAGACAAGTGTAATATCTTTAAGTTGGAGAGACCGGAGAAGTAGGCTTCAGACAGTGTATCTTCTAATGAGTTATATGATGCATCCAAGATTTCAAGCTCAGAAAGTTGCCCAATGCTTTTTGGTAGTCTACCTTGTAGCTGATTGCTGCTAAGATCTAAATGTTTCAATGATTTGAATCAGGTAATGATCCTGTCATTTGGTTGCTGGACAAGTCTAGAAGCACTAGACTGGAAACTTGTCCAAAATTTTCTGGGAAAGTGCCATTCAATTGATTTATGCGGAGTGACAATATTGTCAAGGCTGAAAAGTTTGTAATATCAGGCAATGAACCAGTAAGTTGGTTATCAGCTAATCTCAAACTCTCCAAGGAGCTCGCGGCACCCCCAGACAGCCCCCTTAGAAACTCATGAAGCTGCCCTCTAAAATTATTCCCAGATAGTCCTAGCAGTTGCAAATGACTCAAGTTACGCCCATAAGACTCTGGAATCTCACCTTCAAGTAAATTATCAATAAGATAGAGACTTGTTAGGGATACCATCTTGCCAAAAGACTCTGGAATCTTTCCTTCAAGTGCATTTGAAGCAAGATTGAGACTAATAAGTGATACCATTTCCCCAAAAGAATTAGGAATAGGACCTCGCAAACTATTAGAAGAGATGTCAATGCCCACAAGACTAGAGCTAAAATTGAACAACCAATGGAACTCAGAGGAAGAAACATAACCATTAACAGATAAATCTACAACGGCAAGATTCATTGAAGAAGAATTAGCCAATGGAATCGATAGAGAAGTTACTCCAGAAAGCCCACACATAGACAAGCCTAATTCTGTTAAAAAAGAGAGCTTATTTACAGCCTGCAGCCAATTGACATTTGTAAGGTTCACACTACTCATGTCAAGGTAACTTAACATACGAAGGTTATGAAGCCAATCAAGATTTATCACATCTAAAACATTAGAGCCCAAATCAAGAAACCGCAATTTAGTTAGGTTGCCAAACTGATGAGGAATTTCACCAACAAAATTATTCTCAGCCAGATTCAGGTGTTGTAATTGTGTTAACGAGCCTATAAATTCCGGTATTTGGTTATCGCCAAAATAATTGGAACTGAGGTCCAAATAATTCAAATGCTGCAACTGAAGCAATGAAGGACTAATTATACCTGTTAAAGGCTCAAAAGCATAATATTGATTGTGAAGATCAAGTGCAACTACATGACCTGTAATGTTGTTGCAATGGACTCCACTCCATGTACAGCAGTCTTTGCTCCCCCAAGAAACGAGGCGGCCATAGTAATCAACAAGGCCTTGTTGAAATTTGAGCAGAGCTCATCTCTCTTTTTCTATACACTTTATTATCATTTTAGCACCTGCACATTCAACAAAAGGGTTCAAGAAGAAGAAGAACAGTACATGTTGGATGAACCTTTTAGGATTAGTCATTTTTTGAGACAAACGGTATAGGGTCAGGACTCAGGATTAAGAGATTAATGGGTATTATTAATTGGAATTATTAGTAATTACTGTATTTGGGTGTTCATGGATTTAATGCAACTTCAGTAGCTTTTTCTGGAAATTTCCATCTGACAAGGTGAAGTTGACTTGGAGAGTACTATCTTTCTTCTAGTCTTCCACTTTTGTAGTAGTAACAACTTTTCAAACTTTGTGGGACCAGTTGGATGACTAATTACAAAGGAAATAGAAAGAGTCTCTAAACTGGTAAATATATATTGATTTCCTTCTTCAAATGGATTGAATTAGGTAGTTGCACATATATGAACCAGGCTAGCCTGTACAGCAAAGTATGCTTTTCATTATTCGGAAATCAATTCAAATTCGTGCTAAACAAATTCATATGCTAAACCAATATGATTTTGTACATATAACTGAAGGTAACATCACGGCAAGTTAAGTTTTTATAAAGCATTAATTGTTGTAATTCTTTGTAAACAAAATCTTTCACTTTCAGCTTCGAAGTTCCCAGCTATGGCAAATGTGGTATTGTCTAATATGGAGGGCAGACAGATCTCACATCAATAGTGTGGGTCTTATAGGATAATAGCTTTCCATTATACAGAATCTTCCCAACACACTGACGTTGGGCTATGCCATGCATCTCTCTTAGAAACACTCCACTAAATGATTCAACTGCCAAAAAAATTATGTACCAAAAAAAATTACATCTTAAAGCTAATTACACTTTAAATGATCAGAACAGCAACAAGTAGAACTGATCCACCATAATGTTAGTCATCATCACCGTCTATTATCATCCTAAGCTTCCTTCTTGGCCCAACATCTTTTGCGGATGCAAGTGCAACAGGGGTCGCATCATCCCTAAAATCGGACAATTCATCAGCTAACTTATCATGCAGGTCCTGAGATTGCAATTGATCAGCTCTGTCCCTAGTTGGAAAAGCTATGTGTTCCCCGCTAACTCCAATTGCTTCAGCTTCTGCATCGTCGTCTTGGTGCAAAGAAACATCATCATTTTCTGCATCTACTATCTCAGTGGGTTGTTCATGTTTATGCCTGAAACTGAAAAGCGTCCGAAAAAAAATGACATATTATTTAGTATCACTCATTCATGGTGGATCAATATATTTCTTGGACTGCAAGATTTTCAAGGAAATTTAAGTTTTCTATGAGATCCATGAAACCAGAAATCTAAATTATTTAACTCTGCAAGTTCTTTTTTCCCCTAAATATTAACTCTGTAAGTTCATGAGAACTATAACACTGAATTTACAGCATCATGGGGAATACTCCATCCCATTGTGGCATTTTCCATTTCTGCATGCCTCAAAATGTTTGTCAAAAACACAAAAACAATGAACTACTAGTAGATAGACGGACCATGCTAACCTTTCAGAAAATGGAGAACAAGGACTTTGTGGATCCAACAATTTCAAAACGTTTTCAAAATTTAAGGGTATATATGCAAGAAATTGTGCAACATTATATTTCTTCGTGCCCAACAAAAATTGGAACAGAATATATATTATAATAAGACAACATGCATTTGTTTACAAACTCCAATGTGTTAAGTAAATTGTACAGCTCCATGTATACAAACTGGAATGACACTAGAGAGCAACAACAACACTTCAACTCATATAATCTATGCAATTGTGTGTAATTTAATTTGAACTTATTACCGGTGTGTGGATAATTAACTGAACCTTGCAACATCTCAGGTTGCAAGGCCCAATATTTTAGACTGAACTGATGAGTAAACAAACAAATTATTACATCTTGAAAAATTAAAGTTCATGCAATCTTGGGCCATTATGTATATAGATGACATGTTTACAACGTAAGTTGGTAGCAAAGGTTGTATAAATTTCTTTAATTTCACAAAGAGATGTCAACATTTGCAAAAGTATTTACAATGGGTAATTGATTCAATTATTTGGCTGAAGTTACAAGCTTTCAGGTAAAGGTATATGCATATGTACTCAAAGTCAACGGTGCTTCTTGCACTTTTCCCCGACTTGTTAGGCTAGCACATTATTATTACATACAAGACATTCATATTGTATTGAGATATTATTTAACCCATTAATCATAGTTTGAAAAGTGATAAAAGAAGACAGCTGTATGATAATGTTTCACCAATTTATTCTCTTCCTGGAACTGGTACCAATTTGTATTTATTAAAAAGCATAGATAAGAGAAAATGATAGGCAAACAGACCAATATAACCCATTATCATATAAAAGAGTTAAAAACAAACTTACCCCATACGAGAGCTTAATATTTCATCATCAGAATCCTCTTGCAAGAACCTTATAGAAGTCTTCTCATTTGGCCTTTTTGCCATATCACTTGTACTCTGCTTGGTTTTGCTCCTAAAATATCCACACAAACAAAACGTAAAATGATGACAAAGAAAAAACCTCTATAATTGACTGAAATATAAAACAAAGCTCTAACCAACGTAGACATGCCAAATGTAGGACAGGTGAATAGGGATATAATTTGTTGCCCAAACTACTAAGATACGATGCATAATGACATTGCTTAATAAAGAAAGGATGTTACATGCTTGTTTAGTTTTTGTTTAAATAAATTTACTGTGCTGATTTTAATTAGTTTAGTAGATTAGTTAGGATAAGGGAGATCTAGTTTTATGTTATTTTGTTAGTAGTGGGTACTGGGTAATTGTAGATTATGCTTATTCCCTATTTTTGTGGTATTAGTTGTGTATTGCAGGCTTATATAAGTCGACAGCAGTCATGAATAAAACCAACGAATCAATTATCTTTTCAACCTTGTGTTGTTTCTGGAGGCCAAGGTTCCTCAGTCAACCTAAATTACCTCTTGTTTTCCATTTTAAGTTTTACTCCACAATTGGTACCAGGAAGCAAAAGACGAATAATCCTCAGTACATACCCTGATGCGTGTGTGCTGAGCAATCTTGGGCCATTAATGAATTAGATGACATGTTTGCAATGTAAGCTGGTTGCAAAAGTTGTATACATTTCTTTAATTTCACAAAAAGATGCAACCTTTGCAAAGTTTATTTACAACGACTAATTGATTCAATTATTTGGCTGAAGTTACAAGCATGCAGGTAAATGTGTACGCATATGTACTCAAAGTCAACAGTGCTTCTTCCACTTCTCCCCGACTTGTTAGGTTAGCACATTATTATTGCATGCAAGGCATTCATATTGTAACGAGGTATTATAACCCATTAATCATAGTTACAGAAGTGATAAAACAAGACGGCTCTATTTTATTGTTTCACCAATTTATTCTCTGCCTGGAACCTATATGATATTGTACGCACCAATTTGTGTTTAGTCAAAAGCAGAGATAAGAGAAAATGATAGGCAAGCAGACCACAACATTTTTCCATATCCAAAATCAAGCTATATCACCCATTATCATATGAAAGAGTTGAAACTTACCCCACAAGAGAGCTTAGTAATTCATCATCAGAATCCTCTTGCGAGAACTTTTCAGAAGTCTTCTGGTTTGGCCTTTCTGCCATATCACTTGTACTCTGCTTGGTTTTGCTCCTAAAATATCCACACAAACAAAAAGTAAAATGATGAGAAAGGAAACACCACTATTATTGATTGAAATCTAAAACAAAGCTCCAACCCACATAGACATGCCAACATAGGATAGTGAAAATGGATATAATTTGTTGCTCAAACTACTAAGATATGATGCATAATGACATTGCATACTAAATAAAGGATGTGTATGTACAGTTTCTGCTTCTCTTTTAACTGAAATATAATCAACAGATTGTATCACTAGTTCCATGGGCCCCTTTTTTTTTGACTTTTTTCCTTTGAAGTATTGAGGTTTGCATTGGACACAAAGTGTGTCATATATATATATTTTTAATATTAAACTTCAAAGAAAAAAAATTACTGTTATCAAAAAATTATGGAGAAATATTATGTCTAAGTAGTCAAATGCAAATCATCATATTTGAAAGAAAAAAAAAAGAGGATTCTCATTTACAGAAGGAGGTAGTATTTCCTTAGAATGAACTTTTATCTCTTCTCAAATTTTGGGAGTGTATATTAGCAAAATTCTGACGAAGTAAAATTAAGTCTGGCAGTAATATTAAATAGTAATTGAAGAAAATGAGTAGAAAACAACACTGGCTGTATACTTGAATATTAAGCAGTTACGGGTAGACACCAAACAGTCGAGTACAGCAGAAAGTTGATGTTTAGATAAATAGCAAGAGAACAAATGATCGTAACTATCAAATATTCATGAATTCTATAGGCAGTGAGGATAAGCCTCGAGACGGTTTTTACAGGTAAGTTAGGTTCACAGTAATCAATGCTGATATCATGGGAACATCAGAAAAAAAATATAAGTCAAGGTAAGGACGAAACATGATAGAAAAAGGGGATCAAATAAGTTAAGCAGAAATCAAGTGCCTGCTGCACCACAAAAATATTATAGATCTGATATAGTACACTTGCCAATATATTTGTGGACTGCCCATCTATGGCTGCGTAGTGAGGGTGGGAGTTAAATAGAGATAAAACAAAATAAAAGAATGTTGTCAGCTTGAGGAGTTTGTTACTGAACATCAGATTTGGCACTATAATTTCCCAATGTTGTAATGCTGCACCCTCACAGACTATTCAACCTCTTACACAAATCTAAGTAAAATCTACATAGACAATCACAGTAATATTTAAAGATGGTTACCTTTTCCTCAGCGATAATAATGTTTCATGATCGGAACTATCAGCACCTTTAGCAGAGAAGTCATTAAGATCCTCATCCCTCAAATGCAAGTGGGCATCCTTCTTCTGTTGAGAAATACGTAAGCCAATTTGCTTTAGCTTACGTGAAACCTGGGCTGCTGTGAATGTGCCATCAGCATTTAGTGCGCCATCAGCATTTAGTGCTTTTGCAATCATGAAACTGCATCTCTTATGATCTTTAAACCTTTATCAAAGTAAATGAAGCTCATATTACATTTTCAAGTGTTAAATGCATAAATGTTTAATAATTCAGTGTCTTTTTATAATTAAGTATACATGGATGAATTCAAATTTAAGACTAGGATACATCAATACGGGCACTCACTGCTCAAATAAACCTTTAATCATCAACTCCTGCTCTTCGCTGAATGCACATACACTTTTTCTGCTGTGCCTGAGAAAGAATGGTACAAAAAAGTCGGTGTGAGCTAAAGAATATATCATTCCAAAATCAAAAAGATGAATTATGTTCTTTTGTTTTCTACAGGCCTCTGACATCTTGGGCTTCCAGCCATAAAACAAAGTTAACATGCATACTCGCAACATTAAGAAACTGCAGCATTCAGAAAGCACGAATGCATAGTAAACTTACAGAGGTCGTCTCTTTGAAGAATTTTCTTGCAAATCATGCGAGTTAGGACAAGTGACTTCACTTCCCGATACCTGTACATCTTCCCCAGGTTGATTAGAGCCACCAGTTCCAACCAGTATTCTCTTTCTTGGAAATTTATATCCCATCTGTTTAAGCTTCTTAGATACTTGACGAGATGAAATATTTACATCCAAATCAAGGCCTTCCGCAATAAGACGATTACAATTTTGCTCATCTTTATACCTAGAATTGCCATAATGAGAAACAGATGGAAAGGAAAACCCATACAGCTATAGAGAAAGCCAACACAAAACAGTCTAACCATTTCACTTTCATAAATCAAATATTGCCAATACGGTGAAGTTATTTTACCTTAAAATGCAAATACTAGTATTGCATTGGTTCAAGTATCCAAGCACTTGAGCAAAATAAACTAAATTATGGAAAAGTGCTAAATTTTTTATAAGATTTCACACCAAGAGCGGGCTGTTTAGCAAATAAAAGCGATTTTCATAGGAGATACTCCCTCCTTCCCAGTTTAAATGACTGTTGGAGTGTGATTATTTGGGTCTAGCCATGGTGCAGCCCAATCTATTTAATGGTCCGGATCTGGTGATGGCCCATATGTATTTATTATGATAGTGGGAGAGTCCTTATTAAAATAGGATTGTATTCCCTTATTTGGAGGGATAAGGAATCCTTTTCCTAGTAGGATTCGAGTGGAGGTTGCTTCTATATATATATGGCTACAAGCTAGGGTTTTGGAAGAGATGAACAAACACAAGAGATACAACACAAATACAGAACTTGTACTCTCAATATTATTATAGTGGATTATTCTCTCTCCGTGGTTTTTTCCCAATTGGGTTTCCACGTAAATCTTGTGTTCATACTTTATATCTTTTTATTTATGTTTGTGTGAATGTACTTTGTGAGTTTGATATAATCAATTACTCCATCAACCGTTGGCGCTATTTTGGCCTGTTGTTTTGGTGATTTCGCCAGGCGTACAAAATCAGGCGTTAACATTGGCGCCGTCTGTGGGAACGTTTTTACACTGTTATTTTCTAATCACCAATTACCGATATATAATGAAGACAATGCAATTATTTGAAGTATTTTAATCCGGATCACATGAAGAACCGCTACTAATTCAACTAAAGCTAAGTTTTTTGTCTCTTTCTTTATTATTTTTGGCAAGCATGAACATACATTCAAGTACTCCCTAGAATTTTTGATAGCCATCCAGTTGAACTTTGTGGCAGCCGCTTGTGAGTGCTTTATATATGGCTGCATCACATAATTAGTAGTCTTCGTTGGTAAAAGATAAATAAATAAATAAGATATGTTATTGGGTGTCAAATAAAAGCCATGTTACTTAATAAATAAATAAAAAGTACTGTACACCTGTTATCATGTGCATGTACATCTTCGGCTATCATGTGGTGGGGATAATCATTGACATTAATATTTCTTTGCATGTGCACATGTGTATAAACTCATGTTCACGCTCTTGTAATTCTTTTTCAATGAAGGAATAGGGTCCGAGTCCGGTCTCCGATCCTATTGGGCCGAGTTGACTCACGAGTGCCTGATCAACATCTTCTCCAGGATTACCTTGGAACAACGATGGCGACAAGCTATGTTCGTCTGCAAATCCTGGCTACAGGCTGTCGGAGACCCATGTCTCAACACCGTATTCGACCTCGAACCCCAATTCGACTCGCCCATCGAGTCACCACGCTGGTGGGACCCAAGCTTCGAGACGAGAATCGACACCATGCTTCGATCTGCCGTCAATTGGAGCGATGGCTCTCCCACTGAAATTCGTGTCAGACACTGCTTAGATAGATCTCTCCGTTTAGTGGCTGAAAGTAATGGATGCAGTAACAGGTGAAGTACTTATGAAAGAGTCTTTGGCAGCACGTGGACAGAGAAATAACTCAAAATGAACTTCTACTATTCTGGCTAGCCTTGGTTTCTGGACTCAGCCATTGCTGCCGCCAATTCCACAACCATCAACGAAGGGGCCTCAACAGGTCCGACGACCGTAAAATAGCGAAGGCGAGAAATAACCATCACCTCCTCGCCTACCTTCAACCCGACCCAATTAAGCTCAGCTTATTCCGACGACTAATGGAAAAATTTTGCATGACGGATGAAAGAGAGAAGAAGGCAGTTATTTTCCAATGCACTGACCTTATCTTCCCATGGTTACACCATACCGAGCTCGCCTCAATTTTATCAACCTGCAAAACCCTAAGCGTCGTCGCCAAGTCCATATCCGCCAGAAGAATCTCCGATGCTTGCAGAACCTTCGAGAACCTTCCAATCCCGTTCGTCAACATTGTCGATGACCAACCCTACGCCTTCTTTACCTACAACCCAGCTCAAATCCTAGGGTCCGGCTCGATTTGCAGTTGCCAACCAAGGGGCTCAAACCTAGTGACCCGATCCGTTATGTCTAGGAATTCTATTTGGGCGGGTGCGTGGTTGAGGATGCTTGTGGTTGTGATTGTCAGAGGTGTGATGGGGATTCTGATTGAAGCCTCCCACAGGGGTCGGGACGGATATTATGGCGGCATAAGGTTGCAGGGGTTATAAGGTCGGACAAACGTCCTTCGGGAAGACTTTGATCTCCCGAAAGGATGAACATTCTACGGATATTATGGCGGCATAAGGTCGGAGGGGTTATAAGGTCGGACAAACGTCCTTCGGGAAGGCTTCGATCTCCCGAAAGGCCAGCAGATGAAAATCCAGAGGATATAAGTCCCGAGGAAAAAAATCCCGAAGAGACTTTTTGAATAGTCTCTTATAAATAAGGTTCTTATAAATAAGAGACTGGGGGGCAATGGTTGATATAAGGTTGGAGGGGTTATAAGGTCGGACAAACATTCCGAGACGGACCGACATCCTCTCCAATGGATAACATCCAGAGACGGACCGACATCCTCTCCAACGGATCACATCCTCCGAGACGGACCGACATCCTCTCCAACGGATCACATCCTCCGAGACGGACTGATATCCTCTCCAACGGATCACATCCCGAGACGGACCGACATCCTCTCCAACGGATCACATCCTCCGAGACGGACCGATATCCTCTCCAACGGATCACATCCCGAGACGGACCGACATCCTCTCCAACGGATCACATCCTCCGAGACGGACCGATATCCTCTCCAACGGATCACATCCCGAGACGGGCCGACATCCTCTCCAACGGATCACATCCTCCGAGACGGACCGACATCCTCACCAACGGATCATCGTCCTCCCGAACGGATTACTTTCTTCGGGACGGACCATCATCATCTCGATCGGACAATATCCTTCGGGACGGACCAATGTTCTCCCGAACGGTCAAAATAAATATTTATACGGTTCTTCGGAACGAATACGTTTAGTTCCTCGGAACGAACTTTATAATTTATATTCGATTGTGATAAGGTTGGTTCGGTCGTAATAAGGCTGGTTCGGTCGTAATAAGGTTGGTTCGGTTGTGATAAGGATGGTTCTCTATATATTTGGATGTGTTCGGTGGATTATTTATCTGTCTTCGGTAGTGATAAGGTTGGTTCGGTCGTGATAAGGATGGTTCTCTATATATTTGGATGTGTTCGGTGGATTATTTATCTGTCTTCGGTAGTGATAAGGTTGGTTCGGTCGTAATAAGGATGGTTCTCTATATATTTGGATGTGTTCGGTGGATTATTTATCTGTCTTCGGTAGTGATAAGGTTGGTTCGGTCGTAATAAGGATGGTTCGGTTGCGATAAGGATGATTCTCTATATATTTGGATGTGTTCGGTGGATTATTTATCTGTCTTCGGTAGTGATAAGGTTGGTTCGGTCGTAATAAGGATGGTTCGGTTGCGATAAGGATGATTCTCTATATATTTGGATGTGTTCGGTGGATTATTTATCTGTCTTCGGTAGTGATAAGGTTGGTTCGGTCGTAATAAAGATGGTTCGGTTGCGATAAGGATGATTATCTATATATTTGGATGTGTTCGGTGGATTATTTATCTGTCTTCGGTAGTGATAAGGTTGGTTCGGTCGTAATAAGGATGGTTCGGTTGCGATAAGGATGATTCTCTATATATTTGGATGTGTTCGGTGGATTATTTATCTATCTTCGGTACTGATAAGGTTGGTTCGGTTGGGATAAGGTTGATTCTTTATATCTTCGGATGTGATAAGGTTGGTTCGGTTGGGATAAGGTTGGTTCTCTATATTCGGTTGGTATAAGGTTGGTTCGGTTGAGATAAGGTTGGTTCTCTATATTCGGTTGTAATAAGGTTGGTTCTTTATATTCGGTTGGTATAAGGTTGGTTCGGTTGGTATAAGGTTGGTTCTCCAACAATTTTAGTTCGGCGCATTGGGTTCGGGCGTGATATTTTCTCTTCGGCAAATATGGTCGCTTTGTTGGGTATATTTGTATAGTCTCTCATTTATAAGTTACTTATAAATAAGAGACTGGGGGGCAATGTTGGAGTGTGATTATTTGCGTCTAGCCATGGTGCAGCCCAATCTATTTAATGGTCCGGATCTGGTGATGGCCCATATGTATTTATTATGATAGTGGGAAAGTCCTTATTAAAATAGGATTGTATTCCCTTATTTGGAGGGATAAGGAATCCTTTTCCTAGTAGGATTCGAGTGGAGGTTGCTTCTATATATATATGGCTACAAGTTAGGGTTTTGGAGGAGATGAACACACACAAGAGATACAACACAAATACAAAACTTGTACTCTCAATATTATTATAGTGGATTATTCTCTCTCCGTGGTTTTTTCCCAATTGAGTTTCCACGTAAATCTTGTGTTCATACTTTATATCTTTTTATTTATGTTTGTGTGAATGTACTTTGTGAGTTTGATATAAGCAATTACTCCATCAACCGTTGGCGCTATTTTGGCCTGTTGTTTTGGTGATTTCGTCAGGCGTACAAAATCAGGCGTTAACAATGACCCTAATTATTTTGTTGTTTCTGGCACAGGTTTAAGACATGCCGAAAACACATACTATATTATTTTTTTCATAATGTTTTAGTATAGTTGAAAATATGATGTATAAATACATTGATAATTTAAAAAATATAATGCACATGTATTTTCATCGTCTTAAAATCCGTACCAATATATATCAAAAAAGAGAGATAATCAAAACACCTAAAGGAAAGAGTACTTCTGTCTATGAACAACTAAATCAAAAGTGACTTACTTTTTATAAAGGTCCTTTATTTTTTTCTCCAGTTCATCATTAAGACCTAGTGGCTTAATTCTTTTATGTACCCTTCCAGGCTCATGTTCAACAGAATGCCCCTTACTGAAACAAAGAAGCAAGAAAAATGAAACGTAGTGAAAGATAAAATTTAAAGGTAAAAATTAGAAAGAGCTTTTCTCAAGAGTGGCAACTTTGAAGGCCATACTCGTCCGAATTTTCCATCCTATTGATCCCTTCATTTGAAGTTGATGTGATGCTTTCCTTTGCTTCTACAAAATGTACATTGCTCCTTTTTAACACTTTCTTAACCTTTGGTTCACAAGGGTCCTCACTGTGCATCAATATGTTACAAAAACCATCTCAAAAAATTTATTCCGATAAATTTCTTAGACTAACTATTACTTATCAAAAACAAAATCCTAGACTAACTAAGAAATCACAAAGAATTTATGTCTCATGACTATTTGATTTCATTCAATCAATGAAAGTGTATGAGAATTCAAAAATGAAACCTCTAAACGACCGAACACCACTATTAGAGGTCAAAGATGTCAGAATGAGTCACCAAATATTTTTGTAAAAGTTATATACTTATTCTTTTCTTATTCAGGGACTAGGCAGTAAGGTATGTAAACAAATTAAGAAATACAAGCAATCAGAGATACATGCATGAATCTTACTTCTGGTCATCTATCACTTGTGATAGCATGAAATCAGCTTCATCGTCCCCGAGTGCATCAGCTATGCTTCTGCGACTCCATCCATTCCCTCCAGATGAACCAACTTCTCCATTCATGGGAATACTACCACATTTGTCTTTCTTCCAATTGGCAAGGTCGTCCAACATATGTTCACAATTAATATAATGGCATTCTTTGCGTGTTTTCCAGAATAGAACTTCCACAAAAAGAAGGGGGCGAGTCTTCATTTTCCTCAGCATTCTCCTCACCAAACTTGTCAGAAAAACAACAATATTTTCGTATTCTTTGCATGGACTTGATTTCTGCTCCCCCAGGATATCATGGAATGTAGTGAGGAGAGACAACTGCAAAGTTTGTGCTCAAGAACATAAACAAGAGTTATATTTCCAAATTTTACTCCTTATTCTTATTACTCTTTAAAAAAAATGAGTCAGAATTATTATTTAAACCTTTTACCTGGTACAGCATTGGAGAAAGTTCCAAATCTTCACAGATCCTTCGCAGCATGCATATAATGTAGTGATTTGTACTGGTGGTATTGCTTTTGTAAAACTTCAGCAACCAACAAACATTTTGGATGATGGTGGTGTTCGCAAGGGCAGAGACCAAAGTAGATACCTTAAAATCAACTTCGTCCATCAGTGGTACCTGTTCACCATCAGAGGAATCATCCGTTACATAATCTTCAATACCATTATCAGTTTTTTTGCTTTCCATCTCTGGCATATTGCTTCCAGGATTTTCTGCCTCCAACTCCGGTGCATCTTTCTCATCAACCTGAAGCGGAATTTGGATGTCGTCTTCTTTACCATCAGAACTTGGAATTGTTGACACCTCCCTTTCTGAATTGCCTAAATGCGTAGTCTGTTCACAACCCGAGGTACCAAACTCATTTTGAGCAGAAACATGATCTCCAATTGTTTCATTAGCATTATCCTTCTCATCATTCAATTTTTTCTTCCTTTTTTTCCTCGACTTTTTAGAGACCTTAATCAAAAGAAATTTTAGATTTTTCAGCAAAGGAATTTTAATCCAGATATGGCAAGCTGATACTTACTAATTTCTATTTCAAAAAGTGTAGCATCATCAAACTTCAGACTGTTCTAATTTCTTTAAAAGAATTAAATTTAACGTTGTGAGACTTACAATCAATCATGGGTTCTAAGAGAATACAAGATTAAGCAACAATTTTAACAAATATAAGGGGTGGCATTTAAAATATTTATTGTATTGTATTGTCAAAATCAACCCTGATAAATCAATTAATCAAGTAATACAGCTTCAAAAATATTTATACAAATGGCATGCATATCATTAACTCCATAACAGCATCCTTAATGAAATATAAGTTTCTATTAGCAACTCAGAGTTTTTCTTTAGCAAAAGTACAGTTCCCAACAGGATCAGCACTATTGTTCATATTCATTAAGAAATCAAAAGTTTGTATTCCAAGGTTCACTATTGATTATATTGTTGGAAAGGTTTATATAAGTTTATTCAATTTTAATAGACTAATACAGTTTATTCAAAGTTCACTATTGATTATATTGAGGAATTAAAAAAACTAAAGAAACTATTACAGTTTATTACACTTGTACACACACATAATATTACAGGATGTACCCTTAATGTGCCACGTGCTTGAAGATTTTCCATGAGCCGTACAACCACATGTATTGTTTCTACCAAATCTGCAAGATCACTGACAAATATAATAACCTAGCATCAGTAGGAAGATAATGAAGCAGAAAAAAAACTAACAGATTATTTAATCGGATGGGAATTCAAATACTTAGTCAAGTAAAATTCCAAATACACATAAAAAGCAGCAAAATTCCAAGTTAACTTTCTTCATGTTGCACTATGTATACTGTTCATGTTGAATTTTTGCATGGAAATTATGAGTGAAAATACCTCCTCATCATTAGATAAATTTAATTTATAAGTAAATAAGATAAAATCTCAAATAAAAAGGTGTTTAGCTTCTATTGCATATGTTAGCTAATAATTAATCCCATACAAACAATTAATACCATACAAAGGCCCTATAATTTAACTTCACTGAAGCAATGTGAAGATACCATTACTAATAAAATGATATAGATACGCTATATCAAGACGGCAACCTCACAACTTGCTGTTTGATGTGGGAACTGGAGAGGAAAGAGCACTTGATTGGCAGTATGTATATGAAACTGTAAAGCAGCAAGTTTGCAGAAATTGTGCATGTACATGACTAACATCCCAAAATAAAACTACCGAGGAACTTAAAACTCAGGAATCTAATCTATTGGCATTACTGCAGAAAGCCACCACCCTTCTAGATTATGGTTGGACACAAGCAACCAGGCAGATGAAAAGCAGCATGAATTGAGGACTACATCCAAGGAAATTCTGAATCTTTGTTTTCTTTCTGATCAGGACTTCTATTCTAATAATATGACTAGAAAAAGAAACTATAACCTACTGTGCGTCCAGGAAATGGAATTTGGTTGGAGGAGTGAGAAGGTAATCTCCACCCTCGCATCCACAGAGTGGCTGCCAGTAGAGTCAATAAGCAATGGCAACTAAAAGAAGTCTCTATCCTCTGATTCAACCAATACAAGATGCTCGGATGATGGTGGTCAGTGGATTCTTCAAACAGACCTAACCTTTGTCATTACTTGCACAAAGTGACTACCATCAGACTCAAACCAATCTTTGAAACGGTGAACTGTTAAGGCCATAATTGTGGTGACATGCATGTAAATTTTTAAAAGGCAAAAGTAATAGACTTTCAAACTTTGAAGTTTTAAAAGAAACCTTCTGGCTTGTTTATGCGTATCAAATGATTTGATCAAGTTCAAGATGAACTGAGTAATCCCTTGATCAGTTTGATCATAAAATAACTTGTAAAGAAGAATTCGAGCTGTTTGAGGCTCCACTGAGTCTTCTGGTGACCGCTTAAGCACCAAATCTAACATACGAATCTACACAAAACAAAAAACAGTCACCTTAGAAAGATTATACAAACATATGATGCCAGCTACAAGACCATTAACTTAGTTTTCCAAATGTTTGTGAAACAGATTCCAAAATTCACTTCTAAATATCACGTCCAGAGTTTAAAAACTCAATAACTTTTAGCTTGTGAAGAATATAGTAGAACCATCGACAGAAGAGTACCCAGCACATGCCAGAATTGTGTAATTAATAAAACAAATCCAGTAGGACCAGATGTTAGGAATTTTATTGTGTTACACATCCAAGCAAACAAACCATACTACAAGAAGAGTTAGCACACAAAATACTAATAAAAACAAAGGTAAACATGATAAATGCTCTGGACTTGGTGTCTGTAGATGTATGATATGCATTCAGCAGTTTCTGAAGATGGATCCAGAAGATGGTAAAGTAAAGATTACTTATGCCAAGAGCTTCCCATAAATGAGGAGAAACTGCAAATTTCATGTACAAAAGGCAAACTCTCTCCAAATAGATACAACTTTTATAGTTAAACAAGACCAAAGACACTCACCAGGGAGAGGAAATGGAAACAGAGACGATAACAGAAAGAAGTGTTGGAGAGTATGAATTATTTTGGGTGAAAGATGTGTGGGCGGGGGAGAACAAATCAATAAGAGTGCATGTTAATTTTAATGTTAGGGTGTATTTTTCCTCTGATGTATCTCGACTCTTGTGTCATTGAGGTGATGAAGCTGGTATGCATATACTGTAAACTAGCAAAATAATTAGTGTTATCTGAAAGCATAAAGTTTTTCATACATTATAAAAACCAGTAACTGAAAGTTCAAACAACTCAGCACCATACACAAAGTGCAATTAGGTGCCTTATTTTTTTTATACAAGTTAAACATATAACTGCATAGGTTATAAGTGGGTATGAAAAAGATCTTGTTCTGCATCCTTCCCTTGAAATGATTTCAATAGCTTGCTCAAATATATGGTAATATATGTGACTTCAACGCAAATGATGCAACTATGTAAAGACCGCAACAGTTATATGTTGTAAACATGGCGAACATAATACAATTGAACTCGTGCAAATCAACCTAGTATTTATCAACAGTATGCTATTTTATGCATACACAGTAAAGAATCAGACCACATGCATCATATAATTTTCTCCAAAAGATGATAAATAAATTCATGCAGATCAAAGAATTGAGGTATGATGGATCACCATAATTCTCATAAGAGATCCTGCTGCAGACAAAAATTTGTGGTCATTTGTCTCCTTCATGCCATCAAATGCGTTACGCCACTTTAAACTGACCAGAAGGAACATTGACTCATTCATTGTTTCTGCAATTGGCCCACATATACTGCCTTTGAACAAAGTGCTATCACCATGATGATTTGTAGAAGCTTCAGATGTGTTGCCTTCAATATCAGGCTGTTAAAACATTATGGTTTACCATTGCGTAATTAGTTAACGTGAAATGAATTTAAACTGAAGCCATGTAATTGATACATATTTGATGAATAGACACCAATATTTTCCACATATAGATAACCATAAATGGGTGCGCCAAAAGTTCGTTAGATCATTATGACCTACAAGCTTGCAACACGTGTGAAGCACGGGCTAGCTTTCTTTCTTCCACCAAACATGGTGTGAGATGTTTCCCCTTTTTTTCTTTTCTTGGCAATTGGGATTCATTTCAATTTAGGTTCGATGTTTTTTGTAGTTATCTACAAATTTTATGATCAATCAAACTAATTCAATTATAGGATCCTCTTTTAGAGTTTATATATGTATACGGGAAAATGTTATCTAAGGCAATGCCTTAGCCAAGCTTGGCTAAAGCTACTTGACAACAAAACGATGTAGTTTTATAAAAATTTCTTTAGATATATGGATAATTCCTTGCAATATTCATTCCATGATCCAAGATCATAGCCCTTTGATCTGTTTGAGTGGTATTGCTTATAAGTAATAGGCTTAAATATGAATTAGTACCCTAAACTATAGGCCATATTCCACTTCGGTGATCCACCTTTAATTAGATGATTAAACTATTAATTTTTTCCAATTGCAATAAATTGAACATGCCATGTCAGAAATTGCTAACGTGGCTAATTGTGTACGGGCTTTAAGAAGCTAGTGTGGCAAAAAAAAATTTAATCATAAAATAAACAAATCTGATTTCATAGGAGGCAAAATGGTCAAACAACAAATTAACATTAACATATATATCTATATCAGATCATATACAATGATCGATCTAAACCCAGCCCCAAATCGAACGAACCTTGCTAACAACTGTAGATCGATCGATTGTATATATAACACTGTGGACTGTCAATATCGCCAGAGTTAAAAAATAGTAAAAAAGAGTGACCAAGTCTGATTGGCGATTGCTAGTTTCAATTGATTGCTACCCTGAAATACCTATTGCATCTCTCTCTCTCCCCTGTCTGAAATTTGAAGAAGAAATAAAGAGGAAAAAGAGTGAAGAAGTGGGTGAGTGAAGACGAAGAAGAAGAAGAAAAGTGGCTCAACAAAAATGGAGAGTAGTGAAGAAGATGATGATTTCCCATCCATCGAATCTGTTACCCCACAATCCAAAATCGATACTTTCTATCAATCCAAGTTCGAGAAGGTAAAAAAGTTCAAGTTCATATCTTTTATTGGTTCCCAATTTCGTTTGAATGCTGCAAAATGTACTAGTCCATAGAAATGTACTTGGCTACTGTGCTTGAAATTTAAATCTCAGTTAAAGTCCAATGCTACTCTTGGATTTTTTTTCTGCAAATTTCTTGTTCAATTTGATCTGGGTTTTCTCTATTTTGTAAATCAAAGTCCAAGCTCTTGGTATGTTGTTCTCTATTTCAATTTCTTGTTGCTTTACAGTTGTTAGCTAGGGTTTTTTCGTTCGATTTGGGGCTGGGTTTAGATCGATCGATTGTATATGATCTGATATAGATATATTTTATGTTAATGTTAATTTGTTGTTTGACCATTTTGTCCCATATTAAATCAGTTTCGTTTATTTTATGATTAAAAAACTATTTTTTTTGCCACACCAGCCCCACACAATTAGTCACGTCAGCAATTTCTGACGTTGCAAGTTCAATTTGTTGCAATTGGAAAAAATTAATATTTTAATCATGTAATTGACAAAATTGAAAGATGAATCACCGAAGTGGAATATGACATATAGTTTAGGGTACTAATTCATATTTAAGCCTAAGTAATATGATATATATAATCCATCGATGGAATAGGTCCCATTTGGATCTCTTTGTGATGATAAATATAAATCACCTACTTGACTCAATGGTTAGAGTATTGCTTTCATACGGCGGGAATCATTGGTTCAAATACAAAAGTAGGTAGAACTTATTAGATACTATTAACCCTTTCGGATTTGCCCAAGATCTTTGAAATTCATTTATTTCTTGCAAGGGTGGCTTGTTTTGGTTTTGGTGAATTTCATGCAACAAGCTTGTATGGTACTAATATTATAAACTAATAAAAATGCTTTATTATTGGATCATGGTATTTGATTCGCCAAATACATTATTATTGTATACTTTTATAAGTGTTCAAGTACATTACACCAAGTTACAATTACCTAAAGTTCAAGTACATATTACAATTAATGCATACGATAAGCACAACTGAAAGTGTTCAAGTACATTACCTAATGTTTGTAGACCCCACAAAAAGTTCCCTGGTTTGTAAAGAGTACTACTCCATGTGGATTGTTGGGCCCCATGTTAACAAAGAGTAATATAGGGTAATGATGGAATTTTCTTTTCAAAGCACTCCTTGTTTTTTACTTCTTCAATTTGCGTGAAAATAAATAAATAAATTGGGACATCTATTGCACGATAGTTAGATCAAGTTGTTTTCCTCCTTTTAGTGACCAGATATGGCGATTAGTACCTTGTCAGTCAAGATATTTAACCGGTAACACCATCATCAAATATACCCTTTGATTGATATTTATCCCGCTACACCATCTCAAAACATACCCTTTGATTGATATTTATCCAGCTACACTAATCAAATATACCCTTTCAACCGCTAATGAAAACACCAACTAATTGTAGACTTCCCACAAGGTACTTGAACTTTATATACCCTACTTTTCCCAAGCATGTATACCTTCTAATTTGATAAATGAACACATGCAACATTAAGTTTCACAAAATTAATAGAGTTATCTTGATTAAGAAAGCTGAGGATACATTATATAAGCTAAAATTAGTGCAATGAAGCAGTAAATAGTAGTATTTGAAAGAGAGGGGATATTGAACAAAATAAAAAGTTTAATGGTTATATTGATCAATTTGTTTATAAGCTTAATTAATCTATGAAAACAAATAGATGGTGTCTGCCAATCCATCATGACCATTGGTGCCTAATACTAACCTTTTTAGAAAAGTTCTTTCGTCTGAAAGCACTATGAGGGAATTAATAACTCTAATAAGTTATATCTGATTTACCCAGCAAAAGCAAATTGCTTAACTCAACACTTATGAGAGGTAAGAATGGAGATATGAGTTCCTCCGATATAAATTCCTCACCTTTAAAACTGAGAACTTGTGGTATTGAAATGATGTGACAAACTGAGCAACCTGAAAGAACATAACAACATCGCTTTTCTGAATTGCATGTTGTTCTTTTTCAATATCCTCACGTACAGACTGCACTAAAACTGGAAGGAAATTAAATTCACAGTGAGAATAAGCACTAGTAAAGTTCTTAAAATGAAAGGAGGGTATGTGGAGCAACAACTAATATTCATTGCAACCATGGAATACATACCATTGTAACCCCCTGACAAAAACTGGTTAACAAAATCATGGAGCAATTCTAGTATATTATCTTTGGTTGATGGCAGCCTTCCATGGTCCCACGCCATTCTTTTTACTGGACCCCTGTGATTTTTGTGGGCTTTGAGCAAGGTGTCACGGGAAGCAGAACAAGGGTTCCCTTTGAATAATGTTTTAGAACCATCCTGTTGAGAAGAATTACTTTAGTTACCAAAAGGTATTAGATAAACCCTTCAGGATCAACAATAGAGCCAACTTTGTACCATAGTAAGGCGGGTAAATGTTCCACTGAACTGTGAAAAACTACCCAGATTCCGCAGTCTGGTAAACCTTCTTTTTTCTTCTTCCTCTTCCATAATAGACCTGAGACTGCTCAGAGTAGCTTCGGCACCTCCATCCACCTAACGAACAAAACCTGATAATAAGTAAGCTACCACGAGTACTTATCATTATGAGAGGGAAAAAGAGCGACACACTTGAGCCATTTTATTATAACTAATGTGCACCAGCATGGGAGACAATGGAAATGAATGACAAAAATTTACAATAAATAAAAAGCAGCAAACCACAAAGAATTCCATCCTTTATACTTGAAAGGCCCATCACTTTTAGCTGTTTAAGTGAAAGACAACATATGAAACTCTGTTCAAGGTTAGTTCCTAAGTTATTCTCTAGCGACCATGCTAAGATATTCTCAATGAAACTTAAAATCTTCCTACCAACAAGATGGTCTATTATTCTTCGATGTTTAAAACTAATAGTTACACAGAAGATTTCTAAACAATGAAAAAGAAACCAACCTGAGAGTTCTTCACATTTTTCGTTGCAATCAACTCTGGTTCCTGACCCATAAATAAGTAATGGAAAGTTTCCAGCAAAAGCAAGTTATCTTGACGAAAATATCCACAAGGACCACCAACATGCTGTGTTAGAACTAAAATCAAGTCCATCACATTCTCTTGGAACAACAGTTCTAGAAACCTATCTCTCACATACAAGAATTGTGAGGCTGATCCCACAGATTTCTGCTGCATTGAGATGCCTTGAACAGCAAGAATGTTGCGAAATAAAGTAAGCACCAGCTGAACCAATTTCCAGTCATCCTCTGTAAATGCTTCACTGCTTAGGAAAAAATGACAGTGATGAGGTCACATAATGTACTCTAAAGAACAGTAACTGAGCAAGTGAAAAGCAAAAAGGGATAGCAACAGACTGTTCCAGTAGTAAGAAGCATCTGTGATGTGAATAAAACACACTTGAAAGGGGATTTCTTGGATCAACATTGACTAGCTTGCCACTACTGTTAACTAAAGTGTTATTTCATCTCAAATGTGATCCTAACGAACAATGATGTTACAACTAAAAAATTCGTCCTAAACAATAGTGATATTTAATCAGCCAATAATTTTACAAAATGCTATTTTATTAGTTGGGCCACACATACATGTGCATGTGTTACAAAGAGGATTGAATGAATGAGGTTGATTAGGAATTATTCATAATTACCAGTCTACCACTTTTGGCCACCATAGTTGCAATACATTTGTTCAAACACGGCTATATGGCCACAGCACCTAAGATATTTAATAGCAAGAGAAAGTAACCTTCTTTCATAGTGGATGACTTTCTAAATAAATAAACAATAGGAAAGGAGTCGTTCACAAATGCAAATCGATATCTTTTCTATTATCTTTGTGAAATTCAGAATGAAAGGATAAAATGCAATAGAAACTCTTAAGATATTTAATATAAAATTAGAGATTCTTCTTATAAACTCTAAGATATTTAGGCCCCAAGCTTTATAATTGCACAGAAGTAAGACTGTAAGAGCTCACTGATAAACTAGAAAACAAAATAATAATACCTATTGAAATTTAAAACCCAGTTATGGTGACTATAAGGGCTACCCCATATTCTAGATTATGACATAACCAACGACAATTAATACCTTTCCCCACAAGTTTACCTCAGTTAAGAAAGGTATCAGCAAGAATGGGACAGAAAAGAAGTGTGAACATATAGAAGGTAAGAGAAACAGATAAAAGTAAAAAACTATTTATGCATCTTAACACCATTATGAGTTATTATAACCAATTAATCATGTAACAATCAGCCCCTTAAATTAACATATGGTAAGAAAGAAACTATGGACTCTTTGAAAATACAACACATATATAATCACTAACCTCTCTAAATTCTCGAGGGGGGTCTCCAAAAGTGAGACGATAACTGCAACAGTATCACTACAAGTAATTGATGATTTCAACCCCCAAAGATACTCTAGCTGTTGTGGTATATCATTTGACGTGGGCTCGACAGGCATAGTAAGAAACACCAAGACCTTCACTGCAAAATTTAAGGCTAGCTGATATTAAAATGAACTAACAAACTAATCTTTCATCACTTCTATTATCAGTGGGGATCAAATAGCAATGAAGCAGCAGGATGAGAGTAATTGCCTGAATTTAGGACCAGATTACGATCATCTTGGCAGTGCTCAATAATTGGTATCAAATCTTTGCCCACAATATTCCATTTACAAACTTGCTTGAACACTTCTCGCGTTTGTGGATCATCACGCCTCAGAAACCTCAGTAAATCCTTCAAATTATCTACAATAAATTGGATAAACAAAAAAGTTGCAATAAATCAAATGAATTGATCAAACCACCTTTATACCTATATACCAAAAAGGATTGTAGAAAATTCAGTAGTACCTAAGCAATATTCGCCTGGAGAGTATCCAATCCTATTACCATCGTCATTCTCGTCAATGATCCCAAGACCAGCGCATATGGTAGATAAACCTTCCATGTCCTTCTAAATCAGATATTCAGAAACTAAAACTAGGTTCCAATATGGTTTGGGGTACAGCCTTGGTAACGATGATAAAGGAGTAGATTAGAGATTAGAGATGAGAAATGAGAAATGGATATCGAAGATCAGAAGAAAGAGGAAGAATTAGAACGGAATTCAGATCTGACGACGAATTTTGAGTACTGTAAAATCTAGGGCTTTTATGGCGCCAAAGGATATGGAGGATTTTCCCGCGCATTAGAAACTTACCGGTTTTGATAGTACTGACCTGACTCTTGAGTGGCTAGTCCATCACTGATCACTGATCAGGTGTAAACGAACCGAATCGATTCGATGCTCAAATTTGGTTTATAAAATTTATCGAGTATAAAATAAGGTTTGATTGAAGCTCATTTAGCTACCGAGTCGAGCACGATTCCGAATCGAGCCCGAACAGTTTGGACTTTTCCAACGAATATGATCCGAGTATCAATAGAAAATTATAAATTGAGGAGGTTCGAGTAATTTATCGAACTTTAAAATGTGCTCATATTTGACTCATTTAAATTTCGAGTCGAGCTCGAATCAAACTTTTAGTCGAGCGAATACGAATCGAGCCCTAACTGTTTGCTCATTTTACAGCCTTACTGATAAGTGATCACACGCTTGCGATGTCGCATAACATTATTAAAAATGCATTGAAATAAAATTATATTAGAATAAAAATTCTTATTATTATTTTGGGTTGTTTCATGTTAAATGTCTATTTTTTTAATAATTAAATTTTTACATATTTTATCCTATTATGCTCGTAGCATTAAATATCTTATACTTTTCTTATTCTAATTCACTCTTCATATTTAATGACATTATTATAGATAATTTATCATTTTATTATTCTTCTTAATATGCGTAAAAAATCCACCAGTACTTTTATCTAGAGACGGAGGGAGTAATAAAAAATAAAAAATCTCATTTTGAAAATTTTAAATTAATCCGCTAAAATCCTTAGAACTTAAAGTTAATAAAACAAATTTAATATTTACTTAACACGATCGCAAATAATATCAATTATTTTCAAAATACAATAATGTTTAGATAATATATTTAGGTCTAAGCCAAAAAGCTCGACTAATTATTATGCGTATTAATCAATAAAATTAAGTTTAGCCCAAATACTAGTAAAATAGTAAGATTTCGTTATAATTCAAACTAATAGGTCTGCTATGATCCGAGATTTTCGAACTTGATCATTGACCAGTTCAAATCAAGTTAAGTTTTAATATTAAAAATGTTGTGTATTTTAGCGTGTCAATCAAGTCAAGGTAGGTTGCGCCTCTACTTATTTTTTATTTATTTTTTATATTTGTTAATTTTAAAATAGTTAGTAACAAAAATATTAAATTATAAAAAGTTATAAATAGTAAATGTGAAAATATTAAACTTCATTTTAAAAATATTAAATTATAAAAGTTATAAAAAGAGCATTATGTTGATTTACTGTCTCATCTTTATTATACTATTAAATAAAAATCAATATTAATGTATTTATTTTTACTTTTATCCCCTATGGGCTGCTAGCTGTTGAGTGTCGTACATTAGTGGGCTGACAGGAGCCCATGTGAGTCGGTTTGAGCTAAAATTAATCCGCCTGGGCCCAACCCATTTACAACGTCGTCATTTAATTGTTATCATATTTTAAAGTTGTTGAAAGTTTTTAAACAAGAAACCGTTTTGAATAAAGGTTTAGCGGAAGAACACGTAAACCTTTCGATACAACCAAAGCCTCCGTCTTCTACATTTCCCTTCCGCCAAATATCACGGGCGATTTCTTCAAGAATCTATAATTTCTTCTTCCAGATAACAAGTACTAATAAAACTCCAATTTTAGTATTCTCATAAGCCCTCATTTCAATTCCTCCTTTCTCTCTCTTATAATCTCTGAATCTCTCTCCAACAATGTCTCAAGTAGTAGCCATTAGGTCAATTAATAGTTCGCTCTCAAGCCCTAGTTCTGGATCTATTCAAAACCAAGTCGAAAAGCTCAAACCTTCTGGTTTTGCTTCTAAAGTACTTCCAGCTCGCAATGCGCGAAAGAGCCAACGCAGAGCTGTTCGCATTAGCACTCCGATCACCGCCAGGAGATCTGCACGTGCCGAGCCTGAAGTCATTCCAGTCTCTCCTGAAGACGTTCCTAAGGTCGTATCACTTCATTAATTGTTCTATTTGTTTTCAAAACTAAAATTTTAATTTAGTACTGTTGTTTTGATCGTCGTGATTCAGATTTGTGTAGATGTTGTTCAAGTTTAATATCCACCAGCTTTTGATAAAAAAATTTGTGCTTCTAAAAGTTAATTTTAAATTTCAATTTTGTACTTGCTAGTTGTTGGAACTGATGAGAAAGTTTGCATTTTGATCGAGGAATTTGATGCAAATTGCGTTTTTGTGTGGCTGTCTCTTATAGTAAATATGATTTCAAATTAAGTTGGTGAATTATTGCTAATTCCCTTTTTGTACTATCCTCCCCTGTTATATATAATTCAAATTGGTGTTGAAGGCTCATAGTGTTTGGCGTTATAAGAATGGAGGCTGAACTTTCTTTTAGATTTCCTTTGGAAGAAAATCACACACAAAATAGTTATTTAAGTGTATTACGATTTGTTTTTGACTTGACATGTGTTTATTATTAAGTATATATGTAACTTCATTTAAATTTAAGTTTGAGCTTCGTAGTTTCTAGCATGTATCCTTGTTAATGAAATTTTTTATTCCTATTATTTGTATTTTTGGAGTTTATTTAATTGATCTGGGGAATTATGTAGACCTATATATATAATGATACATAAATAGCCTAAATAAATAAATAAAAATTTTAAAATCCTTATAAAATAGCATAAAAAGAGTATTATCCTTAAAGCCACCTCCACTACCCCCTAGAAGACAAAAGGAGATACGATAAAAAAAACTAAATATCTAGTTATCCTTTGGATGGGAAGTTATTTTTTTTTCATTGAAAGTGTTTATTTTTCGGTGCTGATGATGTATTAGTTCCATTACCATACTTAGAGAATTTCAATACTGTGTGATGTTAAATATGAATTTGTACAGGCTGGTATAGCTCTTGCTCAACTCAGAGTGAAATCTCAATATTAGAGTAACTTTCACACTTACACTAATTCTTTCTGAATTTCACTCCCACAGTGTTGGTTATGGTATTGAGGAGGAGGCTGTTTCTATTACGTCGTTTTTGAATTCACATGATGTATTTAACTTCTAAACTGTACACTTTTTGTTAGAAACACTATATACATAATGCAGAAAAGTGAAAAGATCACTTCATTCTACTGCTAATATATTTTTATCTTTTTTGGATGAATGTTTAATTTGATCAGGCAGATGAGCAAATTCATCAGTTCCAGGAACTTCAACAGCTTGGTGATACATCAGTGAGTATGTGGTCTAAGCCTACAGTAAAACGAAAGACGAAGATTGTGTGCACAATTGGTCCTTCGACCAACACTCGTGAAATGATCTGGAAGCTGGCCGAGGCAGGAATGAATGTTGCTAGAATGAACATGTCTCATGGAGACCATGCATCTCATCAGAAAGTTATCGATTTGGTCAAAGAATATAATGCTCAATCCAAAGACAATGTCATTGCAATCATGCTCGACACCAAGGCAAGTTTTATACTCATACTTACTTCTTTTCTTCTATATCAAGTTTAGCATGAGAAACTTGGAGATCGTAATATGGTTTTCCATGTAGTATATGCCCTTTAATGAGTAGGCAATTCTGTAGTAAAACACAGTCAAGCAAATACCTGGATGGGGATGAATTTGCCATGCACTCGAAATACTTAACTTCAGGGATTTGGAGCTCTCTCATTTATTACCCTAGGCGGGATTCCATGGTCTTTATTAAGTTGGCGATGGTTACAACCATAATAGGATAATAACCTGAAGATCTTAAATGTATGTATGTGCATGGCTGCATGCGCGTGAGGTATATTTTCCAATCTAAATGGAGTCCCTAGTTTGTTGCCCAGTAACAGGGATGGTGGGTTGAGTGGACTGGTATAGACTAAAATTTAGCATTAGAATGACCATCCTTATTCCTTAGCGAATTAGTGTCAACTAAGTATTTTTTCTACTTGTAAAGTTGTGTTTCATATAGTTTTTACTGGTAACAGGGTCCAGAGGTTAGGAGCGGTGACTTGCCTCAACCAGTCATGTTATCAAGTGGCCAAGAATTCACTTTCACGATTAAAAGAGGGGTTGGCACTGCTGACTGTGTCAGTGTTAACTATGATGATTTTGTGAATGATGTAGATGTGGGCGACATGCTTCTCGTTGATGGTATGTGACTATGCCTTTTCTCCTCTTCTCTTTTCCCCCATAGTCCATACTTGTATGTTCTACATTGCTATAGGAGAGCAGTCTGTCCTACATGCTTCATATTACCTAATATTGTCAACTATCTGTATGCTAGTTACCTTATTAGGAAGGTGTCAATTGAGCGGACTTGACCCTAGTATTGCCAGTAGGAACCATGCGTCTTTTTCCAGGGTTTTTGGATTACTGCAATGCCCAGACCGTTCCTAAGATTTTCTAATGGGATTTTTCTGGCGCTGTTTTTTAAGTCAAACAAATTTCTAGAGGCAGAGTATTTTGAGATTTCAAGTTTATTTTCATTTCAATTTATCCTCCACAATATTTATTAAGGCTTATCCTGATTCCTGACCAGCATTTGGGGAGGACTGGAGGTTATTCGCCTATATTATTATGAGACTTGTTACTTACAAAGAAAAAGAAGAACAGTTTTTTGATGTTGTATTTGCACCTGCACTTGCTTTATGTTGTAGGTGGTATGATGTCTTTAGTGGTTAAGTCCAAAACCGAAGATTCAGTAAAATGTGAAGTTGTTGATGGAGGAGAGCTCAAGTCGAGGCGACATCTAAATGTTCGAGGAAAAAGTGCTACACTGCCATCCATCACTGGTTATCTCCAAGCACTGACCATCTAATGACTTCAGTTTTATAAATGTTTTTGTCTTCCTACAACAGAGTGCTAACTGTTTGTTTTGCAAATGAACATAACTGCGTCAAATGATGTGCAACAGAAAAGGACTGGGATGACATCAAGTTTGGAGTGGACAATAAAGTAGACTTCTATGCCGTTTCCTTTGTTAAAGATGCAGCAGTGGTGCATGAATTGAAGAATTATTTGAAAAGTAAGCTTACATGGATATTCTTAGAAATAATGGAATAAGGTTAATATCATGTTACATTTAGATATATACTACTGCAGTTCTAATTTATTGTCACTCTCTTATTGCCTTTGTAGGCTGTGGCGTGGATATACATGTTATTCCAAAAATCGAGAGTGCAGACTCTATACCTAATTTACACTCAATTATTGCGGCATCTGATGGGGTAATTGTTTTTTTCTACATCATTTTTCCTTCAAAACAATTTCAATGCTTTTAAGCTAAACTAGTCTTAGGTTAGGTTCTTTACTAAGCAGTTAAAATACTTTGTTATCGAGTTGCTAAAACAGCCTGCTTTCAGGTAAAGTGACACCCTGCCACTTTACCTGAAATTTTTGAACCACAATTATAAATGCTATACTGTTTGCGTTGAGCAGCTTACTGGATCTTTTTGGATTCTTTTAACCTTACTCTACGTGCGTTGCTATTTCATGCTAAAAGTTATATTGTACTTCCTTTCTCATCTCAGGCAATGGTAGCTAGAGGAGATCTTGGCGCTGAGCTTCCAGTTGAGGAGGTTCCCTTATTGCAGGTATTATCATAGTTAATTATGGCAAAAAGTGATAATAGGGTGACTTGTGTTGCTAAATGCATTTTGTACACTTGTAAAACTCGTCACACTCACTCAATTACTAACTTTCCAACCAAAAAATTTATACATAAGAGAGATTGACTTGAATTATTTGCTAGCATTCTGACAGCAATGTTATTTTATAACACAGGAAGAGATTATCAGGTTGTGTCGTAGCATGGGGAAAGCTGTTATAGTGGCAACAAATATGCTGGAAAGCATGATTATTCATCCGACACCAACCCGGGCAGAGGTATCAGACATTGCGATTGCTGTTAGAGAGGGTGCTGATGCAGTTATGCTTTCTGGAGAAACTGCTCATGGAAAGTAAGTTACTACTTTTTTTGGATTTTCTTAGTTATTTGTGACACTGTTACACTTCATGCAAATTGATAGAGTTATTTGCAGTAGGGGACACAAGTATGCCCCATGCTATCATATTAATGTTCAGTGCTAAATAATCTCTTGTGGTTCTGATCAATTCAGAAAAGGTTTGGTTGCTAAGAAGAAATTTTATGTTCTGGAAAACAATCTACAGACTTTGGAAGGCTTTTTGTTTAAATCTTTTTCAGGCCTTTAGTGTTTGATGACAAAAGTCTTTTATGTTACATTTCGTCTTTATCACTATTTTCTACTTTTGCAGTTGCATACTTGCATCTAAATTATGTGAGGATTCACTCTGAGATTTTAAGCTTGTAGATGGTTAGAGACTTAGTGTCAAGAGATCATCCTTACATATTTAATTGATTTGATTTAACCCAATGCAGGTTTCCTTTGAAAGCTGTCAAAGTCATGCACACAGTTTCATTACGGACCGAAGCAACCATTGTTAGTGGGGAGACACCACTTAGTCTTGGTCCAGTATTTAAGGTATATCTATAGTCCTATGCTTCTTGATAGTAATTCTTGATAGCAGGAAGGGCGAAGGGGTAGGTGGAGGTATCACTGATGCTTACTAAAACCTTTGTTTTGTGCAGAACCATATGAGTGAAATGTTTGCATTTCACGCTACGATGATGTCTAACACTCTTGGAACCTCAATTGTTGTCTTCACCAGAACTGGTTTCATGGCTATCCTCCTGAGTCATTATAGACCTTCTGGCACTATATTTGCCTTTACAAATGAGTAAGTCTAAAAATTATCTAATAAACTGAAATTGTTAGTATTTAAAGAAAAATTCAAGATGTAGGAACACGAGTTTGTGCTATTTCTCCTTTCTGGTGGCTAGAATTCATTGATTTGGATTTTCTTGAGATTCCAAAATTCTGAAATTTTGCATCTGTTAAAAGATATATTGTGTTTCCCTTCAAGCATTCTAACAAATTTTAAACTTCATAAACTATAATTGATGCCACTTTGGTGAAGATTTCAGCTCCTGGTTATGGAACTCATGGTTTAACTAATATCAATCCCTCGTGAATGATTCATGATGTTTCTTGATTTTCTGAACAATTATTTCAGATCACAACTAAGTGTAATTTTCTTCACTTATGTTACTCCCTCCGTCCCATGATAAAATTCCTGGTGAATTTTTCACGTATATTAAGAAGAGGAATAAAATGACAAAATTACTCATAATAATGTCATTAAATATGGAGAGAGAATTAGAATAAGAAAAGTATGAGATATTTAATGCTACGGGCATAATAGGAAAAAATGTGTAAAAGTTTGGTTATTAAAAGAAAGTGGACATTTAACATGGGACAACCCAAAATAGTAATAAGGACTTTTATCCTGGGACGGAGGGAATGGAGGGAGTACAATTTTTTTCTTCAACTTGGAATTCATTATTGTGTATTGATTTCCAAATTTTGTTAATTATCCTAGTTAATTGAGCAAATTCTGAACTATTCCATGAGTTGGATGGCCAAACCTGGATTTATCTCCCTTTATTCCAGATTGAGGGAACTGCCACCGTTACATCTTGTTTGAGTATGCTAGTAAATGACAATTTTGAAGAAAGGATTGATTTGTTGATAATTCCATGAATTTCCTAGCTGTTAATTTGTGATAATAAATTGCAAATTACAATTCTATAATCAAGCAAATTGTAATCAAAAGGTAAATTAGCAACAGTGAGAGTACTGGTTTTCTACCATTCTTATATTTGTTTGCAAAAGCTGCATATGGAACTAATCTCCTAATATTTGTATCTACAATAGTATTTTCTTTGATTAGGATAAGAATTTCATATCTACCCTGCTTACATTGACTTTTCTAATATGCAGGAAAACAGTACAACAGAGATTGGCTTTATATCAAGGAGTTTCCCCCATATACATGCAGTTCTCAGATGATGCTGAAGAGACCTTTGCAGATGCATTGACTTTGTTGCAGGTGAGTTTTAATTATACTATTACATTTCTATTCACAATTCAATTATCTAAATAATCGTGGAATTCTGCCTAAGGGTTTTGTGGATGTGCAATTAGAAGAAGAAAATAATAGGCCGAGTAGGTTGATAAATCAATGAGACTTGCATTTGTTATTGAAAGTCGCATGAAAAAAGATTGTTTCTAATCAAATATTCTAGTGAACTATTTAGAAAATAAATAAATAAATATTATAGTGAACAAGATTTGCATGTTTATGTTTCCGAGTCTATGCTGCGCCTGTAGCAGTCAACATTCATGACTATTCTGACATTGACGTGGTTACTGATGTACAGAAGCAAGGAATGGTGAAGGGAGGGAGAACAAGTAGCTCTTGTTCAGAGTGGCAGACAACCCATCTGGCGATTCCAATCCACTCACAATATCCAGGTCAGGAAGGTTTAGATTGGGAAAAAGATTGGAGCACTCATAACAGAGAGCTCTGCTCGCGCACATGGTTGATTCTTAATTGGTAGATTCTTCAACCGTCAAACTGAATTTTTGCTTGTAGCAGACAAACTTGAGTCTTGTTATCCGTTTGCAGTTTCCGATCCCCTGTCAGTCATCGTCCATTTCCGGTTCAGTTTGTATCCCTTATTTTAGTTGGTCAACTTTAGTTACAATTCTGGAGTAATGAAGAACTTGTCAATTAAGTGGGAGAATATTTAAAAAGATCAGTTACTCTCGATAATAATAATATTTTTATTTTTTCAGCTTGATTTTCTGGGTGCACTCAGGCAGGTAACTATATTGAATGACGTGTTATGTGCAAGTGTACAAGCTTTTGTGGAAAATTATGCATGGATCCCACTTCACTTTATGCCTAAGCTGTGTGTTTATTCTGATTTGGTGAAAGCACAATTGATCACCATAGCTGGGGGTAGCTTTCCTGGATCTCCTAATAGTCAGCTCAGTTTTAGGCCTTCTCTCTATGGATTTGTTGGTTCACCTCTAGCAACTATCCATAAAAAGCCTGATTTTCATGTGTTATTTTTCAATAATCATTTATTTATTACATGAATGGGAAGATGAAAAACAAACCGAAGTGGGTTGAATGACCTTATCCCCATCTTATTGAATAAAAATGGTCAGTCTCTCATCAACTGCCAAAATGCAGCAAACCTAAGACCTCCTTACCCAGCTCATCCTTGGTGGGACAGGATTATCCAACAGAGTTAGAAGGACCTGAGTTTGGTTATTAATTAACTACATATTTCCGGCAAGGCCTATGTTTGAGTTGCTGTGATTTTTATAAGTTGACATATAATTTCTACTAAAGCTTATATATTGATCAAGTATGGTTAAAAGGGATAGGCTTTAGACTATAGTCATACACTCGGTAATTTCTAGGAGAAAATCCAAACATTTGGGCGTCTTTGTTAAGCTGGCATGGAAGGAAGACCAGACGTACGAATTCACGATACAAGCGTAGATTCTTGGTGAAATTCTTGATTTCTCCCACCTTTCAAAATACAATACTTTTTTTTTATTAAATTTCAGATAATTTCAATTTTAAAATTAATGTGATTCATTTAAAATTTAAACACCGTATATCTTGTTATTAGTAATAATTTGTAGATGGTTTATAATAGTGAACTAATATTTCTACATGAAAAAATTGAAATTTTAACATGATCCCTCTCGCGTGAATAGCATTTTTTTTAAATGTTAAAATATCAGTTTCCTTTATAATATTTATGACTGAATTAACTAAAATCAAACTAATTCATATTAATTTTAAAATTTAAAAAGTCGGACAGTAGTAGCACTTAAAATTTTCAAGGAAGGGGGTTGTTATTGGTTCCGGGAGGGTAAATGTTATTTTATTTTTTTAATTCAGTTATAATTACAATGAACATCTTATTTTTAGTACCTCTCAACACTGCTCTGCTGAGACGTCATTTCCCACATCTTACGTGAGTGAAAGGTAAAGACAATTAGTTCCATTAGTATATTATTAATTATTATGCCGCTAGAAATACAGAAATTTCATATATATTGTTCCAGCAATAGATTCAAATGCAGACGTGTAAGCTGTTGCTGACACAAGATACAAAAACAAGATTTTGTAACATGAAGCCAATTTATAAACCAGCACTAAATAGACAAGGTTAATCATAAACATTAACAGTGCATTCCAAATTTTAAAAAGAAAAACCATCTTACAATATCTTTCTTTCTAACATATGATTTACATAAGACAAGCGCCGTCTTTTTCTCTGTTTACTCGCAAGGGTGTCCGAGCAAATCATTTTGATTATGCAAAAAATATAGGTGTGTTGCTTTTTCTTTCCTTCACCAAGTTCATTCATAACTAATTAACTCCTAGACTAGTTAACTATAAGGGGCAAGATTCAGTTTAAACTTCATACACACATAATATCTACAAAGTTGATTAAAGAAAATGGACGAGGAGAAGTTTGCTCAGACCCAGTTATGAGGCGTAGAATGAGATGTACCTGGCTCCAATGAGCTACCAACCTTTTGATCATTATTACTTTCTCCGGTGCTTGTATTGCTGCCTCTAAGCATTGCCATTAGGCTTCCTCCATGCACCCTACCTTCCGGAAGTGAAAATTGAGGTAAACTAGCATTTTCTACTAAACAAATATCTGATAGTGATATCTGCATAGGAATGCATTTCTGACCGTAACTCATTGATGTTCCCACAGTTCCTGTACTTGTAATGGCATCCGCCTGCTTGTTTCCAGATACGTAAATGCCTTTCATATTCTCATATGTGCAAGCTTGTAGGTCTTTTAGTGCAGGATACAATGCTCCGCCAACATGCATCTGTATGGCATCTACCTGGGAACTGTGTGAAGCACATAGGCCTGACTTCCCCCTAGCAAACTTATCGCAAGGAGCAACAGCCTGACCACCAAGCCCTGACTGACCCCAAGAGCACCGTTTCCCTCCTCCATACCCCTTGCAAAAGTCAGTTCTGCCTTGTGCACTTTTATCACATCCTTCATATTTGCACCTTTTCCCCCGCCATGGCGTACGCAGAAGTTTGTCCGACCCCTAGCACTCTTAGTGCATTCAGCCATAGCACATCTCTTCCCACCACCATGATTAACACAATATAAAGAACCCCCATGCACACTCTTTGTGCATCCGTCTTCAAAAGTACATCTTTTCCCGCCGCCATGACCTTTACAAAATGCTGTGCTCCCTTCTGCATCTTTAGTACACCATAAGAATGTACACCTTTTACCCCCACCATGTGCCTTACAAAACATTGTCCTCCCTTGAGCACCTTTAGTACAATCAATATACTGACAACGTCGGCCACCGCCATGGGAGATGCACAGGCCAGAGATGCCCTCTGCACTCGTAGTACAATTTTCCATCTTACACCTCTTGCCGCCACCATGCTTGATGCATAAGCCAGACTTACCCCTAGCAGCACGAGGGCAACCATTGTGACTGCATCGTCGACCACCACCATGACCAATGCAGTACTCTGTACGACCTTCAGCACTCTTTGTGCAACCAAGATATTGGCACCGGCGACCACCTCCATGGGCCTTGCAGAATACCGTCTTGCTTTCGGCTCCCTTATGACACCCAGCTTTCTGACATCTCCTTCCACCGCCATGGCCAATACAAAATCCAGAAGCACCTCTTGCTCCCTTTGTGCATCCGCTGAACTGACATGGTTTCACTCTGGAGTTTCGCTGTTGCTGGGGAGTTGCACCAGATGCACAAGCAAATGAGCTTTTTTCTGTGGCTGTTGCAGTTGATGAGAAGCCTGGGATAACAGGACTTGGATAATTGTGACTAGAATCAAGGCTGAGAATTGTGAGAGTCTCTGTACTTTGCAATGGAGGCACAAGAGGCCCTAGTTTCCATCGAGATGATATTGATCCCTCATCCATGAGTTGAACTGTAGCAGCTGTAACTGGTGCTGGCCCATTGTCCTGAAATTGAATGAAACCTTGAGTGACAGTAGTTATAGCTGATTCAGAAACACCAGTTGACAGGATTAATCCAAGGTCTAGCTTGGGTTTTTTTGATATAAGAGCCTTGGGAGTGCCGCAAAAAATATTCATCTTCCCAGGTCTCTTATCAATACTCAAATTAGGGTTGATACTCAGACCAAGAATAGTTGAGGAGTCCTCCTCTTTCCCAGAGGATATGGTAATGCAAGAATTTGACGAGCAACCAAACCCAGGAACCAAAGAAGAAACATCCTGTAGGTCAGCAGATCCATCAGTGACCTTCCGTTTCCTCTTGCTTCCTTTTGAGCTCGAAAAATGAGATCTTGATACACCACGGGCATCAAATTCAAAAGGGGCAACTGCAGGATAGTGACCTCCATCAGGAACAACTTTGCTCAGATGTTTGCACACTTTCGTGGTAAAGTTAGCTGTAACATGTCCAGAAGTCTTGTCCATATAACCTCAAGAAGAACACAGCTTTTTATCCAAATCAACTAAACAATAGTGAGAAAACACAGTTTGATAGCTTTATGGGGTTGGAAGAAGGGGCAGACAAAACAAAAATTAGCTTGAAAGCTCCCCAAAAGAGCACACGCCACCCCCACTAACAAAACCTGATGTGTCACACCGATCCATTTTACAAGTTTATAAATGAATTTACCAGGTCAATAGTTGCAAGGAGATGTCAAGTCCAAAAACCTCACACTTAGCAGAAAAAATCTTGCTATCAATCATCCTGTTCCAAAGCAAAAGTATACATTAAAAAGGATTAGTATCCTGGCTGGGTAGGAAACATGATGTGAGTTTAGGCTGTTTCAACACAAGTAAATGATTAGAATATTACTATGATGTTCCTCAAGTCCAATTAAAGATTAAACCAAAAAAAGGGTTATCATAAGATTACATGGTTTTTAACAAGCAGTTAAATTTATAACATCAATTTGCAAGAAGAAACTTTCCTATACACAAAAACTAATACAATATGTGTTTGAAATATGGTTGCTATTATCCATGATATGACCTGTCCTTGACCAACAGGCGAAGCAATTATTCAAGGTCGATGTATAAGGCAGCACTACTGTTGGCTAGTTTAATTCAGAAAAAAATGCACATACTAAAAGAATATCTAAACTCTAAACTACATCTATAAAAATCTTTAACCCAAAGAAAGGACAGAAGAAACAAAAAAGTGAAGACCTAAATTTTGAGAATCTCAATCATATCCCAGCTTCCATACTACACACACACATACACACACACACACACACACACACACACACATATATATATATATATATGAGAATAGTGTATATGTATATGTATATGTATCTGTATATGTGTATATAAGCATAAATACATATACATGGGAATGATTAGTAGCCAAGGCTCCTATGTAGTAGCAGAAGTTGACACTTTAAGAGTCAGAAGCATATATAATTATAACTGAAAGATTTTAATTCGAAAGTAATTAAAGACCAATCATTTTCTGTTTGCTTAAATATAAATCATGATGAAGGCCTAAATAGATGTGTGAAGGATATTTACAAATGAGAAATATCACATTAACTTATACTCTCTTTCTCCATTCCAGATTAAATGTTATGCTTTCATCTTGGGGATGCCCAAAATATATTCACTTTTATTATTTTAAATTTTTTTAAAAGAAAAAAAAGTCTCAATCTGATTATTTAGTTATGAATTCAATGGTTTTTTTTATTGAATTTGCTCAAGGGTTTTCTCATAAGCTCAAAATTCATTAAAGATTGCACAATCTATAGTTTGAGAGCAAGTTGCAAGTTGCACCTTTTTAAGCAATAATCTCATTTTGGCTTTTATACATAAGGTGCAACAAACACTACAGCACCAACCAACATACTTGAAAATATCTCTATAAGATGCAACAAACAGGGACAACACTTCATAATACATAATGAATTTCTGAACCTAAACTTCAATTCCTCAATTCAGATAGTGAGCAAATTAATATTCAGCTACATAAAAAATTTCATAACACCTGCTCCATTTAAAAGTCAAAGCAAAAATACTTCTAACTAACTAAGCAAACACGGAAATATCAAGAACATATTCCAATTCAAACTAGAATAACTCAATTACAAGCGAAGTGAGCAAACCATATAGTCAGAAACAATAAACCATCTTTAATCTATCATGAATTAAGTACAAAAGATTTTATTTTATTTTTATAAAAAAACTAAACATCAATAGTTATGTTTAGCTGCTGAAAACACCAAAGAAATAGGAGACTAGGTATCTTATATCAACACTACTGTGCTTATTTTCCACAGAGCAACTAAACAAGTGAAATTAAAGCAAAAAAACAAATACCTTACCTAAACAATTTGGTCGACGGCAACATGCGATGGATATATAAACGGAACTTGGGTTTCTTGTGCCGACAAATCCTAAGAAGAGAAAGCGAAAGAGAAAAAAGGGAGGAGAAAATGAGAGACAATAGAACAGGGATTAATATAGTAAGGCGCAAATTATAGTTTTTATCCTCTCCATGCTAGACTACACTTCTTCCTGTGCGTCTTCATATCAAAGTAGGCGGAGGTCTAAATCAGGGTCCAAAAACCAAAATCCAAATAGAGCACCAGACTAGAAATTGCTAGCTTGGCGTGAGAAAAATAGAAAAAAGTATACTCCCTCCATTCCATAATATACGATCTCTTATATATTATTTTATTTTTTTTAATTATTTATTATTTTATAGTATAATTTAAGGTTATATTTGTTTGTAAAAATTACAATTTTGTAATTATAATTCACTATTAATTCTAGGATTAAATAGTTCTAGTCATATATTTATTTTTTATGGGATTATTGATGATACAACTTAACTATATATGGTATTAAATAGTTCCTCATATTAATTCATTTTATAATCCTTGGACTAATAGTCCCAAATCCAAACTTAAAAACAAACAAAACAATTGAAATTAATAGTCATATCCCAAGTGTAATCCTTATAAACAAACATAACCTAAGAGAATAAACTACAAACTTTACAAAATTACTACTCATGAAAAAATATTACATATGAGATAGAGTAAGGGATAAGTATGTTAATAAAAAATCATCAATATTTTCATATTTATTTCCTTGAGAATATTTTTTTTTGTTGGAGTTGAGCAATAGCTTCGGCAAGTTATGATACTACACATTAATTTATAAAATATTAATATTACCAACGTTCCAAATTATAAAATTCATTCATTTTTAAATTCAAAATCAACATGATTCATTTCATTTAGCTTAGGTTAATACAATTATGAGTATCATAAACTAATTAAAAGGTATTAATTATTAATAAATACAAGATTTAATTTATTTTAATATAATTATGAATATTATAAATTAATGTCAAAGTAGTACTCCTTCCGTCCTTTTTTATTTGTCTTTTGTAAATTTTAAGGACGTATTAAATATTTAATTTCTTATATTATCTTTTATGATTAAAGGGTAAAATATTGTATATTTTTTATTTCATAATTTTGTAGGTGTGTGAGGTAATGACGTGGAATTAAAAATAAAGAAAAGAAATCCATACATTTAACAAATTTGTTCTTATTTCATTCTCTTAAGAGTTTAAAGGATTGGATTTGGGACTACTTCTTCATCTTCCTGCTCATCTTCTTCGGCTTCTTTGCCAGTTATTTGTCCCAACCGGTCATTAACCGAAGCGGCATCAATCAGCTATTTTGCAAGGCAAAATCGGCATCAGCATCCTGTTACTGATTTATAGTCTCGGATAGATTTTGATAGAATTTACAGGGAGAAAGGAGATAAATTGGGTAAGAAGTTAATTCATTTCATTCAAACCTCCCATCCTCTTCTTTCTGAGAATTTAATCGATCATATCATATGAAAATTTATTGTATATATCATTAGAAAATATACTGAAGCGTACACATGAGCCAGATGCGAAGTCCACAAAATCTATCACGATGAGCCACTCCCAAACTAGTTGTATTTTACTACTTAATTTGTCAAGAATCTTACACTACTTGGCCAACAGTGTCTTGTTGTACTTAATTATTGACATGAACTTTAATCTCCATTTTGCTATCACACATGCATGCATGCATGTTTAGTAGTACTAGAAATTCACCACGTAGATCGTGCATGTCAGGGGATAAACTAACAAAATCATATCCTTCCTTGTACAAAGATACGTACAGACATGCCAACACTCATTTCTAAAGGGGTTGCTCAGAGTTTGTTGAGCTTACCGAGGGTATCTCCTAATGCTTAATTTTTCTACGGGAATTGTCTTCTTAAATATAGATTTATTATACTGTCAACTTTCAATTTTTTTCTTCTCATTTTTTTCAATGAGGGGATTAGATTTTAATTTTTTCCGACTACGTCTAATTAATAGTATTACATCAAAAATTGATGACACGGTAGCGATATATGGCTAAAAATCCTTATCTGTAATATTGAATCTCATTTTAACATTTATTTAATTAATTTTTATATCAAAAAGGGTAAATATAAAACCATTATTAATTTTTAAAATAAATTTAATACATTACAAACTCAACTTAAAATTCATCAATAATCAATATAATGATAAATATTTTAAAATGTATAAATGCACTACTAATTAAAATCTTGTTATTTCATAATAAAATCAATAATAAATATAATGACAATTTTACTCTTTTTGGTATAAAAAATTAAGGCCTAAATATAGATTAAAACCCTGAACTTTAATTTTATTTTATAATCATCAATAATCAATATATATAATTACTTTTTTATACCAAAAAGGGTTAAATTATCATTAAATTTACTTTAAAAAATTAATAATATGGCCTTATATAATTTATCATTTTTGGTACAAAAAATTAACTGAATAAATATTAAAATGAGACTCGATATTACACATACGTATTTTTTAGTCACGTATCATTGTCATGTCATCAATTTTTTGACGTGACACTATCAAATAGACGTAATAAAAAAATTAAAATTTTAATCTTCTAATTGAAAAAATTGAGAAGACAATTCCCAAATTAGTGGAAAAAAATTAAAAGTTCATCTATATTTGGGCCTAAATTTTATAATATGTAAAACAATTTAAATGGTATACAATAGTTAAGACTAAAATTAATTAAATTCATGTCAATTAATTTTGAATTTAAAAATAATTAAATTAATTTAAAAAAATTAATAATAATTTTATATTTTGGTACTATTTATCTCAGTAGAGACATTTATTTTTTCTTCTTTTCAACAGTAACTATCACTAAAGAAGAATCAAGAGCATCTTTATAGAATCATTCCATCCCAACAAACTATCCTAACCTAACCACATTTGTAACCCCATGAATTAACTGTAGGAAAAAATACGAATAATATAGGATTCAAATATAAAATAAAGAAGGGCAGAAATTAGACTTATCGATTTAGAGCAAATAATTTTGAGCAGAGGCGTGCAGTGCACTGTTCTTAAGTAGAAATTTCGCCCCTCGGAGAACTTTTCTCGGTGCTAAGGTGAAACAACCCGGGTCAAATCCCGAGTCCAGAACAAATCTTGGGTCAAATCCCAAGTCCGAATCGAATCAAATCCATCCAAATAAGGCCTCAAACCACTGGCCCAATAGTATCTTCTTGGGTCATCTAGCCCACCACAGGCTCCCAAAAGGTCATGACTTGAAGGTACTATTGGTAGTTACTTAATTCCTTATATGCAGACAAATTTTCCCCCTATCTTTCGATGTGGGACTGGGGTGTTACAAACTCCCCCACTTAAATTTCTGACGTCCCCGTCAGAACCGATCACACACACGGCCCAAAGATCTTTGCCTCTCTAGCCATTGTGGGATAATACCGGCTGGCTTCGTGTCCCCACCTCCGGACCTTCATCTCTCCATTGTGGGATAATACCACCAGCCTTCGTGTCCCCACCTCTGGCAACCCGATCGGATAACCCGACCCGAGCTTTCGAGAGTCGGCTCTGATACCATATGAAACAACCCGGGTCAAATCCCGAGTCCAGAACAAATCTTGGGTCAAATCCCAAGTCTGAATCGAATCAAATCCATCCAAATAAGGCCTCAAACCACTGGCCCAATAGTATCTTCTTGGGTCATCTAGCCCACCACAGGCTCCCAAAAGGTCATGACTTGAAGGTACTATTGGTAGTTACTTAATTCCTTATATGCAGACAAATTTTCCCCCTATCTTTCGATGTGGGACTGGGGTGTTACATAAGGTCACTGACGAAATCTTACTCCAGAATTCAACGGCTCTTCATCCAACTAACCAGCACTAGAAATAGTTGAATGACCCATGAATAACTTCTAATTTTCCTTACTCAAACTCAAAAAAAATATACCACATATATTTATAGAAATATTTTATGAATATAATATATGAGTGAAAAGGCTGAATTTATATATATATAGTTATATACGAAAGTACAGTATACTATATATATATATATATATATATATATATATATATATATATATATATTAGAAGCACACATATATCTAATCTACTGATCTGCTAACATATATATATATATATATATATATATATATATATATATATATATATATATATATATATATATATGAACACTGTTTGTATTTTGAGAGAGTGTATATATATATAATCAGCCTTTCCTATCCTTTTATAGCATATCAACATGCAAGGCAACAATAATATCCCAATAATACTATTAATATATAATAGCAGTTACAAATCTCCAACAATTAATATATATTATATCTCATTTAATTTACTCATTAAACTCTTTTAATGAATATATTTATTTTTATTTAACTTTGTAATATATTATTATGTAAAAAATACAACAATCCCCCACATATTACAAAGTAAAAAATAAAATAAATTGAGTAAGAGAAATATAAGAATGCAGTGCGTTAACACTGATGTCTTTTGGACTATGAACCAATGTATAGAGTGAATAGGATTTGATTCACAGGAATTTGGTGAAATGAAAATTTCTATGAACCTTATTCCTTATTATGAATCAGTAATCATATTACTCACACTACAAACTCTAATTAGAAGTTGTTCTACGCGATTTGGCACATTTTGGCCTTGCGCTATACCTGGAATTCATGAGCGCTCTAGAAAACCTATCTTGTTTTCATAAGAGGCGGCTTCACCTTTACACTCATATAGGTGTTTCCATCAAATGTGTTCTACAGTTAAACACATCACCTAATAGGACTATGGAAAACATTAAGAGTATATAACTCAACCTCTAACACTGTAGAATTACACTATCCTACACCATAGGGATGAACTCAAATATTTATAAAATGGATAGTGTCTCAACCAATCAACCAATGACTTGTTGTTACCCATATGAACCTACTTCCTGGGATTACTATTCATATAGGTTGGGTTACCATCACTGTTGATTTCTGTAATAGACAGTAGTCTCATCCGCCTCGATGTATTGCTCACTAGCCTCTTGCTTAGTGGCTTTGTCAGAGGATCCGCAAGATTTAACTATAACAAAATTAAGGAATATAATCCCATCACATCACAGCTATCTCACAATATTATGTCTTAGGCGTATATGCATACTCTTGCCATTATAGCTCTTATTCTTAGCTCTGCCTATAGCAGCTTGGCAATCACATTGTAGAGACACAGTTGGAACTGGTCTCGTCCACAAAGAAATATTTTTCAAAAATAAATTCTGAGCCACTCTGCTTCAGAACCTGCCTTCTCTAAGGCAATAAACTCAGACTCCATACTAGAGCGAGCTATACAAGTCTGTTTAGAAGACTTCCAAGAAACTGCTCCTCCTCCTAAGGTAAATATGTAGCCACTCGTGGATTTGATTTCATCTGAATCAGAGATCCAGTTGGCATCACTATAACCCTCAAGAACTGCATGATCACCGCAGTAATACAAACCAAATCCAATAGTATCTCACAGATACTTGAGTATTCTACATAAAGCAGTTCAATTATCCTTATTAGGATTATGACCATATCTGCTGAGTCTATTAACTGCATATTAGCAGTTTTAGAATCAATTTTCCTTTTTTTAGGGTCAAGTAACTATACCTTAGTAAGACACCCCCACACTTTAGGGTATTTCAAGTTAGGTAAATGATTTTTCCAAAGCTCAAAAGGTGTTTTCTCAGTTTTCACCAACATGTAACTTTATATATGTAATACCTCAAGTGATCAGTTTCATCTTACGAAGACTAGCACAATGCTATAAATAAGAACATCATTTAAAAAGGTTCACTGGCCAAGAGGATGAGTCTCAAACCCACACTGCTTGAAAATGAAATAATCCACCTTCTATCACTAAAGATCCTTCTCGAGTAGGAATTGCCAATTTTCCTCATATTCATTATCGAATCCTTCATGGTATTTTGGTATCAACTGTTTCGGAAGGAGAAAAAAAAACGCAATTTTTTTTTAAATTTCCCATTCTCTATTTTTCTCTCCGATTTATGTATACACATATACATACTTGCATAAAATTGTTCACAACAATTAATTAATTATATGCATGAATAAAAATCTTTGCCAACAAATCTTTAACAAAAATAGAGATTACCATTGCCAAACACATCACAATCTTCCTTAAGCATTAGATATAGCACTAGCAAACCAAAGCAAAATGCAAAACAAGGCCCTGGTTGGGAGGCAGTAAATAGTGGGGAATATAGGGAATCTACTTTTTCTGTTGCAAGTTTATAATAAAATAAATGAACAGGAAGGAGGGGAAGAACTTCCACTTCTAAACTCAAATTCACTTCGCCAAATTGGTAGGAAATAAAGGGAAGCAAAATTGAAGTTTGAACGAAATTTTACCCTTAAGTATAATTAAAATCACTACGACAGTTTTGTAACATGATTTATAAATATTCATTTTCCTTTGAAATCCTAACCAACAATAAGGAAATACATCCTTCCTTGTCCCTCCCCTGTTTTGCAAGCTCCAAATCAAGAGGAATAGAAGTGTATTCCTTCCTTTCTTTTCTCTTTTAATAAAAGATTTACTTTCCCTTCTTTTTTTTTTTTTTTAATTTCCTTAAAAAACCTTTGATACCTGGTCAGAATTACATATTTGACCTTACTGGAAGCAAGACACAGATGCATGGATGAAGGTATGATCACACCCAATCAAAGATTCCCCAAACACAATAACAGCACCCACAACAATACCTCAATTTAGCAAATTAATAACAAAACTCAACTAGCACCCTATAAACATTAATAAATATATAAGAATCCAAGATTTCTACTTACGATTGTAGGAAAAAATATGAATAATATAGGATTCAAATATAAAATAAAGAAGGGCAGAAATTAGACTTATTGATTTAGAGCAAATAATTTTGAGCAGAGCCGTGCAGTGCACTGTCCTTAAGTAGAAATTTCGCCCCTCGGAGAACTTTTCTCGGTGCTAAGGTCACTGACGAAATCCTACTCCAGGATTCAACGACTCTCTAGAAATAGTTGAATGACCCATGAACAACTTCTAATTTTCCTTACTCAAACTCAAAAAAAATATACCACATATATTTATAGAAATATTTTATGAATATAATATATGAGTGAAAAGGCTGAATTTATATATATATAGTTATATACGAAAGTACAGTATACTATCTATCTAATAAAATACAAATGATTTTGAATTTCCCGCTCACTCAATAAATCATCTGGGCCGTCCAAAGTTTGAGATAAATCCCACCGTTCATACATCTATCTAATAAAATACATCTATCTATCTAATAATCTAATAATAATTTAATAAAATACAAATGACTTTAAATTTCTCGCTCACTCAATAAATTATTTTGGTCATTCAAAGTTTGAAATAAATCATATTGTCCATACAGTGCCGGAGGCACGTGACCCAGCTAGTATATATATATGTTAGCAGATCAGTAGATTAGATATTATTTAGTAGAGGAGACTATGTATATATATAGATTATATGTGTGCTTCTAATATATATATATATATATGAACACTTTGCATTTTGAGAGTGTATATATATATAATCAGCCTTTCCTATCCTTTTATAGCATATCAACATGCAAGGCAACAATAATATCCCAATAATGCTATTATTATATAATAGCAGTTACAAATTTCCAACAATTAATATATATTATAACTCATTTAATTTACTCATTAAACTCTTTTAATGAATATATTTATTTTTATTTAACTTTGTAATATATTATTATGTAAAAAATACAACATTAACTTCCACTCCTAAATCCTAATTCTAGAGAAGATAAAGATATCATATCCTAAATTAAACTCTTTAATTGATCTGTAATTTATTTATTTTTAGGTTGACTACCTTTTACTACTTTTTTTATAACTTGTAGGTACTGGTGCAAAGTATTTTCTCTTTGTTTAAGGACAAAAAGTAATTAATATATTAGTACTATATTTTATTTATAAAATAAAATAAAATAAAGTTGAGCACCTTTTACTTTTATAACTTAACTTTATTAATTTGTTTACAATAGGACAAAAAAAAAATCGTTTAACTAAATAATACATCTGTCCTTTAATATAGGTCGTTTTAGAGTTGTGCACAAGTATTAAATAAATAATTATGTAGCATTAACTATAATATCAATTATCTATATTGCCCTTGTATTAGAAGAAGAGATTATTATTTATTGGATAGAAAATAGTGAGAGAACCAAAGTTATATTTAATACTTGAGGTAATATTGGAAATTAGACAATTACTCCCTCCGTTCCTAAAAGATTGTCTTTTAAGGTTTTGGCACATGGATTAAGAAAGTGTCATTTACCAAGTAAAATTTGTTTAAAATTTCATCACTACCCCTTTATGGGAAATTGAAAACTATTAATACAAGAGAGAGAATTTATTGGGACAATGAGAGAATGTAGGGGTAATATAGGAAAGTAAATAATTTATTTTCCTCGAAAGTTATAAACGACAAACTTTTTGAAACAAACTTTTTCTTCTAAAACTACAATTTTTTAGGAACGGAGGGAGTAATACGTAGTTAAAATTTTTGCAAACGACTTATATTAAAGAACAAAAATATTTCTCTAAAACGAGGGAGTAAAAATTATAAAGTCAAACTCTGCTTTGAATTGAGGAACTATATCCACTCTGATCATCCCAATATTTTGACCATAGCATCACACCACCATACTTAGGCGATCCCTTTATCACCTGCAAAATCTTAGAAGTCAACACATCCGCCGGAATAAACCCACTTCCGGCCGCTTGAGTGGATGCCGGTAACCCCAAAAATATCTTTCCAGCATTTATCGATGTAGTCCACCGATTCCACGAATTGATAATATTATCAATATTCCCAGAAGTATACTGACAAGGAGGATTGTTATAAAATTGAATCCAAACATAATCGAAAATGCCCGTATTAAGGGCATTTCCTAGGAACTTATCGGGAAATGGACATTGTGGTGCCCCTCCTAGGTATACTTTTTTGCCAAGCTTACTATAATCCTTTAAATACCGTGCAAGATCATCCCAATATTCGGTGGAGCCTAGCTCTATATCGAAATCAATACCATCTAAAATAGCATTGCCTAGCGGGCGCGAATTTGATGTTCCGCCCAAAAAATTATTCCATAAATAAGTTGCTACATTTTTAGCGTCCGCCTCGGAAGCTAGAGAGTAGCTTCCAATGCCGCCGCCAATGGATAGCAACACTTTAATGCCTTGTTTTTGACAATAATCTATGGATTGGCTTATAACGGTGCAACCATCGTTGGCGGGGTTGCAATGGCCAGCAAGATTGATTTCAGGGGTTTGACCGTTACCAAATTTGTTAAGGAACGCTATGTTGACATAGGAAAATTTTCCGGTGGCACATGTTTCGGTTAGGTTGCCCTCGTTGCCGTTTTGGCCCCAATAAACGGCGATGCCACCACCGGCGAGGGAGGTTTGGAGCAGGGCAAGGATGGAGAGGGAGAGAAGAAAAGGTAGTGTTGACATTTTTTGGTAGTACAATTACGAATGGGTTGTGTGTGGGTTTTATAGAATTGGTAGGAAGTTTGGTTTTAATAAAGTGATGTTTACTTGGTCAAAGGACAATGTGTGTATGGGACTGCCGCCTTCATATACTAAAGTTGACAATAACCCCCAATTTAGTGGTTTTACTTATTTTTCTCTTTGTTAGTGGATTTCAGCTGAATAAAAAACTTGTCACTGTATCAAATAGGGAACTGTTAAATCTACAATAAAAATTATTATTTACACAATAAAAATATCGCTATAGATCCTATAACGACGCTTTTTATCGTGACTATACATCTACAGCGATACTTTTGTTATAAAAATAACAAAAATATTGTGAATTTAACATTAACCTATCAAATAACTTGCTTTTTCAAATGCTAAAGTCAATTTTGTGAAACAAGTACATGACAAATTCAACTTTGGTATCCGTTTGGCAATCATTTATGAGAGTGAAACCAAGACTTTATTATTTATATCTAGAAATTATTATATAATCTTTTAGACGTTTTAAAAGAAATACAAAATTAATAAATATAATTAATATTTTGTTTGATTGATTAAAATTAGATATGAAAATATAGTTGGGTCAATTCATATTAATTTAGAATCAATTGAGTTTATTAACTGTTTTTATTTATTTAAGTCGGATAAAATTTAGACTCGCATTTTAAAAAAAAAATATAGACCCAAACCCAGATTTTTTATTCCAAATCTCTTTAACTGCTCCCCAGACTCGCGTGTTCTTCTCTCCCCCTGCCTCTTCGTTTCATCTTGGTCTCTCTCCCTCTCGCAACAAGTTTTGTTTCGATAACAGAAATTTATTTTTCTCTTTCTCCGTTAGAAGATTCTTACATGGTAGCAGAGCTTCTAGCGATCTTCGTTCTTCCTTCGTAACTCTTCAATAGAGTTTGTTCCTTTATGATCTCAGGTATTTGGTTACTATCTACCATCTGTTTGCTACAATGCTTCAATTACACAAATTTTCCATTGTTTGGTTGTTTCTCGATTGAGTTGAACTGCAAAAACCCTATATCTTCATTTCCTACTTGTGCATCAGTTCTTCAAAAGTAAGATGCCTAATACTAGATCTTTTGGTGTTGCTGTTACTCAAAATCAACAAAATAATAATAACAATAATCAACTACCTGATGTGGTTCAAATTGATGCTTTACATTCATACTTTATGTATCCATATGATCATCCTCCTTTGATTGAGAAGAACTATAATCAATGGTGTAGAGCTATGATAATTGCTCTTACTGCTAAGTCCAAAATTGGGATAATTGATGGAATTTATTCAAAACCAGATGTGACTTCTCCTCTGTTACAATATTGGGAATACTGTAATAGCATGGTTATTTTCTTACTATTAAACGTGTCACCTAAGTATTAGTGTAGTGTTTCTTTCGTATCCGGTAAAGTTTATTTTTTTGGTAAGTTGGTCAATTGCCCAATAGAATGCTGACACACATAGAGCCTCACCAGCATGATAACGCTCTATTAGCCAATTAACTAACATATCCAAAAATGAACTTCATGCTAACCACTTCGGTTTCTTTCTATTGCTAAAGAGAAAGTTCTGCACTCCCGTTGAAACCAATGCACAAAAAGTATAAGATTTTATAAAATCTTTTTGAGGTCCTGTTTGACAGGTTCTTTTGTAAGTTATAGATAATTATCTAATCACCCCATTTGTAATTTTTCTTATTAGGCTTTTCTTTTTCTCCCAGAACCGTACTTAAGTTGTAAGTTATAGGTAATGCTTATTTATATAAATGTTGAAAGCATGTTACTTTGGTTCCTATGTTGACTAAGCATGTGCATAAGTATAATTACTTGTTGGTAGTTTGTATTGAGTTTGGATCTTATTTGTGTGTGAAAACAGGTTGTGACTTTGGATTTTGATATAATATTCTCTCATGGAAGAACAAAACAAAGTGTATTTACAAGTGTGGGTGCCAAACGGAACACTGAACAAAGTATTTCTACAAGTATAGGTACAAACGTTCTAAGAAATGCACCACTTTAGTTTGGGACCAATTTGAAAAAGTTATTGATGAAAAATTAAAAGTCAAGTGTAAAGATTGTGGTCAAATTTATGCATGTGAACATGGTACTAGTAATATGCTTCGATATGTTAGCTTAAAACATGGAAAAAAATTATTTGACGATGAGTTAGAAAGGGTGCCTTTAGATACTATCGCGAGCTAATGACAAAAGTTATAATCAAACACAATTATTCCTTCTCTTTTGTGGAACATGAAGGAATTCGTGAGTTGCATCGTTACTTGAATCCATAGGTACAATTTATCACAAGGATTATTACAAAAGCTGATGTTAACATCTGACTTATGGTCATCTATTACTTTTTTGAAGGAATATAAAATTAAATATTTTAAATAGTCTATTTAATTGGACCATAATAATGGTAAGTTTAAAATTTAAAATATGGGTTGACTTATATTTGACTCATAACTATATGGTTCTAACCCACACAACTCATATTAAAAATAGGTAATGTGGTTTTAGTTCTTAAATGAAACCATAATAAAATTTGTAAATCAAAACCAACTCATAATCCTATTTTGTCAGACCTGAATAATGTCATTATACATAATATCAAAATCAAGGAATATATTCGAATAGATAGCAACATGCTAATTATTTCTTTATGTATACTCATTCCTCTTTAAAAAAATGATTTAAAGTGCAATTTTTTTGTCCTTAAAAGAATGAAATAAAATACATAAAGTGAAGGGTAACTAAGTTATTTAGTGAGGTCTATTAGTATATAAAAACAAAAATATTCATCACTTTATACAATAAACCTCTATTTAGGAATAGACTTGGGACCACATTATTTGTATTCTAATTGAGAGGTTATTACTAAATTTTTTGTATTGGTACAAAATATTTTCTGAACACCCAAAAATGTTCACTTTAACAAAAATATCAATAAGAACTCCCTAATAATTATTATTCAAAAAATATTTATGTAAAGTAGTCTTTTATAGGAAAATGTGACCTTTTATAGGAAATGTAGTTTGTGACGCCCCCAAAATAGGTATACATCACCCATCTTGGGTCGTCAGATACATGGTACAAAATTTAAATACAACTTAATTATACAACAGTCGTGTAAAATACGACTAAACATATGTTGTGAGTTTTAATACAAATATTGTCATCTAGACAATATACAACTCAATGGAGTCTTCATTACATTTATTATTACACTATTTCACAGAATAGTGAGGACTACTAATGCACCATCTAGGACCATCACACTGTTCCCCGACTAGTCCCAGCTACGTTCTCATTTCCTGAAGAAAACAATGAAAGAAAGGGTGAGCTCAACTAGTCCAGTAAGAAATATTATGACTAAGATAATGCATAATAAATTATCGTTAGCCTTCAACAGTGTTAAACTGATACAATATAACAACCATCAAGTTTAACTGCAGCGGAACACGCAATCCATTAGAAGAGTCAAGTAGAGCATAAAATCTACTATCTTCTATGGTTTAAAAGGTTTAAAAGGTTTTTCATCACTTTTATCGCTGAGACTCAGCTTAATAAATAATCCACATCATTAAATCATCCCTGCACTACAGGCCAAAGATATTCTTTAGTATCACGACCACGAATTATCCATGCACTACGGGCTAAAGATAATCGTGTTTCATCAACGGTCCTGATTATGCTATAAAACGATTCATCTTTGCACCCTTGGCCGAAGAGAATCCATAGCCATAATCATATCAAAAACTGTCCATCAATGCACTACGGCCAATGAGGATTTTTACCACATCATTCATCACATTACGGTCATGATTATACCGAATAATCCCTGGTCATAATCACACCAAGTCCATCTATGCACTACGGGCCAAAGATGACTTTTACCACATCATTATAACATTACGGTCATGATTATACCGAATAATCCCTGGTCATAATCATACCAAGTTCATCTATGCACTACAGGCCACAGATGACTTTCAACATAATATAAACATGAGGATGATGACAATGACATAATAATTCAATAAAACAAGCTCAAGAATTAATTTATCCAGGAACCAATAACGTCCAAATTGTTAACATGATACTTCTTTGTAGAGTAAAATTTAAGAATGCTCAGAAGAATATTTCCATGAATAGATATTGGATGAAGCGCAAATATCAATGATATTCCACTAATTTCATGGATTATAGAAGTCAAAGCTTTAACCAACTGAGTATAATAGAATATATAAAACTGCAAATGAATTTTCGTCCGCCATGCTACCCACGTATACAGATCATTTTCACAATTTACTAAAGAATGAATACAAAGGATCATTCACCATGTATGTGGTAATCCACGTAGATAGGTTATTCCAACAGAATAATAAAGAATGAAATAACAGAAAGATTCACCATGCGTGCGATAGACTGCACAGACAGGTTATTCCCAACAAAATAATAAATAATGGAACCAGGTCCGACGTAAAATGCACAGACAGGATATTCCGACAGAATAATAAATATTGGAACCAGGTCCGGCGTAAACGCACAGACATGATATTTCGACAGAATAATAAAGAACGGAATAATAAATAATGGAACCAGGTCAGGCGAAATTTGCACCGACAGGTTATTCCGACAGAATAATAAAGAACATAATAATAGAAGAATTTCACCATGTATACGGTACTTCGCATAGATAGGTTATTCCAACATAATAATAAAGAATGAAATAATAGAAGAATTTCACCATGTATGCGGTACTTCGTATAGACAGGTTATTTCAACAGAATAATAAGAATGGAATAGCAGAAGTTCTCTTCATGAATACGAAAGAAATAATACCCCTTACGAGTACAATAAATAATATCCCTTACCTTTGAAAGAAGAGTATTCCAACTGGTAGGGCGAGGATATACTCGAAGAAAACTTGCACTACGCTCAAAGATTTTTTAAACTCTAAATAAATACGCTCAAGATTATAGAAGAACTCTCTCTAGAGTTTCAGTGAATTCGTAAGAAATAATGAATGAATGAGCTTCTATTTATAGAAAAATGGACTGCATAGTAACTAACTCATGAACGGTCCAGATTGATTTACTTTAATCTGACGGTCCATATTTAAAGCAAATTTTTTTAAATAAAATATAATATATTCTATTTATAATCTAATAAACCGAATAACTTTATAAAATATTTTACTATGCAAACACTATGCAGGCACTATACAAACACTATGCATAATAAAATATAATATATTCTAATTATTGTCTAATAAAACAGATAACTTTATAAAAGTATTCTGTTTTATATAAAATGATTTTACTATGCAAAATACTATGCAGACATTATGCAAACACTATGCATAATAAAATATAATATATTCTATTTATAGAATAACTTTATAAAAATATTATGTTTTATATAAAAAGATTTTACTATGCAAAATACTATGCAGACACTATGCAATACTATGCATAATAGAATATAATATATTCTATTTATAGAATAACTTTATAAAAGTATTCTGTTTTATTACATTAATAATACCAATAAAATAAAACTGAGTGACTTATCACATAAGCATCAATAATCAATACCGTGTGCTACTATGCAACCACTCGTATTACTGTACTTTTACTACCGAGTAGTTTAACAGTATTAATGGTAAAATTTCCGCCGTTATTTTCATAAAAATATTTTTGTCGTTTTCTTAATTCGACAATAATTCCGTTGCGGGGTCCACCAATCATTGTACCGTCGTACGGATATTCTCCGACAAAAAAAATATTCCCCGACTAATAGAATAGTTATACAACAACTTGCATATTTTTCAAAATTTATAAATACTACCCACAACTATAACATTATATCCAATCCACACCATAATGTTCAAAAAACTATTTCGAGAAAATTAAATATTTATTCATAAAAATCTGGGGTCTCACAATCTCCCCTCTTTATGGAATTTCGCCCTCGAAATTTACTTACGTACCTGGTATGCCGAACAGGTGAGGATACCTTGACTTCACTTCAAATTCTAACTTTTGAGGTATAACCTTTGAGCGTCGAATATGATCTTTTTTATCCAAGATGTTAACACGTATCTCCTCATACGTTAAATCTTCTGCTATCTCGTCCGGTTCTAAATTAATATTGTGGTTCGGGCCGCCCACATATTTACGTAACATCAATACGTTAAAAGCGTTATGAACACGCGACATACTTGGCGGTAAAACGAGTCTATAGGCCACAGTTCCTACTTCATCGAGGATTTCTAATGGGTCAATTAAATCGAGGGTTGAGATTTCCTCTCTTCGTCGATTCTTGTTTCTAGAATAACGCCATCTTGAACCTTTTTCTTCACATTCATCAGCTCCGGGTGTGTAGTTTGAACGGCTTTAACGTTATCGATTAAAGTCGATTCTACTCGTATATTCGTTATATTCACGTGGGTTCCTAGAGTCTTTAACTCTATCTTCATTATTTGTAAGTCGTACGAAATGAGTCTTTGTGTTAACAACATCGCACTCGTAAACGCATACGATCTTCTACTAAACGCGTCAGCTACCACGTTCCCTTTTCCACGATGGTATTGAATGGTACGATCGTAATCTTCAACAGCTCGAGCCAACGTCTTTGGCGCATGTTACGTTCGCTTTAGTTGAAGAAATATTTAAGGGTTTAAGAAATGGGTTTTGTACTGGGGTCAATACAAAATTCGATTTCACGCTCTAGGGGTAGGCTAAGAAGTCTTCAAAAATACGTCAGGAAATTTATTAACAATAGAAATATCATTCAAAACTGTGACTCTCATCTAAGACTTGGATAGCACGTTACATTGATACCTATCAACTTGTCATCGTCATTCACGACGTTGCCTACAGAAAGTCTAGCTTCGGTGCATTCCACACAAGAAAGTCAACAACGAAATGATCGGGGCTCTTTATTTATGGCTTGATATGACAATGATTGACTTTAGTGGTTTGGTTACTTGAATTTGCATAACAGGTTTGTTAAAAATATGGTTAGGAATATGAAAGCTAACAACCTTATGAAAAGAATGATGAGTAGTTAACCAATCGATTCCTAAAATCGCATTAAAGGCAAGTATTTTCAAAGAGACAAGATCGACACGTAACGTGAAAGTGTTGATTTGAACAAGATTTATAAATAGTGGAGGTAACGAAGGTTTCTCCTAACTGAGTTTAAACAGATATATCAAAGTCTAACTTCTCTGGAGTTAACTTCAAACATTGAACACAACTAGGTGAAATAAAAGAGTAAGTAGAACCGGTATCTAACACGGTATAGACTTCGCAAGAATTTATAATTAACTAACTCGTGTTAACTTCGTTCGGGTCACTCGCTTTTTTTTTGAGAAGTCACGAAAAACGCTCTTCTTGAAATCACCGATTTTGTTTTATCCGTATCCGCCTTTGGTACTACCGTTCCAGCTGGACTTGACTTCACTATACGACAAAATCGAGCTAAATGACATTCTCTTCTTGAAATTTTCACTTCTATTATCTTGGCCATGATTACCACCGAAGTGGTTACCATTCTTGGCATGACAATTTCCCCCACGATGGTTATCATTGTTCCGATGGCCGTTGCCACCGTTATGATTATTATCGTGTTGTTGGTCGTTACCTTTTTGTTGAGCTGACTCAACGGTCTCATGTGTTTCATTGCTTATCTCAGCATTTTCATATACCATTTTCAAACAGTCACAAAACAAGGGTCAATTAAAATATCACATATTATCCCTATACTATGACCGACCAATTAAATACCAAATAAACTTAGGTAGGTCATACTAGCGAAGGAATTTTCCATCTCTCCTCTCTTAGTTCTACTCTCATATCCTAGCCAGGGATCATATCCCTAAGCTTTGATACCAACTGTGACGCCCCCAAAATAGGTATACATCACCCATCTTGAGTCGCCATATACATGGCACAAAATTCAAATATAACTTAATTATACAACAGTCGTGTAAAATACGACTAAACATATGTTGTGAGTTTTAATACAAATATTGTCATCTAGACAATATACAAACTCAATGGAGTCCTCATTACATTTATTATTACATTATTTCACAGAATAGTGAGGACTACTAATGCACCATCTAGGACAATCACACTGTTCCCCGACTAGTCCCAGCTACGTTCTCATTTCCTGAAGAGAACAATGAAAGAAAGGGTGAGCTCAACTAGCCCAGTAAGAAATATTATGACTAAGATAATGCATAATAAATTATCGTTAGCCTTCAACAGTGTTAAACTGATACAATATAACAACCATCAAGTTTAACTGCAGCGGAACAAGCAATCCATTAGAAGAGTCAAGTAGAGCATAAAATCTACTATCTTCTATGGTTTAAAAGGTTTTTCATCACTTTTATCGCTGAGACTCAGCTTAATAAATAATTCACATCATTAAATCATCCCTGCACTACAGGCCAAAGATATTCTTTAGTATCACGACCACGAATTATCCATGCACTACGGGCCAAAGATAATCGTGTTTTCATCAACGGTCCTGATCATGCTATAAAACGATTCATCTTTGCACCCTTGGCCGAAGAGAATCCATAGCCATAATCATATCAAAAACTGTCCATCAATGCACTACGGCTAATGAGGATTTTTACCACATCATTTATCACATTACGATCATGATTATACCGAATAATCACTGGTCATAATCACACCAAGTCCATCTATGCACTACGGACCAAAGATGACTTTTACCACATCATTTATAACATTACGGTCATGATTATACCGAATAATCCCTGGTCATAATCATACCAAGTTCATCTATGCACTACAGGCCACAGATGACTTTTAACATAATATAAACATGAGGATGATGACAATGACATAATAATTCAATAAAACAAGCTCAAGAATTAAATTATCCAAGAACCAATAACGTCCAAATTGTTAACATGATACTTCTTTGTAGAGTAAAATTTAAGAATGCTCAGAAGAATATTTCCATGAATAGATATTGGATGAAGCGCAAATATCAAAAATATTCCACTAATTTCATGGAGTATAGAAGTCAAAGCTTTAACCAACTGAGTATAATAGAATATATAAAACTGCAAATGAATTTTCGTCCGCCATGCGGTAATACACGTATACAGATCATTTTCACAATTTACTAAAGAATGAATACAAAGGATCATTCACCATGTATGTGGTAATCCATATAGATAGGTTATTCCAACAGAATAATAAAGAATGGAATAACAGAAGGATTCACCATGCGTGCGATAGACTGCACAGAAAGGTTATTCCCAACAGAATAATAAATAATGGAACCAGGTTCGGCGTAAAATGCACAGACATGATATTTCGACAGAATAATAAATATTGGAACCAGGTCCGGCGTAAACGCACAGACAGGATATTCCGACAGAATAATAAAAAACGGAATAATAAATAATGGAACCAGGTCAGGCGAAATTCGCATAAACAGGTTATTCCAACATAATAATAAAGAATGGAATAATAGAAGAATTTCACCATGTATGCGGTACTTCGCATAAACAGGTTATTCCAACATAATAATAAAGAATGGAATAATAGAAGAATTTCACCATGTATGCGGTACTTCGCATAAACAGGTTATTCCAACATAATAATAAAGAATGAAATAATTGAAGAATTTCACCATGTATGCGGTACTTCGCATAGACATGTTATTCCAACAGAATAATAAGAATGGAATAACAGAAGTTCTCTTCATGAATATGAAAGAAATAATACCCCTTACGATTACAACAAATAATATCCCTTACCTTTGAAAGAAGAGTATTCCAACTGGTAGGGCTGAGGATATACTCGAAGAAAACTTGTACTACGCTCAAAACTTTCTTAAACTCTAAATAAATACGCTAAAGATTATAGAAGAAGAACTCTCTCTATAGTTTCTCTCTCTAGAGTTTCAACTTTCAGTGAATTCGTAAGAAATAATGAATGAATGAGCTTCTATTTATAGAAAAATGGACTGCATAGTAACTAACTCATGAACTGGTCCAGATTGATTTACTTTAATCTGACGGTCCATATTTAAAGCAAAATCTTTTAAATAAAATATAATATATTCTATTTATAATCTAATAAACCGAATAACTTTATAAAAGATTTAATATGCAAACACTATGCAGGCACTATGCAAACACTATGCATAATAAAATATAATATATTCTAATTATTGTCTAATAAAACAGATAACTTTATAAAAGTATTCATGTTTTATATAAAAAGATTTTACTATGCAAAACACTATGCAGACACTATACAAACACTATGCATAATAAAATATAATATATTCTATTTATAGAATAACTTTATAAAAGTATTCTGTTTTATATAAAATGATTTTACTATGCAAATACTATGCAGACACTATGCATAATAGAATATAATATATTCTATTTATAGAATAACTTTATAAAAGTATTCTGTTTTATTACATTAATAATACCAATAAAATAAAACGGAGTGACTTATCACATAAGCATCAATAATCAATACCGTGTGCTACTATGCAACCACGTGTATTACTGTACTTTTACTACCGAGTAGTTCAACAGTATTAATGGTAAAACTTCCGCCGTTATTTTCATAAAAATATTTTTGTCGTTTTCTCAATCCGACAATAATTCCGTTGCGGGGTCCACCAATGATTGTACCGTCGTACGGATATTCTCCGACAAAAAGAATATTCCCCGACCAATCGAATATTATACAACAACTTGCATACTTTTCAAAATTTATAAATACTACCCACAACTATAACATTATATCCAATCCACACCATAATATTCAAAAAACTATTTCGAGAAAATTAAATATTTATTCATAAAAATCTGGGGTCTCACATAGTTCTTCATGGAAAATGTAGTTCTTTATATGAAATGTAGTCTTTTATAGAAAATGTAATTTTTTAAAATTAATATTGTCTAGTTCTCTCTCATATATATATATATATATATATATGAAATTATTACTATATAGCGGTATAGTTTCTTAATACGAGACTTAAAAAGTATATAACATATTACAATTTAGAGGTTATTCCTATTTATAACTGGCCCAAATTGGGACCAAATTTTTTTATAATATTGTAGAGGTATTCTTATATAGAGTATTCCTAAATAGGGGTTTTACTGTATATTCTTGTGGAGCTATTAGGGATAAATTTGAAACTTTTTTATTCTATTTTCTTTATTTTTATTCTTGTTAATATGTATATAAATTGTACTTTATTCATTCTTTTATGATGAAAAGAATATATGAGAGAGTATATGACAAGGTTAGCAACATAATCACATAATCATATAAAAACTTCAATTATGGAGAGAAAGTACTTTTGTCTTTATGTTCTTTTCAAGCATCTGTTTAGAGCTAGAGTATCTTTATAGAATCATTCCATCCAAAAAATCCAATCCACTTCTTCTGTACCACCATGAAGTTCTCACATTCATACCACCATTGCCTTTTCCCTATGCTAAAGTCAATTTTATGATAAATGTAATCAAAAGGGAGAAGACAAATTCAACTTTTATGACCATTAGGTAGTCATTTATGTGAGAGGGTTAACTTGGTGATTAAGTTGGTTTTTTTAAACTTCGAAATGAGGCCATCACTTGAGAGAAATTTTATGAATGCACCAGACTGATATTAGGGGGAATCGGGTGGGCCCTTAAGATTTGAGACATGAATACTTTTATCGTTTTTTTTTAAAAAAAATAGAAAAATAAAATTGAAACTTTAATATAAACCTTGTTATGTCAATCAAAGCAGATCCACTAGGCTAGTCCCACAAGTATGCGGCAGGCTGACAACACTTTTATAATGGTTGGATTGATTTAATAAGTACTGAATGAATGATGATCCTCCTTATGGTAGAGGTGCACAACATGCCGGCATGGTCCGGTCCGGCCTGCCAGGCCTTTTACAGTTGATCAGACAGTGTTAGACCTTGACTTTGGGTTTGCCAGACCAAGTCAGGCTTCTCCCATGAAATTATGACAAGTTGAGGCCTATAGGCCAGACTAAGTTAAGGCCTATACTCTTTGTGACAATTGTGTTTCCATAGATGGTTGCCATGATCATGGACCACCATGTCAAATGAGACATTAACATTAGGTAACATTTCGACTTCTAAGGTTGAGACGGAACATAGGCAAATCCTAGTCATAGATGATATATGGATCCTATGATTGTTAAAATCGTAGAGTCATGACTTAGATCGTAGAGTAATTACTTAACAATCGTAGAGTCATTACTTAAATCATAGAGTTTAGAGTGACTTCAACTTTAACTATAGCGGAGCTACTCTACTATCGTAGAGCTACTCAACTACTCTCCCTTCTCTTTCTTTCTAGCGTCCCCCAACTTCGGATCCCAAATACACATACAAGAACAAAGAAATCTGAGAATGAAAGCTTATCCGTCGACGACATGACATCTCACAACAGGTAGCAACTAATAAGCTAACAAAGCAGGTCAGCCCTGTTGCGCCGAACCAGGCTGGACTCAGGCCACATGCTAGTCTAGGTTGGACTTTTGGCCAGGCCGGTCCATGCCTGATTTCTATACTAAAAGGGAAGCCTTTTCCAGTTTTCTAAGTTGGGCTGGTTCAAGCCTTGACTAGATCGGACCAAGTCCAGACTGCAGGCCACAAACCTTTTGTACATTCCTGCCTTACAGTATACGTTTGGTTTTTTAAATAGTATTTTTTTTCTATTTGTTGGTTCTTTCTAATCATATTATTTCCACTAGTATTTGTGGCATACACTTTGTGTGTGGAATTAAAATAAATATATAAATTTTAAATAGAAATTATAAAATACGAATTGGAAAATATCAGAGAGATTATAAGGATACAAGAGGAGAAAAAGAAAGGAAGTTAGAATTTAGATGTGACACAACTTCCACAGATACCGTTATTTTCACTACTCTCTCTTTATAAAATAAATAGAAATTTAATACTCTCTCCATTCCAAATTAAATTAAAATCTTACCCACTTCTATACCACCATGAAGTTCTCACATTTATATATTCCTAATTTTAGCTCTATTATTGCTTAGACATATGGATCTTTCTAGCTCTGAATGGAACATGTAAATATATTAAATAACTTACTTTTTTCCTATGCTAAAGTCAATTTTATGATAAATGTAATCAAAAGTCAGAAGACAAATTCAATTTTGTGACCATTAGATAGTCATTTATGTGAGAGGGTTGACCTGATGATTAAGGAGTTTTTTTTTAAGTTCGAATTTTGGGGCCAACACTTGGGAGAAATTTTCTGAATGTACCAAGTTGATTTGAGGGAGTGTCAGGTGCGCCCTTAAGATCTGAGTCGGGGGATATCTTCACTTTTTTTATAAAAAAAAAACTTAGACTTTACTATGAATAATGTTATGTCAGTCAACACAGATTCATTAGACGAGTCCCACAGGTATGCGACAAGTCGATAGCACTTTGATAATGGTTGGCGGCAAGCCGATAGAACTTTGATAATGGTTGAATTGATTTAATAAGTAACGAATGAATGATGATACTCCTTAGAGCATACATCTGGTTTTAATGTGAGTGAATGTAGTAAAATTTAAGAATATATATTATTACCATGTGTTATCTTTAAATTTATTATATATTTAATTTAAAAGTTGCTGAAATTGTAATGTAAACTTGAAAATGTGGTGTTTTATTTGTTATTATTAAAGAAATAAATGATTTTGTTTTGAAGAAACAAACTCACAAATATATATTGTCGAGTGGAGTGAGTATTTTATTTTATTTTTTATTTTTGGCGAAGAGAATGCCTAAACAGGCTTAAAAAATATTACATAAATCATTAGAGTCAGAATAATTCTAGGCAGACAGGAAATCGACAGAAAAATGGGACAGTTTTTGTGATTTTTTTTAATATGACTCAAAAAATGTATAATATTTATTCTAACAGAAATTTTTACAAAATATAGTGTTTTGGATGTATTTGGATACATAGACAAATACCGGTCCAATTCTCCTGTCCAAAAAATCTGTCCTCGTAGAAGGACTCTTAGAGTCATCGATCCTTATATATAAAGGGACGACCAACGATCCGTACAATTGAAAAACTCACTGAGTTAATTCTTAATTAATTAAGAGTTAACTCGGTTAATTTCTCCCATCTCACGATTCAATACATGCTCTTCAACCTTCAGCTTCTTTTTCCGACTATTCGGTTTTTCATCGGGTGACTTTTCCGATATTAAGTTCCTCTTTCACTTCCGTCCTCTTCTTCTTCCGCTTCAAGTTTCCCTGTCATTAATTATATTCTCACTTTGCTTCCCTCTTTCCTTCCATCAAATACACCCCAAAACTCAGCCTGTTAACAACTTCAGCCATATATAGGGTTTAGTGTAAAAGAGAATCACTTCTCTTTCATAAACATTGCCTCTGCAATTGTTGTTGTTGTTGCTGCGCGCGATTTCATCATGAATTTGTACAAAATGAATTAGGTATGCGATTTGGGTTTTTTTCTTCTTGAAAATTGGGTATGTGGTTTGAGTTTTTTCTCTATAGATTTATTCAAAAATAAATTGGGTATGTGGTTTGGGTTGCTTTTATTATTATACTGCAGTTTCTTTCTATAAATGGCGTGTAGCTGTTTAGTTATGTTAATTAGGATTAAAGGGACCAACGAACGGGGAAGTCATACAAATTGTTGATTGTGGTGAAGACGAGGAAGATTGACTGCCTCCTCCCTATGGGTATTAGACCAACTTTGAATGGTTGCTGAGAATTTTTTTTGAATTTTAGATTATTCATAAGCTTAGAATAAATATGGAATACAGTGCACATTACTTTTCATAATTTAACTAGGAAGTGTTCCAGTATTTGAGGTGAGTGTTGCTCACTATGATCCAGTATTTCTCATACATAATTTTCAAAGTCGTATCTCTTATATTCTCCCCAATTTTGTCTAGAATTTTTAGTATTTCTGTTTTATACTTTTATAATATATGTAAAATTGTGTATATGTTGACTTTTATTTCACAAACGATTGGACTTAAAGAACAATATTATTACTTGCTGAGTTCCAGAATTAGAGATACATTTTAGCATTTTGAAGTCAATTTGTAAAATTTTAAAATTCAAAATTGGTTTGATTTCGTTTTAGTTTTGGAAACAAAAAATATGTTAGTTTACTATTGTTATAGTTGTTTTTATAAAAACTAAATAATTTTGCACTGATGTTGAATTAGATTGACACCAAAAACTCATAATGTATATTTAATTTTTACACGTAGCGTTATCTAACAATTTTTTTTTATTAAGGACATAATCTGGCATATCTTGGAATTATGGCATGTAATTAATGTGTAATGTGTGTGATAATTGTCAACGTATGTCATAGAGAAAAATTATTCTTTTGTTGTTCATGTTTTTTGTCGTGTTTACAATGGGGAGGAAAGGGAATTGGTTTTCTTCAGTAAAGAATGCTTTAAGCCCAGAAATTCCAAAAAATCATTCAAAATCATTTTTTGTAAATGCTGATTTACAAAAAATCATGTTTCTAAAAATTCCATCTTTATTTTTTTGTTGCTGTTGTTATTTTGAGTTTAAATTTATTTTCAAAATTTCTAATTACAATTTAGAAAGCAAAAATAAATCAAAGAAAACATGGTTTGGGAGGAAAAAATCTCTAAATCCTAAATCTACAACTTTAGAAACTGTCAGCGTACCTCATCCTCTTTCTCCAACAACAGAGGTGAAAGTGACTGAAGTTAAGGATGAGCGGACAAAACATTCTTATTCAGTTTCCACTTCTACATCCGATGTGTCTGCTGTTGCAGCTCCTAAAGTTGTTGCAGAGGTTGTTCAGCCCATTTCAGTAACTCAATTCACTGGAAAATTCAAGGAGGAAATGGTGGTCCTGAAGATTCAAACAACATATTGAGGAAAATTACTATGCTTTTCTTACTTCCTTACTTTGGTAACCTTTAATATAATGACTTTTTGTTTTTCTTTATGTTTTACTTCAATTTCAGTCTGGAAGATATTACACATATTTTACTTTTCCAGATTTTCCCTTCAAAGTGTGTTAATGTTGATAGGTTGAAGAAGCAGGAGTTGTTATGTGCCCAAAAGATATATTGCGAAGTGTTGACGAGTCTGCCAAAAGAGATCTTGGCACTTCACTGCAGTCCTGTTCAGATAGTGTTGCAGAGCCTCTGTTAAAGACTAAATTTGAAAGACGTAAAATATTAAATTCAATACAGGACAACGATGGACTCGAGCATTTTTTGGCAAGAAAGTCTTGAATAATTTATTTCAGCTTTAGATTTAATCTTCGTTAGTTGTTGAGGCGTAATTTTAAAATTATTTTCGAATCATTAAGTTGCTTGAACTATAATGCTTTGTAGTGACTCTGTTTTCTTAGTGTATAGAGAATATGCTACCCAGGGGTCCTCTGGAATAGTTTGGGTTTTAAAATTCCCCAATGATTATATATCTAATGCAAGTCACTTTATGAACTATTTTTGTTAGATATTTATGTCTCCGAAAGTATGATGTTTATTTGTTAATTGTAGGTTACCAAGTTTGGTATCATTCCAACATCTCTAAACCTGAATTGGAGACCTTCGTTCATGAGGTATATTAATTTAATTTTCTCTGTAAATTTCGTGTTGTTTTTGATAATTTAATGGTCTATTGTTGTTTGTTAAATAAGTAATTTCATTGGGAACTTTGATTTTGATGTACTGTTTGTTGATTGAACTTTCGGTTGTTGCTTGGTTTTGAGGGTGAAGGATGAGTTATTTAGTTTGGAGTTTTTGATTTTGATCGTTGAAGATGATTAATGTTGTTATTGGTTCAATTGCATAATTGTGATGTTTTCATTCTGCTTACTCATCTGGCATGAAAGTTTTGAATAATTTATTTCACTTTTAGATTTAATTTTCGTTAATTGTTGAGACATAATTGTGGAATTATTTTCCAATCATTAAGTTACTTGAACTATAACGCTTTGTAGTGACTCTGTTTTCTTAATGCATAGAGAATATGCTACCCTGGGGTCCTCAGGAATAGCGAATGATTATATATCTAATGCAAGTCGTGGACTATTTTTTAGATATTTATGTTTCCAAAAGAAGAAAATTGTTGGGACTAACAAGTTTTCAAAAGATCATTTATATTAGACATTAACAATTTGACAAGAAAGGTTGCTCGTTATTACATTTATTACACAAATACATACATCATATGCCAATGATGGCATGCCTTATTATTAGTGGTTGTTAATAACTAATGTTATGTTTGGATTGGAGTATTGAAGGTGAGAATGAGATGACTCATTTCAATAGAATGAAAAAAATTTGTGTTTGGTTGCGATTGAAATGGATTAAACCATTTTTATTCCTCTCAAATTTATGAATTTTATTCTTTTGGGGATGGAGAGTATGGAATAATTTATTCAAACTATAATGGAATGAATCATTCAACTCTCTATTCCATTCTTTAAATCCAAACGTAGCATAAGAGAAAAGTGGTGGGTCTAAGTTCTTTAACTTTAATTTCTAGGTTATAATCTGTTGAAATTTATTTTGATCGGATGTCTTTTGTCAAAGATTTTACTAATAACTTTATTTGTGTTATTTGCGGAGTTTGGGATATGAATTTGATGTAGAATCTAAATTTTGGGATATAAAGTTAATATGGAATCGTGTAAGCTTGGAATTTAGTACTGATGGTGGACCTACATATAAGGTAACTCCCAAAGTAAGTGTTCTCCAGAATTTTCTAACCTCCACGGTTGGTTTTGCACCAACTATTGATGTTGGGCGTTTTATTATAGTTTCTTTGTTTCGAAAATAGGTCTTGGGGTCTTGTTATTTATACTTGGCAGCTCCATATCTTGTGATATATTTGTCTTGCACTCTTTGGTACATTTCTTTATTTCATATGTATGAAGAACTTAATTTCAAAGTAGCAAATCGAAAAGAAGACCACCAGACCAATGACGGCTTAAATCGTACTGTATTTTTATGTGGTGTTTAAATTTTGGGATATAAAATGGGTTGCGTTGGGTTTGATAGCGTTTGTAATCAATTCGTAGTGGGTATTTGAAATTTCATGTGTCAAGTATGAATTAGTTAAAAAAAAATCTCCAGTGTGTATTTACTCTGGGGGTGTAAATAATAATTTCACAATTATTTTCATTTTTGTAATTTTATATTTATAATATAATCTATTGAATAAAAAGAAATTCATGCAAAAAGAAATTCATGCAAAGTAAATATGATGAATGGTCTCTAAAGTCATTTTTAATTGTTATGGCATATAATAGTTCTTCAATTTTCAACATGATCGTGTTAATAAATTATACAGTTCATTATTTAAACTAGCCCGTGCATTGTATGGGTTATCAACTAGTTATACATAAAAGCTTGGAGATCTATTTGGGGTTCTTACAAAATGTTAACATTAACATCTTTGTCATGACCTAATTTTGTTATATAATCAACGTTATCATTTTGCTTGCTCCCGAATTAACGGTATAATTGTTCATCTTTCATACCAGTACAATCCATTCGCTAGACCTGGCAAACGGGTCGGGTTGGGCCGAGAGTGGGTCGGGCCAACGACGGGCCTGACCGGGCCATTCGCAGATGAAATTGAATAAAAGAAAACCCTAACTTGCTTTTGATCTGTACTTTTAGTCGTCGATTTGGGATTTTTCTTCTTTTTCGTCGTCGATTAGGCCTTTTTCCGTCATCAATTTGGCCTTCGTCGACTAGGGCTTTACATTTTGAGAGTTTTGGGACCTGGGGTTTTATCAATCGAAATTTGGGAATTTTTGCGGAATGGGGGAATTTTGCCTATCGATGGATTGAAGGAGATTTGGCTTTGAGAATTATTTTGTTTTGCTTTAATGTAGAATAAAAGATGGTTTATCAAATTTGCCCTTGATTAAACAATCTAAATTAATAAAATGGTGGAAGTATTATTTTTTTTAAATACACGTTTGTTGCACATGGCCTCACTCAAGGGGCACATCATCAATTCGTGACGTCTTAAGTAAATTTGGACAAAAGTAAAAAAATTAATAATTTAATCATTTAATTGATAAAATTGAAAGGTGAATCATCAAAATAAAAAAGAGTAATAATTTAGGGTTGTAAAATATATTTAAGCGTAATTTTTTTTATTTGTCAGTTATTTCTCATATTATTTCTACTAGTATACGTTGCATACATTTTGTGTGTAATTTAAATAAATAAATAAATCTTAAATAGAAATTATAAAATATGAGTTAGAAATATAGGAGAGATTATAAGGATATATAGTAGAAGTAAAAGAAATGAAGTTAGAATTTAGATGTGACACAGCTTCAATCGAGATAATTATTTTCACTGCTCTCCCTTTATAAAATAGATATATATTTAATATTCTCTCCATTCCAAATTAAATAATTATTATTGACTTTTAAAAGTTAATTTGAGACATTTTTAAAATTAAATTGAGACAACTTATTAAAAATTGTAAAACAATAAACTTAAAATGAATATACTTGTTAGATAATTTATAATATTCACCACTATATTGATTAAAATTAAACGAATCTATATCAATAATATGGAACGGATGGAGTACTATTTTATTTATTTTTATAATAAATTATAATAGGGCAACATGAAGATTTTACATATTAATATGATCAGTCAAATAAAGGTATAACATTATATTTATTTTAATTTTTATGTTTTATTTCAAAACATCAACTAAGAAGTAACGGATCAAAGTATTTTTTGACCAAGTATTTAATAGTAACTTGTAATTACAGCTAATGCCATAAATCCAACTTGGCCAATATTGATCGCATTAATAATTTTCTTATGAGTTTCCAATGAGCTACTTTGATACAAACAATGAACAAGCCACGTCTTTTCTGAATTATGATCAATGTGCTGAAACAGAACTATTGCTTATTATTATTATTATTATTATTATTATTATTATTATTATTATATATCAAAGTACTCTATTAAAATCAAAGTATTACATTGGCTAAGAGATAGGAATTAATTTAAAAATGAGATTATATTACCCAAAAAATAAAAAGAAAGAAGTATTGAAATTGTTTATGGAATAACATGACATCAAAATCAACCAGTACATTGGAAATGATAGAAATATGCTATCAATTTATTAATCAAATATATGATAAGATTAGCAACATATATAATCACACAAAAGCTTCAATTATGGAGAGGAGCCTGCCTTATTTTTATTAATCAAATACTGTGAGTAATCACGTCACGTGTATAAAAGGATAAGCTAATAGAGATGGGTGCTTATATATATATATAGAGAGAGAGATAGATAATATTGGTAAGAAAGAAATTCAGATACTGCCCTTTATAGCAGAACTATAATCTGTGTCAAAAAATCTGTTCCAGAGCATAACCCCTCCATACTTGGGAGAATTCTTGATAATAGGAAGAACCTGAGATACAAGCACATCAGCCGGCATATATCCTCCACTATTAGCAGCTTCAGGAGCAGCAGGTAATCCGAGGAAAATCTGGTTGGCTGGAACCGAAGTCCACTCATTCCACCTGGCTAAAAGATTGTCAGCACTGTTCGTATACTGACACTGCCCATTGTTGTAAAACTGTATCCAAACGTAGTCGAATAATCCAGTTTTTATTGCAGTGTCAAGATAATTATCAGGAATTGGGCACTGTGGTGCTGCAGATAAATATACTTTCCTTTGGGAACTGTAACCCGAGAGATCCCGAGCAAGATCATCCCAGTACTGCACAGAACCCGACTCGATATCAAAGTCGATACCATCTAATATGGCGTTCCCAGAGGGCGAGAACTAGACTGACCGCCTAAAAAGTTGTTCCATAAGTAATCAGCGACTTCCTTTGCATTGTCAGGTGAGGCGAGAGAGTAGGTTCCGTCTGCACCTCCCAGGGATAGAAGCACTTTGATGCCTCCGTTTTGGCAAGCAGTAATATCAGAGCTTAATCTGGTGCAAGTGTTGGACTCCGGTCTGGTATCACAATGCCCTGCTAAGTTTAGCGCCGGGGTTTGGCCATTGCCAAAGATGTTTAGGAAAGCTATGTTCACGAATTGGTAGTTCCCGGTGGCACAAGTGTCAGCCAAGCCAGTTTCATCAGTGCGTTGGCCCCAGTAGGTGGCGATTCCAGCGGATAGCGAGTACTGGAAATAGGAAACAAGCAAGAGGAAGAGTACCAGATGTGAATGGGTTGCCATGTTTGGAGATTGAAGTAATTTACGGTTTGAAGATTATTTGCAGAGAAATTAAATGAACATTTTATAGGGTGCGGTGCCAGGATCTGAGTTCATGTCTCTGTAAAGAACCGTGCCTTGCGGGCAAGGAATTCTAGCTGTTCCTGTGTGGAAAAGTTCATACTAAACAACATCTACGGTCAAATCAGTCTATTGAAAAGTCCAACTTGTTCATTGCTTAGAAAGTTCAGGCCCAAAACAAATATTTTGTTGCCGTGTCCTGGTAATAAATTTGAATTTTCTCCACAAATCGACCCTTTTAAGTCTAATTTTACCCAAATTATTTCCTTGCGACTGGGTCATGTGCGTAGACTCACTCGGACGTCTTGGGGACTTCCACAGGTTTGGTCTATGATCTAGACAGCTTGCTAACCAGGTGGAAAATTCAGTTTCGGATTGAACACGTTATAAACAAACAAAGCTAATCAGAAGCATCACAATCAAATCAGTAAGGAACCTAAAAACACGTCCATGTATCATTAGAAACAAGAAGATAATTTAAAGAAGTGTCCAATTTGCTTACCGCCAGCGTAATCTCTAGTTTGAAAATGCTTCTTTTGTTAACTATTGTTTTTCCATCAACTAAAAAAACAATCAAGAATGTAAAGATGGAGTTTTACTGTCATTTGCTACTTTGCTCATAAATTGTGACAGATTTTTCTTTTCTTCTAAAAAGTGCTGTTGGGTCATGATATTTATCCTATCTTGGGCTGAGTGAATTGGGCTTCTTTATCGATTTAATCTGTTGGGCTGTTATAATTAAGTCATGGATCTGATAGGCCCAATCATTGTACCAGTTTCATTTAATCCTATAAGACCGGGTCGGATCTATAGGTTGACCCATTAGACATTTTAATATCTATTATCTTTGACTTGTGATGATGAAAAAGCATTATAGTTGACCAAAGTTCCTGCCATGCATTAATGTGGATGGGATCATAGTCGGCCGGCGGGATAAAACAGTGACCAAAAGCAGTAGATAAACCACATGCAGTCGGCAGAACCCATCAAATCAGGGGGGGTGTCAGGCAGTAGTGGTTGGCACGATAATTCATGCAGGGACAATATATCTTAGCAAGGAAGCTTTCTCTAACAGGTAAGTTCTCATACCTTTCAATATATAAAAACTCTCTCATCCATACACACAATCAAGCATTATCATATCTCTAGACACTAGACATTACATTCCTCCATTGTTAATCTTGTGAACACCTACTAATTCTCACGCCTGAGCTATCCCCCGACGGAACCGCCGTCAAGCTTGAGGTGTTTATCGTGTTTACTGTGCAGGATCAGGACGTCTTACGTGATTGGGACGTGGCAAAAGATCTTGGCGTTAACAAGTGCATTTAACAACCATGACCAAATGGTGCATAGACATCCATGACTCTTACAAAGAAGAGATACTAGCAAAATGCAAGAACTTCAAGGAAGTTTAAAACAATATGCAGCCACATCCAATAGCGTCATTTCTTTGTGCGGAAGACTATGATAGATCTGTTAAATCTGCTCCCAAAGAAAAGATCATTGGTATACTATCGGAAAATTTGAACACATTGTAAAAAATAGATATTAATACATACACCATATAACTAAGGGACCTTGTTGACCACATCTACAACTACTGCTTGATTAATGACAAAGATATAAAACGTTCAAACACCCTTCCTGAGAATATGTTGGTAGCTATAGTAGTGCGGTTGAACTATACCCGCAATCCTATGGTATTAGTTGTTATATATTGCACCTTATTTTATACTCTTCTGACTTATAATATGTCATAATTGAGTTTGATAAAATTCATCTGTGGACATAATTTAAGTAAGTATAAAGGGTGTAAATTAATGTCCTCAACATGGAGAATAAAAGAGAATTTTATTTGATTTGTGTAAAAATCATTTGATTAGTGTCTATAGTGAGACATTTAATAAGGTGCAAAATTGTTTGATAAAAACTATTTTTCCTTAGTTCCATTTAATAGAAGTCTATTTTATTTTTTGGAACAAAAGAAAAATTTTGAGTGCTAATTCTAATTAACCACTACATTAATACTAACTAGTATGTAACTTACATATTTAGTATTAATAAGTATGGTTAAATATAAAATTAAATAATATATTATGTAACTTACATATATGTGTGTGTGTGTGTGTGTATATATATATATATATATATAATATATATATATATATGTTGATATATATATATATATAATATATATATATATATATATATATATATATATATATGTTGATATATATACATAAGATGTGATATATGCATGTTTAAATATATGATTTTGCACATGTATTTTTCTATCTTCTCCAATATTTCTACAAACAAACAACTACTACAAAGTAGTGTTCTATTGGAATTTTCTGTGAATTGCTATCACATATAATTCACCAAGGCTTGACATATATCCTGGAGGTATATCGTCTGTAACCCTTAGCAAACTGATCGTGGTGGGGGAGATAAAGACCTTAAGGACAAGGATCACCCGTGTCATGTCTTCAACAACAATTTTGACTCTACTAAACTATGATTCTAACATTAGTCTTCAATGGTTTCTTGTGTGTAGGCCTGTTCTTTCGAGATCTATGTGTCTGAAGCTAAGTGCTTTCTTATAAGTCTCCCTGCGTATCTCCATCCCTAAGTTGGTTCAACTACACTTGATCATCCGTAAGAGTAAGAAAGAACGGGAAGAGATGCAACGACTCCCTCGCAAGCTAGCTACTTTATATATCGAAACCTAAGCCTCGGTGTAGTTCTCATTAGGAGATTCATCGATCAATGCAGTTCTGCTTGCAATGCAAGCTTATCAAGTCGTCGCCTAGTCGTCGACTAGGCGACGCTTAGTCGTCCGAGCGGTATAAAATTTCAAGGCGTCGGGGCGAAATAATTGATTTTTGAAAGTTTTAATTAATTTTAATAACAAAAACGTTTTTGTTATGTTTGGGGGGCCCACTGGTGGTTGAAATTAACTGAATTCAGATTTCTTGGGTGTGCGAAAGAAAATTTTATAATTATATTATTAATTTATTAAATTTTCTGCTTTTGTGTTCTAAGCAATTTCCTATAAATAGGTGTTTAGGTTAGAATTGAAAATAACACCAGAAACTAAAGTTTTCTCTCTGTTTCTCTCTCTATATTATCGAGTGTATTCTTGTGAGTATTTTGATATCTTGAGTGTTGTTATACGGTGCAAGTTCGTTCAGCGTTTTTCTAGTCAAAAGTTCTGCTCTTTTGAGGTAAGGGATTGTAAGGGATTGTAAGGGAGATTATTTTCTTCATAAATGATATTATTTCTTCAATATCATTATGCCGAAATATTAGTTGGAACTTTTTATCAAATTTTGAACTTTTTCATGTCGGGGTTACTATTCATGAGTTACTATTCACGACGGGTTACTATTCATGAGTTACTATTCATGAGTTACTATTCACGGGTACTATTCACTACAAAAATGGTTTTTATTAACCAAATTATAGTTGATTTATGAATATTACTCCGGAGATTAACACTATATATTGATTATATTGATTTTATTATCATATATAACATTTTTATAACCCTGATGTTGAAATTTTCTTTCACTGGAGTGTAAAGATGGGTAGATTATTGGTATGATCATGACTAGGGTTCTCTTTGGCCAGTAGTGAAAAGTTGAATTGTGACTGGTATGATCATGACCATTGAATTTATAATTAAATATCTTTAGCTTAAGTGCAAAGGTGAAATGATCAACATGGTTATAATTATTGTTTATATAAATTCTGAAATTATTATATATTTCTTGAGATATTAATATATTTGGCATGTAGTGCAAATATGAACTGTTGATGAATATATTTGGCCTGTAGTACAAATATGAACTGTTGAGGAATATCTTTGGCCTGTAGTGCAAAGATGAACCGTTGATGAATATCTTTGGCCCGTAGTGCAAAGATGAATTTATTAGTATGATTATGAACAGGAACTGTGATTTGGTATAACCATGATCTTTGATGTTTCAGGTAAAGACATGTGATGAAAATTATCTTTGTCCTAAATGCGAAGAGGAATTTAGAATTACAATTATGATTATGAGTTATTCATATAATTGTGGAAATGAACTATTGATTAATGTTACAGGGATAAAACATTGTTGGTGGACTTTTAATGTGGAGAAGATAATAGACTTTATGGTCTATTTGACTCTTCTAATGGATTGCTCGTTCCGCTGCAACTATAGCTGAAAAGTTTTATCATCTACCATATGTTCTAAATCTCTGATTTATTACTGTTGAAGGCTATTGATAATTTATTTATCTTTAGTCATAATATTCTTTACCGAGCTAGTTGTGCTCACCCTTTTGCTTCACAATTTCTTTCAGGTAATAAAAGTGTAGCTGGGTCTAGCGGGGGATAACAAGGGAATAGAACGGTGGTCTATTGATGTTGAGGGTGAGGTGAATTTAACTTGGAAGGGTGTTTTGCCACTATCATACAAGATGTCTAATAACATACAATCTTGTGTCATCATAAGACAAGGTTGTGCACATCCACTTGCTGAGTATATCTACCGACACTACCTATATGATCTTGGAGTCTATTTGAAATATAACACTCAATTAGAGACAATGGAGATAATTATATGTCAAGAGAAGACTCACCATTGGGAAGAATATGATAGTAATCTTCTCGTTTTTCTTTGGGGTCTATTGAGTCAACCAAAGATAATTTTGTGGGCATATGATATCTTTCATAACCTATACGCATGGTCTCCCATGTACGAAGGTTTCCTTGAGCACTTTCCAAAGATTCTAATTTCTAAAGCAGTTTTCGACTATACCTTTATGTAAGGTGTCATTATGAGGTGCTGTTCACGGTTGGGACATGAGTCACAGTTGGTATATATTTGTATTTAAACTCACAGCATATGTGTTGTTGTATTTTGCACGACAATTGTTGTAATAAAGTTGTAGTTGTTTTATGTACCATGTATTTGGCGACTCAGAATGGGTTGGATGGAATGGACCTATTTTGGGGTTGTCACAGAAACCCTACAAACCAAATCGATCGATCGAGCTGATGAGCCACTTCAGCACTTCATATCATCAGTCATCACAGAGTAGAGGGAGAGAGGCGACTCGCGACGGCGACTCAATCCGACAGCTTACGACGGCTTCGACCTCTTCTCCAGCAGCTCGCAACGACTCTGACCTCTTCTTCGGCAGCTCACGACCTCTTCTCCAGCAGCTCGCAACGACTCGCCTCGACTTAGCGTCTTAACAACTATGTTGTAATGATAAAATAAATAAATAAATAGAGTAATATCGACTAAGATATAACTTGACAGTGCAAGTGATACCCTCTTTTCACTTTTTCCCTTTAAAGGATAAGTTCCTTTTTGGTAGCCGAGAACAAATTATTTTGTCAAAATTATGTAGCTGATGACCATGAGACATATTTTACGAGTTCTTTACCACGTCCTTTACTCTAATACTTAAGCAGATCAGTTGGATAGGCTGCACAAATCAAAAACGTTCTTGGTAATTGTGACATGGTAGTGCACCCTTAAGTGTAGTAGCAATTTAATGATTTCACTATGCCTTTGTTGTATCTTCTGATCATCAGTGCTTGAATCTGTACTTCTGAATAAATAAATATTAGAAGCTTTCGGGGTATTTGGTTGCACTTAGCCTGGGCTAGAAAGCAAATACTCCTTCCGTTCTTAAATATAAGATAATTAATCTCAAAATTGACATGCATTCCTTTAATTTCAGTCAATACAATGATGAATATCGTAAACTATCTCAAAATTACTACTCATTGTAAGATTTACTTTTTCATAATCTTTAATGAATCATCTCAATTTTGAGTTTTAAAATGTATCAAATTAACTTTCAAAAGTCAATACTAATCTTATAATTTTGAAGGGAGGGAGAGTACAAAGGATGGATGGAAAATAAACATGATGATAAACAACGGATAGTGCAAATATACAACAATATATATCTTTAACTTTATATGATTAATAAATTGGTGAACTGAATGAAGCTTATCCGTTGATCGAACAACAATGGTAGTAAAGTTGTAGAAACAGTTCTGTAGGAAGTCACCACAAATAAATGGCAAGGAACTACCCCACAAGAATTAAAGAGAATGAGTGAATGACATCCAATTTTAGAGTACATACCATTTAATAATATATGGCATCTTCATAAAGCCAGTAAGCAAGGCCTGAGTTTCAGGAAAGCAGAAAGTAAACCCTTGTGAAAGTGGTTTTCTGGGTCAAGATTCAAGAATGGATATATAGCTTAGGTGTCGAACAAGAGACGTGGAGCCACAATCCCATCCTCTCTAACAGCTTTCCTTGAATAACTCTCCTGCAAAGTTTGAAGTATGTATTGATCAATGTGATGCATGCATGAACCAAGAATACTCTCTAACTCTTGTAAAAACTTTTGATGGAAGCAGTTAACTGAAGGAAATAGTGCATATACACATTATATTATTATGATGAGTGCATATTATTCATTTATTTTTATTCTATTATATTTAGTTTTATTGCATGTTTATGTGTATATGAGCTTATTAATGTGTTTAATGATTTCAGGAAGAATTCACCACTACAAAGTACCTAATAGACAACACTTAATAGACAACGTTTTTTATAAAAACGTTGTAATTTTTTTTTTACAACGTTTTTAAAAAAAACGTTGTAAATATATATACAAAAACGTTATCTATTTAAAAGGGCATTTTTTTTTATTTTAATTAGATAATGTTTTTTCTTAAAAACGTTATCTATCAACAAAAACACGGAGCATAAATAAAAACACGGAGCTTAAATTTTGAAATCAGAAGAAGGACGATAGTTTAGATCTACTTTCTTCTCTCTTGCAGCAGCTCAAATTCACGCTCATGGAGCAAACCCTATCTCTTCTCGCTCAAAAAATCCAACCCTTCGTTTCTTCCTCTCATTTTTCTCTCCCATTTTCTCTCTCCAAAGCAGCGGCGACAAACTTTCCTCCTTTTTTTGGCAACCTCGGATTCCGAGACTTCAGCCATGAAAGTGTTTCACTTATCCAGCGAATTATTATTACGTGCAGGCGACGCCGCCGACGGATCTGAACAAGAACACGGAGTGGTTCACTTATCTAGGGGTTTGGAGCATCTATATCTTCATCCTATTCTTCGCCTGGATCGTGGTCTCTCACTCTTCAATTGCTCTCCTGGAATGGCTTGGACCATCCTTCATCTCTCCCACTTCCTGGTATATATGTGCTAATAATCCCTACCTCTGAATACATTTATAGTTGATTAGTTCATAATTTTTTTTTGATGTTTCTCTGTTTTTCGTTTAATGGGTTTGATGAATTTTGTTTCAATTTAATTTTCAGTGTTAATTAGTTGCTTGTTTTGTTGATGGGTTTGGAATTTTGGATTTTTATGATGTTGCTGGTTCCTGTTGGATGTTTGTGGTTATGATATGGGTTTTCCACATTTGGGCATTGCAGATTGAATTTTAAAGCTTTTTTCAACTAGATTGATGCGGTTCTATTGACTGATGCTAATGCTTTACTTTCGGGCATTGTTACAGACAAGGTTGATTCCTTTGCATATCAAACTCAATTAAATTCACTTTTGACTGTTATTCTTAATCAAGGGACTTGCTATTTGTAAATATTTGTACATGGTTAACCTTTTGATGCAATGTTAGTATGAATGAGTAGTGCATCAAATCATAATCAGTTTCTCTTGCTTCGTCATATTCAATATGCAGTTTCTCTTTTATTTTTTTTTCAAGGTTTTATTAACTAATTGCATACTTCACTTACATTGCATTTGCTTGCTAAAACTCTTAAACCAATTATTGTCACATAGCTTTATTATGTCAAATTTCTTTCTTCATTTACATATGTTATTTTCTGCAGACCCTTTAATGGAATTGATCCAGATACAACATTACTCATTACTGAGGGTTTGTTATTTGCTTGGTGGGGCTGTGGTATATATACCAGCATGGCTAGGCAATCATTGCAGAGGAAATATCATCTAAAGGTAATTTCGGTTTCTTAATTGGTAACTACAGGCTAACTGCTCACAAAAAAAATCCATCCATGAACGAAATATTAAATCATATATAGGAATTCCTTGGAAAAAACATGGAAATTAAGCAATTTTTACACATTTTCAACTGGATTAATGGCATCTCTATGTAATAAGGGGATCATAATCTCTCTATTGCACTAACATTATTTCATGTCTTGCTTCTTCCAAATGTTAGTAAAAACTTTTTCTTAATTTGTTTGGCTGCTATATTGAGAGGTAAAAAAACCCATCAACTTTTGTTTCGTAGAAAATGACTCCATCAAGACTCGAACTTATTCTTTTGACATGAATATTTCAAACCACTAAGCAAATTAGTTTGTCCCTTGTAACAGTTGTAGCAGGGCTTTAATCATTTTTGCTGCATTGTTGCTTGCTAACTTAATCAATGCTGCTGTTTCACAGGACGCACCATGTGATCCCTGCATGGTGCATTGCTGCATGCTCTGGTGTGCTTTGTGTCAGGAGCATAGGGAGATGAAGAGCCATGTAGTTGATAATGTTGTAGAGACCACTATTGTGGACCCCCCACCGGCAAAACAACTTCTTCACGGCCTTAAAGTGTCTGAATTCCCGCAGACACTGGATTGTGTAAGAGTTAGGCTGTAGACGTGCTGCTCTCCATTATTAGTCGGTACTCTTAGTATATACTAGTATGTGGTCTGTCAATAACTTGGTCCGGTAGCTGTGGTTTCATTGCTGCTATCTGCCATGATTCAGAAAATAATAGATCCAATGGATAATCTTGTTGCTTATAGAAGGCTAGTTTTTACTGTGACATTTTTTGCTGACAGCTTCCAAGCTCTGTTCGGAATATTCAGGTAGTCCTCATCCAGTTTTTGTGTTAGATGTTTGTCTTGCAGGATTCGGTGTTGTGCAGTGCGACTTTGGGTGTCTCTCAATTTGAGAGATGTGCCCTTATTTTTTATCCTTGTCAATATTTTGAGCTCATTCAGTTTCAGTGCCACTTATTTTTTGTTTACTGTGATTCATTACCATTTTGACCAACACTAGTCAGTTAACAATTTGGATTTAGGTTGTGTTAAAAGAATTTCTTTTTAAAAACTTTTCTTCTTTGTTTGCTATTTTGTAGCAGTTAATTATTTGGATCCATAAGTTCATAACTTTTACTATTTGAACTGTTTGAAGTTCTTATTTTTTAATTATGTCCAGGATGATATTGTTGCTGGAGGATGGCATTCTACAGCAATAACAGCAAAATATAGATTTTAACTATATGACTGTCTCTTTGTTTCAAGCTTCACTGCCAAAAACTTGTCCTCCAAAAACTTTAGACTATGCATAATTTGTGATACACTGCAAGTTTACTGGGTTAATTACTAAGGTTTGACCACCAAAAAAAGTTTTAATCTCTGAAGTCTAGTATATTGTTGGAGACTTCTAATGACATTTTTTTGGTGGAAATGATGTATACATTTAGGTAGCAAGTGAATTTGAGATGTATGGATATATAGTTTGGTATTATTGGGATGTAAATGTTGTATGGTATTAATATTCTTTGTAATTGGTATATTTTGAATTTGAGATGTACAGATAGTATTATTGGGATGTATTTTGAATAGTTGATACATTTTGGCTTTAAATTTAAATGAGAATTTAGACCTTTTAGCTTTATATCATGACATTAGCATATTGCAGGTGAACCACAATATTTTTTTTTCTTTTTTTTACTTTATCTACAACATTTTAAAAATGTTGTATAAATTGGTTTAAAACGTTGTCTTTTATACTAAACAACAACATTTTTAACCAAAAACGTTGTGAAATCATACATTCTACAACGTTTTTAAGCATATGCTAATTTTTTGAAAACAAATCTACAACGTTTTTTCCTAAAAAACGTTGTGTATTGTGCTTAACCACAACGTTTTAAAAACGTTGTGTAAGGGTGTTAAATAGACAACACCCTTAACCACGACGTTTTTCTGACTGAAACCACAACGTTTTTTCTGCGTTGTCTATTTACTGTTTTGTAGTAGTGATTGGAGCTGAAATGATGAAAAAAGAAAAATTGCAGGGTTTTTAGCATTAAAGTTGGATGCATGGTCTTGGCTTGGGACTTGTATTTTATTGTAGAGCTCTTCCTTAGCTTTCCGGAACATCTTGAATCGTCTCAATCGGAGTTCATATGAAAAAGTTATGATCTTTTTACCAGACGGAAGTTGAACCTCGAAGTTTGGAAGTTGGAATTTGCACATCAGTCACTTGAAGCCCGATTTCGACCTTGATGGAGCCAGATTCTGTCAAATCTCAAAGAATAAAAGTTGTAGATCTCGTCGATATCTTCGTTTTGATAGGTAGCAGGCCCCGTAACTCCTTCCGGATCAAAAGTTATGGTCGTTTTACCAACGGACGTCGCAGCAAAAAATGGAAATTCGCCCAGTGAATTTGAGCGCGAAAATTGGAAAATCTTGAATTTTTGAAAAGTTTCTAAATGCAGATTTTGGCAGATTTCAACATGGAATGAGATTATTATTTCTATTAGCTTTAGAATTTACTTTATACTAAGATTTATTTCCAAATTAGATTCTATTTCTTTATGAAAACTAGTTATGATTTGTAATTTCTTTTAGAATTTGGATTTCTACTTCCCATAGGATTTAGGACTTTGTCTAGCATTATAAATAGAGGATGATAGTCAGGGTTTTATTCATTCAATCATCTACTACATTCTCTCATCTACAACATTGGAGGATTGAAGATATGAGCTAAGTTCTTTTTATTCAGTTCTAAGGAATGTTGAACCTTGTTTATAATTAATGATTAATTGAGTATTCATTATTTATTCCTTCTCACATGAAATTCATTCTTGATAATCTGATTTATTTGTTGAATGCTATTTGGCTTAACTGATTTGATTTCTGCAGGATTGAGTTGGTTAACGAATATCATATGCTAGATCAAGGAATAATATTACGTGTAATTAATATTGTTTCTAATCAAAAGTAGTAATTAGTAATACCTGATTGTGGACAAGCTTTTGAGTATTGCTATGATTATCAGAAGACAAGTTAAACAATCCGAGCTTATGTTTTGTTGCTTGGAATAGTATAATTCCCTAGATTTTAATGCTGCTAATATATTAAATCTAGAGAGCTTATTCCAGGTTATATAATTGTTAGAATCATGTGAAGAGCTTGTTTCATTGAGTGACAATCTAAAAGGAGTTTCGGGTAGCAGAGCTTGTTGTTACCTAGGGCTATTAGTTTCATTGAAGGGTAAATAATGTTACACTTGATTAATCTATTACTGTAAAAAAGGTGATACTGAACTAAAGAACTGAAACTTTTTATTCATTGTTTATTCTTATTAGTTTATTCTTGTTAATTTAGTTAATTAATTCATAATCCCTTTTTTATTAGAAATCATAGGATAAATATAAAACAAATCACTCTCTGTGGGATCGATCCTTGCTTACTACTGTGCAAATTGTTTGAATTTATAAAGTGAAAGTGAGGTTAATTTAAGAGTGTAAACGACAGCTCCCAAATTTTGGCGCCGTTGCCAGGGAGTCTTATTTGTTTTGTTTATTCTTTGTTTTCGTTTGTTTTTATTATTTATTATTTTGTTTTTATTTTATAACTTAATCCTCTCACTCTATTGACTTAAATTTTGATCAAGAGATAGAGAAAATTGCAAATATAAAAGAAGTTCTTGTTCCATCATTTGAAGTGGAAGAGATGGCAGTGCCACAAAATAACAGAACTTTAAAAGAATTGGCTACTCTTGATCTGACTCAACCATCTTTTTGTATTGAGTATCCTACTTTAGATGTTGCTTTTGAACTTAACTCTAGACTAATTCATCTTTTGCCTACTTTTCGTGGTCTTACAGATAAAAATCCATATAAGCATCTAAAGGAGTTCCATGTGGTGTGTTCCACGATGAAAGCAGAAGGAGTGGCAGAGGAGCAGATCAAGCTTAGACTTTTTCCATTCTTATTAGCAGATTTGGCTAAAGACTGGTTATACTATCTACCTTCTGGATCAATACGATCATGGACTGATACGCAAAGGTTATTCTTGGAGAGGTATTTTCCTGCATCAAGAGTTACCGATATAAGAAAGGAGATATGTGGAATCAGGCAGTTCAATGGAGAGAATCTTTATGAGTATTGGGAAAGGTTCAAGAAGTTGTGTTCCAGCTGTCCACCTCATGGAATTGATGAACATTACTTGATCCAGTACTTCTATGAGGTATTGCTACCAATGGAAAGAAGCATGATTGATGCAACAAGTGGAGGAGCACTAGTAGACAAGACTCCAGAAGCGACAAGGAACTTAATTGCAAACATGGCAGCTAACTCACAGCAGTATGGAACTAAGATGGATCACACACTACAAAGGGTAAATTGGGTAAGCACGAGAGACTTAGAGCAACAGATTTCTAATTTAACTGCTTTAGTTCGACAAATGGCTGCAAGGAATACACAAGTTATTCAGCAAGCTCAACCTCAGTACCACACAAAAAACCAAGAAGTACCTGTCAATTCTGGGACATTCATGGAGGATATGTTCAAGGCATTCATGAACCAAACATAACATTTCATGTGTCAGACACAACAATTCCAGCAGGAGACAAGAACTTCTGTTCAAGATCTGAGGGACCAAGTTGGTCAACTTGCAACCACAGTAGGAAGATCACTTTCTCATACTGTTGAAAATGTAAGTTCCATAACATTGAGATGTGGTGCAGAGTATCAGCAGCAAAAAAAGTCAATACAAAGTAAGTCCGATAATAGTGAAATAGGCAGCAGTGATGTACTCAAGCACAAATTTCCACCTCTTTCTGCTTATGAACCGAAACTACCTTTTCCCCAAGTTCTAACAAGGAATTGGAAAGTTGGAAAAAATTCAACTTGGTATACAGAGTCTAGTGAAAAATTCCTTGAAGAAATGGCAAACAGAGAACAAGAACTTAAAGATGTGAAGGAGTTCACTAGTGGAAATCATTTGGATGTGCTCGAGACTACTGCTAAATTTGAAGAAATCAGGTATTCAAAGTCTGAAAATGATGAACAAGAGGTAGAGATGGAAGAATTAATAATTCCTGCAGATTTCTATAAGGATGACATAGATGAATATACTTTCCTTGTACCAGCAACGACACACGATGATAAACACCATGAGACCTTACACGTGGAATTAGACGACGTACATGTCCAGTTCGACATATATAAAGTTAAGAGGTATCTTGGTAATGTTAATTCTATTTTTACTATTGATGTTGTTGACTCTACAGTGCAGGAATCTCTTGAGAAAATATACAAGGAGGATTTGAGGGCTGGAATGGAGCAAAATCAGAAACTGAAGGATGTTCCTAATGAAGAATTGAAGATGTTACCAGTCCACTTGAAGTTTATAAGTCCAATTACATAGAATAAGAAGGATGATGTCAAGCCAATGACGATAAACAAGGGCAGCTGCTTAGGAGGCAACCCAAGATCTCATATTTGATTTTTCTATCTCTTCACTTTTTAGTTTTTTTTTGCATGTTAGCTAGTAGTATTTTCTTCTTTGCATGATTTTCTTACATTGGGGACAGTGTAAGGTTTGAGTGTGGGGGGAAGATTTAGGTTTTTATTTTATTTAGGAATATTGATCCGATTTTGATGGGAAATTTAAAAAATTAATGCTTTTGAAACTTTTTGAAAATTTTGGTTCCATGGTTCTATTTGCCTATGTGTTTGAAGGTTAAAGTCAAAGATTAAAAATTAATGTTAAATTTCAAAATCTATTTAATGCTTAGTTGGTTAATGAATGATGAAAACTAAGCTACAATCCATAGTAATTGATTTAAATTGAATTTGTGATACATGAGTACTTGAATATGAGAAGCATGTTTATTTGGCTAAGTTATTTGTGGAGTTATCTATGTGCACTGATTTCATGACTTAGAACTGTTTAACTTACTTATGTTGTTGCAGAACCATGTGAAATAATGATGAATGAAAAAAAAAAGAAAAAAAAAGAAAAAAAAGAAAATTAAAAATCTGCTTCAATGTCTATTGTGCGAAATAACTGGGTATCTAAGCCTCAGGAAGCATCGGTATTCACGCTGAAAAATGCGATGAATAAAAGTAGCTTGACTAGTCGACTTTTGTGGCCTTTGTTACTTGAATAAGTAAGCCTTAGAGGTGTCTCTACACCTAGCGCCCTAAGATCATCTGGTTTGAGAGTCGTTGGTGGAAAGTTCGCTAATGGGTAACTTTGAAAAGCCTAAGAAAAGGAGACATTGCACATGTCAAGAAAAGAAAAAGAAATATACAAAAAAAAAGAAGCATAAAAATACATTCATCTGTTCTAAAAAGAAGGTTCTATGCAAAAACTTAAAAAGCAAGAAAAATATGTTCTTGGTTGTGAGTCAGTGTGCACTGTTTTTGCTCCATGGTAAATAAGTTAAGTAAGTATGATGATTTTGGAAAAGTTATTTATGCGGTTATAGTTTGATTTAAAGAAATTCATTGGTGAAATGGTAAGGTTGGTAATTGTGAATTGATTGATAAGACGTTGATTAGATTTTTGCAAATTTAGTGTTGATAATCATGATTTTTACCTTGAAATCTTTTGACATGATGGTTGAATAGAATTTTTCTAGAAATTAAACTTTTGGTTTACACGAGGACGTGTAAAAGGCTAAGTGTGGGGGAATTTGATGAGTGCATATTATTCTTTTATTTTTATTCTATTATATTTAGTTTTATTGCATGTTTCATGTGTATATGAGCTTATTAATGTGTTTAATGATTTCAGGAAGAATTGGAGCTGAAATGAAATGAGGAAAAAAGAAAAATTGCAGAGTTTTTAGCATTAAAGTTGGATGCATGGTCTTGGCTTGGGACTTCGATTTTATTGTAGAGCTCTTCCTTAGCTTTTCGGA